>OU343221.1:162577625-162642727 GCA_910596185.1 Chrysanthemum makinoi
GATCCTTTGATTACATCATCCTATAAAATTGGACAAAAATTTATCCTCCCGGGTTGGGTTGACCAACATCCCTTAATTAGTTTTTAAACACTATGGCTATGTTTGGCGTGGAGCTTTTTGAAGCTTTTTGGGGCGATGAGCGATGAGTAATGAGCTTTTTGATTGTTAGTGTTCGTTTGCCAAAATAGAGGTGAGGCTTCGCTATTTTTTAGGTATGCTCATTTTTTCAATGCTTCTTT
Organism: Chrysanthemum makinoi; assembly: GCA_910596185.1. NCBI lineage: Eukaryota > Viridiplantae > Streptophyta > Magnoliopsida > Asterales > Asteraceae > Chrysanthemum > Chrysanthemum makinoi. The sequence goes on from OU343221.1 coordinate 162,577,865, forward strand.
AAGAAGCTGTGAGCGGTGAGCAGTGAGCTGCGGCTACTACTCACAGCTCACTCCTACTTTTAACAAAGTATGAAATCATGAGTCACCTTAGTTATTAACTTGAAAAGGAAAAAATTTTGGAGAACTTTAACGAGAGGCTAAATTTTTATATGAATTATTAGCCAATGCAGGTCTTTAGTACTTTTTATTTTTGTTTTTTTTCTTTTGACAACATTCGACATCATATATATATATATAAATATATATATATATATATATATATATATATATATATATATATATAAATAGGTAGACTACTTAAAATGAAAAAAAGTTGTCAATTTACAATAATTACTTCCCTTATGCATTTGTGAAAAGTATATAAGGAGGCAAAACTTCTTTCATCCAACCAATGTGGGATTCAAAAAAGTTGCTCTAATGACATGACACCTTTTGTTGCAGTAATCATATACTCATATATGCTCACTAGGGGTGTTCTAAAAACCCATGAAACTCACAAACCGAGCCGAACCGCTCAACTCCAATCTGAAAAAAACCCGAAACCGGAAAAACCAAAACCGGAAAAAATCAAAACCGAAAAAACCGTCTTATCACGGTTCGGTTTCGGGTTTTAGTTTTAGATATTTGCGATTAACTGAACCGAAACGTGTATAATATACATGAAGGTTTTTAACAAAATATTCAGAGATAATTATAGAAGTATTGATTTTATTATTACACTATTTTTATTGTATAACGAATTTTTTACGAACAATGTAAACATTTACTAAATACGAGGCTTCCCTCAACCCGTGCGATGCACGGTCTAGTGGTTGAGGGGTGATGTTTTTATCCGTAATGTTGTATATGATGGTATTTAGATACCTATTAGAGAAGTTGCATTGTATTTATTAATAATGTTATTGTTACTTTAGTTTATATTATTTTAGTGGAATCTATATTTATATGCCTAATAATGTTATAATTACTTTTGTATTTATATTATTTTATTTTCATTAAAAGTTTTTAATAACATAGTCTTTTCATATGTAGTATTTTAATTTGAGTAAGTTACATAAGTGTTTTGTTGCTTATTTATTTGTGACTTTTGTTATTTGGAATTATATAAATATTTGTACTCTTCAATGGCAAATTTTGAGTTGTTAGAGAATTTGATGAATATTTCATGATCATCTAAATTGCATGATTGTATGCTGTGTGGTTTGTGCAAATGTGCATGTGAAGATGATGAATTATCAAAGTTGCTTTTTGATTGTTGTCATCATTTGAGGCGTGTAATGGCAAAAAACAAAACGATGATTTTGAACATGGAAGCGTTAGGTCATCGTGGCGTAGCTTTAGATTCGATTGATGCTTTGAGAAAGACTCAAGAGAGGCATCGTGTATTGCTTGAAAAGTTAGTTAATTTGTTTAAGAAAGCTAAAGACGGTCTTCGTGAGGAAGAGTCAAATGCTAAAAAAATGAATGAGTTTAATTAGTAACTTTGATTTAAATATCTTTGATGGTATTTAAATTTGTTTTGCTTTTTTTATGATCATGAAATTTTTAATAAACGAAGCTTTATAAATTATAAGCATGTCTTTTAAGCTTAGGATGTTAATTGTAATGCATTGTGCATGTAGGGTATGTTTTATATCAAATGTATAATTGAGGGTGTTATATTGCAATGTTGGACATCTTCCTAAATACTGCATTCCCCATTTATGCATGGAAACTTCAAAGTCTCCAGTAACACCCAAATTAAATGTTCCAATGCCTCTTCAGTTCTGGTGTTATTATCTTTGCAAATTATTATTTATTTAACCTTAATTATTGTTTTTGTGTTGTTTTATTATGACCACACATTTCAGATATATATGTTGTCAATCCAAGAGCAATTACATTTAACCCTAATTTTAACACACAACTATATCCACCTTAACCCTAATATCAGAATGTCAGCCACACCAAACCTCGATGAATTGAAATCTCTTACCGAAACTGGAAAGCTTGCCGATGCTTTCAGTCGCGATAACAAAAGCAGAGGAGGAAGGTTTCATTGCTCGCATCGGGAGGAAAGCAGTCAGTTAAGGGCAGTGATTAACAAAAAGGAGCAAACAATCAATGAGGCATCTACCAACTTTTCTCGTTTCAATGTCGTGGCAGCAACTGGTCATGATGCTATCCTTGAAATACAACTGAAGGATCGCAGGAAGCTTGATCTGTTGGCCCAACTGCTTGTGCTGTGTCGTCAAAGCTTGGAGGAGAAGGAGGAGCTTTTGGAGAGGTTGGATGAAGCTGAAAGCTCTAATGATGAAGATTAGGAGCTGTTGGAGATTTTCTTTTGTCTTTTGATGTATGTAGTTGGGTTAATGTATGGTTTATGTGAATGATGATTATGTAGCTGGTTTTATAACTTTTTCAATGGAAGAAACTGATCAATGATCAGTTATGTTTATGTTTTAATCATAGATTATGTTTAAGTATTTACATTATTATTATTATTATTATTATTATTTTTTATATATTAAAAAGGGTAAAGTATCACCCGTTTGACTTTTTCTCTCACACCTCTCTCTCACACTTGGTAAAAAGACGCAGTAACGCCTAAATAACATATTTAGGGTTTTTAATCGAAGGCAAAATTGATCAAGATAAATAGTAATCAATATAATTTTATTAAGGGTTATGATAAAGGATCTGATTATCTGTCGAGTGATTCCAATATTTCAGGTATTCGATTTCATTATGATCAAATTAAAGCGTACATATTTAAATGTTTTAATTTATTGAGTGTTACTTGCTTTATGATGTTTATTGATTTAGAAAGGATATGGGATTATTTTTGTTTCGATTAAATTGAACAAATAAGCATATGTTTTACTTATCGGTCTAAATTTGTAAGAGTTTGAAGTTTTTTATAGATAGTGTTTAGGATGATGATGGTGTCTTGAAACAAAAACAGGAATTTTTTATGCTTATATCTAATTTAATTACACTCCTGCGTGTTAAATAATTTTGAGATAAAGTTGGTTTATTGTTGATTTTGGGATTTTGTTGGCATTGTTGATTATTGGTAGAAGAAGCGGATTGTACTGAGATGGGCTGTTATGGGTAAGCGTACTTTGTATTGTTGTTTTTAATGAATCTAATAATGTTCAAAACCATTTACAATTGATATTTTGAAAGTCCAATTATGTGTTAAGAATGAGTATGATTTTCTCAGGCTAAATTTTGGTTGTTTTAAGGTTTACAGTTAAGTTTTGGTTATTAGAATATTTGTTGACTTGATTTTAAGCTCCGTATGTGACAATTTTAATTGTAATACACAGAAAAAACTTAAACTTAAAACCGGTATATGTTTCAGTGATATCGAGATGGGAAAGTTAGCATAGGAAAAACCGGGATAAGCTCGGTTTTCGCCCCGGTTCCATTGTTTATCAGTCTATCAATATTGGGTGTTGGAGTTTTGTATTGGTAGCCAAATCTGAAGGCATCTGAGGAAATGAGGATGATGGTGGGGTGTTTTAGTTTGGTTAGTGGTGGCGCGTGGTGAATGATGGTGGTTGTGTGGTGGCGCTTGGGTGGATGAGAAGAATAATACGGCGAAAGCAGTGGAGATTATGGTGGTGATGAGGAGGGTTGTGGTGATCATGGTGGTGGTTGGTGTCATCGTTATGTAGGTTAGATGGGTTATTGGTGATTAAGGCTGCTTGTGTTGAGACCCGTCAGATCGGAGTCTATTCATTTTTGCACCTTCTTTAATCAATATCTCTTAAATAAGAGTGTTGTGACTCGTTTCCGCATTTATCTTTATAGCAATGTAAGTTTACGTTCTTTCCTTTAAGATTAACTTTTCTTTGGTCGAGAGGGTGCAAACGCGGTGACTAACTTCTTATCTGCCTCCTTGAGAGGTGTGAATGCCCTGGTCACACCCAATTCTCTTGGCCGAGTCTTGTTAATCTTGGGTGTGTGTTCTGTTTAATCCCTTAATTGTTGTTGTTTAGCTATTGTCTTAGTTTCTGGCGATGAGTAGGTCGAGGGATTGAGAAGTTGGTGTTGGATTATTGGTGGTTATTTGTGTTTGAAGGTGGTTGGTTTCTTTATAGCACGGTAAGTTTACGTTCTTTCCTTTAAGATTAACTTTTCTTTGGTCGAGAGGGTGCAAACGGTGTGACTAACTTCTTGATCTGCCTCCTTGAGAGGTGTTAATACATGCTCTGGTCACACCCAATTCTCTCGGCCGAGTCTTGTTAATCTTGGGTGTGTGTTCTGTTTAATCCCTTAATTGTTGTTGTTTAGCTATTGTCTTAGTTTCTGGCAATGAGTAGGTTGAGGGATTGAGAAGTTGGTGTTGGATTATTGGTGGTTATTTGTGTTTGAAGGTGGTTGGCTTTCTGTCTATAGTTTGGTGTCTTTGACTTCTGAGTCTGAGTGTATCATAGTAAATTTTTTTTTTGTTTTAAGGTGTATAGTTAAGTCGTGCCTACTACAGTTTGTGGTTATTTGATTATAGAGTAACCGTGGTGCACTATGAATACATGTCAAGAGTTGGAACAATATCATGCACATTATGAGTGTTCGTGGCAAATAACCAAGTAATAATAAATAACTGTTGCTTGAACATCACATATATGTCCTACGTTAGGTTGCTGAATGTTTCTTTGAAAACAATGTTACACGTGTTCTTAAGCTCGGTCCTTGTCTTCAACCATTAGTATCTTAAGGCCGTCAGATGGTAACTCTAGATAGCACCACATAAAGTGACCATGGCTGAATACGGGAGAAGGCATATAGAGGCCAACGTAATTAAGTGATTGACCCAGACTTTTGTTAATTGTCATTGCATAACATGGTCTTACAGGGAATTGTCGCAGTTTTAGAATAAATGGTCACTTGGATTGCGTTGATGTCGGATAATCCTGGGTATAATAACGTTATCCCCTATATTTGAACCCCGGCCTTAGCGTGAATAACAAACCGCCTAGATCCGTGATGAGCAACCTTGTTCCATTACACAACCCTTGCTTGGATTGATGTTCCAATAACATAATTGGTAATTCCTTTTATGTGAAGAGCATGTGGGGCATCCCGGAAATTTAAGGAATTAAGAAATTCAATCGGATAGTGTTCGTGCTGTTCTAGGCTATCTGTAGATGCCTTGCAAATCTCTTCTGCTGTTGTATGTAATGTGATTCCCATAACTGTTTAAACATGTACTCATTGATGTCATCAGCGTCATCATTACGAGGAGTTAGTATTGCCCTTTCTTTGAGATACACATCGTCGGTTTACCTCGTTGTAAAATCAGGGTATGTCTCTGTGACAATCTGTTTATTGGACAATCCCACCATTTAATTAGGAATATTTCAGGAATGTCAATCCAACTTGGGTCGCTCCTCCTTCTTTGCATTTGCCGCACGACGCCATCCCCCACGCCAAAACCCATCTATTGAAATCTTGTTTTCGAGTATCAAGCTCCCCATTTTCTGTATACTCGTTGACACGCATGCTACGTGTAAGTCTAAATACTTTGCAATGCTTCCATAGTTCAGATTGATTTATGCACGATTGAACAATGTCTGCCCTGCTTCCTTTTGGTATAACTGGCAGCACTTGTCGAAAGTCACCTCCAAGCAAGACCGTCACTCCTCCAAATATTCGATTCTTACTGTCAGGATCATGATATCCTAAAATATCCTTAAGCATCTTATCCAATGCTTCAAAAGCATATTTTTGAGTCATCGGAGCTTCATCCCATATAATAAGTTTAACTTCCTGTATGAGTTCAGCCATATGTGTATTTTGTTTTATGCCGCATGTACTATTCTCTAATAATTCAAGCGGTATAACAAAACGGCTATGCTACCTGCTTCTCCCACCTGGTAGTAACAATGAAGCTATTCCTACCCAAATTGAAAGTGTTAATCGTAAATTTTTATCCATTTTAAAATAGTTGACTGTTTAAAATTTAGTATAAATTTATACCTGAAGATGCAACAGCGAGCACTATCATGCGTTCTGATCTTAATCTTGAGATGATACTCTTGTATAAAACGTCTTTCCGTTCCGCCTGGACCGTAGAAGAAGTAAAAGTTCCTTTTTACCATGAACGATTCAATCACCTCTTCATAGATTAAACGTTGTTCGGGATTTAAAATGAATGAGTTGCTGATGTTCAATCTTACTCTGTTTCATATCATAATTCAACACTTCTCGTTTAGACGATTGTCCATGTCATTAGTAACCTTGGGTCGCATCGGTAGGTCTTGGAAATCAGAAAAAGATCTCCCATTTCTATTTAACAACTCTTGGATCTCTATCAAACAATAGTTCTTTAGTTGCTCGTCCGTCAACTCCAAGTCAGAATAATTAAACATTTTCCTTTTCTTGTGTAGAAGATCTTCTGATAGAAACTTCCAATTTTCTTCCCAAAATTTTAAAGGTCTGCTAACATCGCAAAATATTAAAATTGTTACAAATATGTCACGAATCGTGGTCCAAACATCCATACACTTGCTTCTGATATAGCATATGTCCATTCCGTGTCATCATTTAAAAGGCCATATTCAAAACATGCTTCCTTGAAAGTGGAACATAGTTTGTCGTGAAAGTCATGAGTTTTCCCAAGAATCAAGACCTCTTGCAATGTTCAACAACATTCTAAGATAATATCGGTCTCCAGACGCCGGGTGCGAGTAAACAATCCGCCCAATGCATTTTTGCAATTTGCGTTTTTTCCACGGTTTATCTTTCTCATGCCACACGTAATGTGTAGGTATCTCAAAGATATCGATATCGATTCGCCTGTATCACGCTTGTTTAATTCAAACCAATTAGTGAACATGGTCATGTCGATACCTTCTCTTTGAATTAGGGCGGGTAAGCTCTCCGAGTTACGTGAGTGTGATTTGCGGCTGACGCAAGTGGTAATTCACTTCATAACACGGATATGAGTAATGTATGTCGTATGAAAACAAACGCCACACCACCTCACATGGAGCTAAAAACGACAATTCAAATAGTTCTTTATTTCGTCCACCTCCAAAACTTGTACATTTGCCACCATCATTTTAACATTCTCTTGTATAACAATTGTGGTTCAGCCCTATCCTTTATTTAAGTACAGCTTAAGCTTTATCTACCATTCCACGTTAATGTTGGCCTGGTATTTCATGAGGAGATAACGGTTGTGAGGCACCACATATCTGTTATCGTATTTGAATTTCCCTTTTATATGGTGAGTGTTATTATTCCTCCGGCAATAAATAGCATAACCATCATTATCAACAATTTTTTCAACCACAAAAGGTTTAGGAAAATGTTTTGAGCACTTACCCTCAATTGTACATGGGCTTTTATCATCTTTACCGCAAGGTCCATGTAACATAAACTCATACTACTTTATACCCATCCGAATCATTGATTCGACATGGTATCTCAGCTGTAATTATATCATTTATCTGGGATGGGGTTTTGCATTTTAATTCTTCTTCTAGCCATAGTAGGATATGAGCATGTGGCAGTCCACGTTTTTGAAATTCTATGACATAAACAACTGAAATATAATTGGAAACAAACATAAGATAATACACAATGTATATATAAAATAGTAAAAAGATTAAAATTATGGGTTAATTTTTGTTTACCTCCTCGTGACTTGCCAAAAATATGAACTTTTGTAAGGTCGTTTAACATTTCAGTAAGTTTAATCTTGAACACACGCGGTTGCCACTTCGACGGTCATGGACTTTTGGCACGGACGTGCTTTAGCATTTCGCAATCTCGGCCATTTTGGATTAGCAGTGAACGCGGATGAACAGGTCTGGATTCCCATACGCCCCGGATATAGCCATTGCATCCTGGTAGTTTTGCATCATATACCATGGACCGCCTATAAAACTTCTTGGCGAACGATTCTTTTCCCGTCCTGCAGCTTGTATCCCCCTTTGCCATCACAAACATTATGATATAGATCAACGCTTAACGTATCTTGATTTTTCCGGTCCATTTTAGCTTCTGTTCTTCAATGCCGCATATGAATCCACCAAGTATTGTTGGAATAATCGGCCACCTCTAAGCAGTGTAGTACCTTGGTTATTTCGCTGTTGTATGATATATGAATAGTATTCTTTCATTGTGACAAAAGCCCTTTTGGTCTTGCGTACATCCATGTTGTTGTAATATGGTATCTTTTCATGAAATCCTTCCTCCCCATATGGGAATAACAATGGATATTGAAGTGACATGTATTCTGAATGCAACTTAGAAATACGTTTCAAACCTTCATCCCTGTTACTTACAATAATATCTCTTGTAGGAATACCATCACCAAAGTCATTAGTAATTAGAGCTGCTATTTCGGCCACGGTTGGTGTGTTGTATTGCCGAGATGTACTATGTCCACTTATCAGCCGTAGTTCAAAGGTGGCTGAATTGTGGTTCTCGCACCAATCCCGAGCCATTCGAAATGCCTTGGTGATTGAATTTGATTGATCAAACATTTTAATCAATCTCGCTACTATACTTGGATCCAACACATATCCCCCATCTTTGTCTATAAAAGCTGCCATTCAGTTTTTCACTTCATTTCCAGTGTCAAAAGTATAGCGTGCATATTTAGGTTGAATGCCCTGTTTTGGAAGAAGAGAACCTATTCGATGATAGCTTTGGCCATTTACTCTAAAGGTATATGGACCCCTGCCCGTGTTAATTGAATGGTCTATTCTTGCTCCAAAAGATGTGTAACAAAACATGCCATTATATACCCTGATCTGGTCTTTGAATCTTAAACTTGCAGGATTATTATAGTCCATAAACTCTTTAAGAGGTGAAGGCGTTTCATTAAATCTTGGAAAAGAAGTTTTCCCTCTTGACAGCAAATGGAAAAAGTTGGGTTGGTAGCTTTTGATTTATCGCTTCTCTCCTGATACCATATAATCGCTTTGCAATTTTGACACTCAAATGATGGATGGCCAATATTATGGTAAACAACGGGAACACCTTGTGATAACGTCTAAAATGAACATATTTTTAGTAGCGTTATTGTCAGTTTGTGCATGATATTCGCTATTTACTCATAATCGTTGTAAAAGTGCAAAGATGCGTATTGTGTATGTATATGTAGCCAGGTATCGCGAATAATGAAGAAATGAAGTTTTTATGCACATTTGGAAGATTCTAAAAGAAGGAAGTTGAGATTGGAAGCTTGTGGACTCAATGATATGGAAGCGTAGTGATTTCTAAGCATCTACAACAAGGAAAGATCAAGTTTGGCTTTGGAAATCATCAACGTAAGCAAAGAATGAAGCGTAAAGGAGAAAGTCAACGAAAAAGTCAAAATAGCAAAACCCAACCGATCGGTCGCAACCCCGCAACCGGATCCGGCCGGGCGCTTGGTCAAAACATTAACCGATTCGGTCGCCAAGAAACCGATCCGTTTCTCGCACTAAGCATACAAATCGCATTTATTGTTTCCTTAACTCCCCATAATCATTGGAGTCCGATCATTTCTTGATATTAACTTGGAGAGAATGTTTTTTGGGCAGTTAAGCAAGAGCTTTGGCTATATAAAGGACCTAATACTTGTATACTAAGTGTGACACAACCAAAGAGTTTTAGTTTACACCAAAACTAATACTACCCTTATTATTTCAACCCCAAAAGCTTAGTATTTATCGGAAAACGCCTGTGAGCAAGGAGGGAACCATTATTGTCCATTGTTTCGGTAATTTGAAGTTGTGCGGTGATCCTAGGTGATTGGAGGCGCGTGGTTGCTACAATCCACGATTTCTAATTCTTGTAATCACAAAAGTTTAGGTATTCTATGAACTTTGTTATGGAAATCTATTCTCTTGAATTGTTTGAATTACCTTGTTATGACTTGTGTTTAGATATGATTGTTTTCATGGAGTAGTTTGTGATATACTTGTGTGTTGGAATGTGATTAATCATAATAGTGTTCTCAAAATGTGATGCATGTATATATGATCTTGTTTAAATGAGTTTGTTGGAGAAATACTAGTCTTGGATTGATTTGTCAATAAAACATGTTTTAAGAAAAAGGGCCAAAAGGATTTCTCTTGTGTTTTATTCCAAAAAGTGAAGTGACAAACTAGTATGGGGATATGGTGAGTGACAACCACCATGTTTTGCTTATTAAAACAAGACTAGGAACATTTTCATCACGAAGGGTCGAAAGATTCGTAAGAACAAATTGAATGAGAACATGTTGCAAACAAATGGAACTTTTATAGGATAATCATTGGGATAAGGACCGAAAGGATTACCTAAATGTTTTTGTTCTTAGAATGATTTTACAAACATATACCATGGTTGGGGAATCATTTGCTTATGATTTGTGCATCATACTAAGAGTATACACCAAACCTTTAGGAACACTATCTATGGTTGATTATAAGACTACACACAAGTATATATTTATATTCTTGATTCATATTTTCACTAGAACACTTATTTGAGGAGGCCTTGACAAGCTTTCTTGTTAGAAAATTTTTAATCAAATCTATTTCAAACAAAAATCCCTTTGGGACGATCTCGACTTACCAAACTTTGCTATTACGGACGAGTATACTTGCTCGTATGTGTTAATAGGTTATTCGGTTAATTCGTGATTATAAATTTTTAAAACTTGCACCAACCGAGCACATCAAGTTTTACGCCGCCGATTTTTCTTTAATTTTTTTGAAATTAGTAGTATTGAAAAAAGTTTTGTTACAAACTAACCGATTCGGTTGGTTAGCCAACCGAATCGGTTAGACATTCTCAGGAAATTTTTGGTTCGAATATTAGTTGTCTATATTTTTTATTTATTGTGTTTTGATTTTTAGAGTAATTTTTGTGGTTTAATCATTTCCTAGATTTATTTTTATTTTTATTTTATTTCTTTACATTTGTCATTTATTAGTTAATCTAGTTTTAATTAATTTTAATATTAATAGTTAATGGTAATGGTTAGGTAGTGATTTTATTTTATTATATTTTCGCTATAGTTTAATTTAATGGTAGAATTTATTGGTAGTTTATTTAGTTTTAGTTTTGGATTTAATGAGATTTAATATGTTATTTTAATTATTTAGTTTATGAAGAGTTTTATTTAATTAATGGAGTTAGTAATCCTTAATGATACTTAATTTTCATTAATTTTTGTTAAAAATATATATATATATATATTTTTGATCAAACCGATCGGTCGCAACCCGCAACCCTGATCCGTTCGTATTGTCTAACATTTTTCAACCAACCGATTCGTTGTGATCCAACCGAATCCGTGGAGTTTCGAAGTTGATTTTTATCATTTTTAGGATTTGAGTTTTTATTTGATTTTTAATTTTGTTAGATGTCTTAGTTGTTTTATTATATGTTTTTATAGTTTGTTCTTGTTTTACTAACTTTAACGCTAATCATTCGGGATTTGTTTTGTTTTGCTTTGTTAAGTTGTCTAGTAACATGGATAGTTTGAGCGAATCTCGAATACCTTCGTATTTTGGATGAAATGTTCAAGGATACCGGAAGTTCATTAGAAAAGATTGGAGGAATTTTGGAGGAAAGCAAGAAAGAATTGGGAATTGACATGGGTGATATGGAAGAAGTATGTGAAAACAAGGTTCAACTACCCAAAATAAAGAGTCAGAGTGTTCACAGCACCGTCAACGTGTATGATTCACCGCTAATGAGATTTGGAACGCTTTGTAGCTGGAAGGAGTAAGTGCTTGGGATGCACAGCTTAATATGGCTTATGGAGAGAATTATATCTTGGAAAAGGTTCTTGACGAAATCGGTCATGTTCGTATGGACTATGAAGCATATGGGAAAGATGGTCAAAATCTAAAGGTCAATATTCATGGACATATCTTTGAAACTGATTTTGTTGTTTTAGAAGAAGGAAATGCGGATGAACCTAATGTGTGTTTTGTCGAGATTTTCTTGTCACGACCAAGTGTCAAGTAGATTTTGGTATGGGAGAAATGCGGATTAATATAACCGAGTTAGAAGAAGGAAAAGGAGTCAAAGAGATGCTAGTGGAAGTTTGTGCAAACATGGAAGAAAAAGAGGTGGAAGTGGTTAAAATGGGAAAAGCAAACCGAAAGAAACCATCATCAAATAAATTAACCCCAACAACAACCTCCACCACCAAAAATGATTACACACCATCGTCACCTACCACTACTATCAAACCCTTAACCGACAACCAAAAAGAAGCTATTTTAGAAAATCTAGAACAAAAATTTCTAGAGCTCAATGAAAAGAAGCCGGTTATAGAAGTTCTCCAAGATTATGTGCTTTACCGTAAGAAGTTGGATGCATTGATGCTAGCGAGGGCTAGGTTGGAAGATAAGAATCTCACGGATGAGGATCGAGATCAAATTTTGTTTAAAGGCATGCCAAGGAAAGAAAAGGATCCGGGTAATTTTGTGTTGCCGATCAAAGTAAATGGAACTATACCAGCTTATGCTTTAGCCGATACGGGTCGAGTGTTAATGTGATGTCAGATCCATTGTTCAAAACTTTGGGACTAAGTAATCCGCAACCTAATCATTCTAAGCTTACTACGGCGGATAACACTCAAGCAAAGGCAATGGGAGAAGTTAAGAATGTAAGAGTGCAAATTGGCTATCAACCAGATGGCGATTTTGTCCCGATATATTCGGTGGACAAGAGTTTACCTCTATTGTTGGGGAGACCATTCTTACGAACTTGTGGAGCAATTATAGACATGGGAAGAGGCACCATGACTATTGACGATGGGATTTCAAGGCAAACATACTACCCAAAACCAAGAGGACCAATTTTAGAATGTATGGAAGATTTGGAATGGATAGATGCAAATGATGATTTAACTTGTTTTGAAGTGGGACGCGATGTCCACGGTAATCCAATGTACGGACCTTTAACTCCACCTTATTTTCAATATAGAGGACTAAATGGAACGCATTTTATAGAAGCTTTCTATAAACCATTCAAAAACATATTAGTTTACAAGAAGTTGACCGACTTTTTAGGATCTTTACCGGTGCAACTTAAGAATTTGAGTGGAAACCCGGGGTCTGGGGACTTACAAGAGACAAACCGGAGATGGAGCATGGCATGTTAAGTTTGATATATTATGCCCGACGACAGATTTATGAGAAAATTCAAAACTTTTGAAACGTTCCGTGAGTTGACCGGAAAATTTCAAAGTGAGGATATTCTTAGACAAGAGTATTTTGAGGAATTTTGAGGAGAAGGCAAAGACCATAATAACAAGCAATCATTTGCTTGAATGTCATAAACTATTTCTCTTGGTTTAGTGCATTATGACTATGAGTTTTGAGTTGAAGTTTGGATTAGTTCATTAGCATGATGAGTTGAGTTTTTTGATTGATGATTGTTCAAAATTTCATATGGTGAATGAATGTTGTGTGAATCTTTAGCAGAATTTTGAGTAAAAATGTTGCTTGGAGGGTAAATGCCTAAGTAACATGTTAAACGCATAAAAAGCAAATTTTGGCAAAAAGCATACCGAAACGGTTGTGTCCTTGACTGAACCGTTGCACAAAAATATAAAAATTTCATTTTTCCAAAACACACACACACACTAATTTTCCGTGTGGTTTTGCAAAAATTCATCCAAGAGAGCAGATTGAAGTTGTTTAAGTTGTAGGAAAACATCATGGCACCCAAACAAGTAAGCATTTACATTCAATTAACCCAATTAAGGTTTTATTAGAACATTTGATTCGAATTGAATATTAGGTCACCAATTTGGGGTTTTTTGTTATAATTCGAATTAAGTGGTAATATTTTAGGATTGAGTGGGTAATTGATATAGGAGTGCATTACAACAAGAGATTGATTGATTGATTCATCATAGAATGGATTTTAGATGATAAGATTTTTGGAATTAGTTGGGTTGTGCTTATGAAACAAGAATAGTTGCAATTGATGATTCATTTTGATGGATGATATGTTTTTAAGAGTGATGGATGCCACATTATTAGAACTAATGATTTGTAGGATGAGTTCTAAGATGCTAGATGTTTGATGAATTGAAAGCGAGACTAGAGTAATCTAGGATGTGGGAATCATTGAGGATGATAGAATGCGATCTAAGAGTGGTTTGAGCGTTAGGAATTTAGATATTGAGGGAAGGCAAATGCCTTATGCCGCACAACCGATTCGGTTGAGCATTGCAACCGAACGGTTGGTGTCTGACATATTGAAACCGATTGTTGGATCCAACCAATCCGTTTGGCGAACCTAATTGAGGTTTCTGTGGATTTTGTGAAATTTTGAAATGTATCTTAGAGGGTTCTCTAACCTTCCTGTTTGTTCTAACACTCCCATATGGTCTTATTTTTGTGATTTCTACAGAGAATTATTGTGGAGCTCGAGTGGGAGGAAATTCCAATTAACCCGCTTATTACGAAGTTTTGTGAAAGGAACGAGAAGAAGAAGGTTAAGTATAGTGTGAAGACGGAAGCAAATGCTAATTTAAAATTCAAAAATCTCACCGACGGAGAGAAACATGCTTTTCGGGAAAGATTGTCGAAGTTACAACATAGAACATGTTTGGTTCCAAGGGTGATTGATTGGGATTTATTTGAGGAATGTGATTGTGCAGATGAGTTAAGAGAGATGATGCGAACGTCTTATGTATATCCGGAGATGGAGATTCGCTTCAATGATTTGTCATGGGAAAGAGCATTCAAAGGTCAATGAAGAGGTTTATCGAGAATGGTGTATGGAATTCTTTTCAACCATGTATTTTGAAAGAAAGGTGGATGTTCGAAGTTTGATGACGGAGATTTGTATTTGGTTTAGGCTTTGTGGAAGGGATCATGCTTACACGCTGTTTCAGCTTTTGGTAGCTCGTTTGTATGAGCCACATGAGGTTAATCATCGATTATTTTGAAACTCACTTTTCTAGACTTCGAGGTTTGAAAAGATTATCCTAGTATTCCCGCTTATTGGAATCAAGTGGGAGATCCTACTTGTGCTAGGAGGAATGCTTCAACCATCAGGAATCCATTGATGAGGATACTTCACAAGTTGATTGTGACCGGGCCATTTAATAGATTTAAGCGAGACAAATGTCAAAACCGACTTATGGATTATGAAGTTGCTGGAAGAAACTAAGGACGTAATGCCATTTGGCAGATAGCGAATATTTGTCTAGGAGAGCCCCGAATCAAGAGTAACAAAGAACATTTGTGGAGGACATTTTGTGACAAGATTGGCGAAGAATCTTGGGTATTATGTTGATGAAGAATTGGCTAAGTGTGGAGAGCCAAAGTATAGTGAAACGTGGACTGCGAAAGGTTTTGGTAATGCTTTGAACAGAGACGGGAACCGTAGGGTTATGGATTGAACCAAGACCACAACAGCAACCACCACGACAGTAAGGTAATATACCAATGGAGAACGTGCAAATGGGTACGTCCAGTAGTTTTGATTCAGGATGGGGAGAGTGGAACCAACATCTAGATGAGATTCAATGTAGGGATGTGTGGAGAGATTCGATGATGTTAAGAAACAACTACATCAATGATTATTCGATGCCTATCTTTCAACACATGGCTCGAGAAGCCAATTATGAGTTGCCACCCTACAATCCACCAAATGTTCCACCATATCCTTTTCCTTACACTTCTTATCCTGGACCCTATCCATATCCATATCCCGGTACGCACCGCTTCCCGATCCAATACCCCATATGGTCGATTATCTGAAGTTGGAGGATCATCATCAGGAGTTGGAGGTAAGAAGAAAAAGAGGAGAGTTCGTTCAGAAATCATAGACGAAAACTACGTAACCGAAAGTGATGATGATGAGTATGATGATGAAGAAGGAGAAGACATGAGCGAGGATGACGAGTGATTATGGATCATTCGTGAATTATGGTTTAAAAAAACAATGGTCATGATGTGTTTTTAAACAATTTCTATCTTTTGATCCATTTCTTTAGGATGTTTGGCGTACTTTGTTTGGTTTTATCTAGTTTTAGTAGTTTTGTTTTGTTTTGTGCATTGCGTGTTGCGTTTTTGTTTGCGGATGGATGTGTGGAAAGCTTATTGATGGTCAAATGTTTCGAGTTGGATAACCATGTGCTTGCTAATGACCCAATGTGCATATTGCATATTCTATTCCGTGGTATCTTTTAACTATTTTTTTCCCCATTTTCTTTACTTTGAAGTTCATTTTTCATTACATTGAGGACAATGCAAAACTTAAGTATGGGGGAGGGAAGAAAATAGGAAAATGATACGCATTTTTTTTTTTAGATAACTTTTGGATGCAAGTGATTAGAAGAAATTCGCTCTTGATGGTCTAATGGTTTTCGCGCGTTATTGATAATTAAAATACATAATTTGGGATTTCAATGGTAAAATGAGGTTTTTGAAAATTTTTTAGATTTGAACCAAATTACTGAAGTAATTCATTTTGGATTCGATAGCATTTTCTAGCATGCATAATAGCCTTTTTCCCACATTTTTGTGAGGTTTCTTTTTGTATAAAACACATCTTTTGTTTTATATTTGCTATGAGTGTGCCGGTGATTGTGTCGATTCTAGAACTTGTACTAGTTATGCATTACGGTTAAAATCACTTTCGAGTGATCTAAATATTTTCAAGTGATAAGAGGCACCTTAGGTATAACCCAAATGGCCTTCCATTTTTACATCTAATGATATATTAGCTAACCACATCGGTTAGTTAACCACCCACATGGACCCATTTTGTTAGTGCTCATTTTTAGCACTAGATACCCCTAGTTACACCTTCTGAGCCATCCTTTTCATTTTTGTTACATCCAGAAAAATACAAAAATATTTTACATTTTTTAGCTTTAGCCAACCCTTATCAAGTCTATTGGTTTGTTGCTAGTTGTTTGGAATGATTGGATTGTTTTTGATGATTATGAGTTAGCCGCACTTTGCCATTCGTGTGTGCCATTCCGACAAAGACGAAGGATGCATACTTTTTATTTGTATTTTTGTGGTGATGCTTATACGAAGTGTGGGGGAGTTGTGATGTTTAAAAAAAAAAAAAAAAAAAAAAAATTATTATTATAGCCAGCGAGCTATATGATGGATATTGATTAGCCAATGAGCTAAATTGAGTTATACATATTTTGCGGAGAATCGATATGTGAAGAGGAGTAATAATCATTTTTCGGGATCGTGGTTTGTATGATGACTAGCAACATGGAGGTTTGGACTTGATTTTTTTTTTATTTTAAAACCAATTTCATAAATTATCCCATGCCTTAACCATACCTATTATGAACCCTTAGCCTTTACGTTATAACCCGAATAAAAGACCTCTTTGATGAATTTATTTTCTTTGTTTTGATACTTGTACAAGCTTATGGTAAAAGCATTGATCATGACTAGGCATTGAGTGATTTACATATACCCACCAATATATGAGTGTTGAGTGAAATCTTAAAGCCATTCGTGAGGTATCCTAGTTATGTTATCTAAAGTGTTTGGTTCATTTTTAGAAGATTTTCACATATTATAAGCAAAATAATAATTATCTTTATTGGTAATTGTTACATTTTTCTGGAACCATGGTGTTATGGACCATTGAAATCAATCTTTGCAATGTTAGACCTACTGAGGGCTTAGTAGAGCTTAAGTGTGAGGGAATTTGATAACGCCTAAAATGAACATGTTTTTAGTAGCGTTATTGTCGGTTTGTGCATGATATTCGCTATATTTACTCATAATCCTGCAAAAGTGCAAAGATGCGTATTGTGTATGTATATGTAGCCGTATCGCTAATAATGAAGAAATGAAGTTTTTATGCACATTTGGAAGATTCTAAAGGAAGGAAGTTGAGATTGGAAGCTTGTGGACTCAATGATATGGAAGCGTAGTGATTTCTAAGCATCTACAGCAAGGAAAGATCAAGTTTGGCTTTGGAAATCATCAACGTAAGCAAAGAATGAAGCAAGGAGAAAGTCAACGAAAAAGTCAAAATAGCAAACCCAACCGGACGTCGCATACCCGCAACCGGATCCTACCGGGCAGCTTGTCAAAACATTAACCGATTCGGTCGGCTAGAAAACCGATCCGCTCGCACTACGTTACACAAATCGCATTTATTGTTGCCTTAACTCCCATAATCATTGAGTCCGATCATTTCTTGATATTAACTTGAGAGAACGTTTTTAAGCTTAAGCAAGAGCTTTGGCTATATAAAGGACCTAATACTTGTATACTAGTGTGACAACCAAAGAGTTTTAGTTTACACCAAAACTAATACTACCCTTATTATTTCAACCCCAAAAGCTTAGTATTTATCGAAAACGCCCGGAGCAAGGAGGGAACCCTTCTTGTCCATTGTTTCGGTAATTTGAAGTTGTGCGGTGATCCTAGGTGATTGGAGGCGCGTGGTTGCTACAATCCACGATTTCTAATTCTTGTAATCACAAAAGTTTAGGTATTCTATGAACTTTGTTATGGAAATCTATTCTCTTGAATTGTTTGAATTACCTTGTTATGACTTGTGTTTAGATATGATTGTTTTCATGGAGTAGTTTGTGATATACTTGTGTGTTGGAATGTGATTAATCATAATAGTGTTCTCAAAATGTGATGCATGTATATATGATCTTGTTTAAATGAGTTTGTTGGAAAAATACTAGTCTTGGATTGATTTGTCAATAAAACATGTTTTAAGAAAAAGGACCAAAAGGATTTCTCTTGTGTTTTATTCCAAAAAGTGAAGTGACAAACTAGTATGGGGATATGGTGATTGACAACCACCATGTTTTGCTTATTAAAACAAGACTAGGAACATTTTCATCACGAAGGGTCGAAAGATTCGTAAGAACAAATTGAATGAGAACATGTTGCAAACAAATGGAACTTTTATAGGATAATCATTGGGATAAGGACCGAAAGGATTACCTAAATGTTTTTGTTCTTAGAATGATTTTACAAACATATACCATGGTTGGGGAATCATTTGCTTATGATTTGTGCATCATACTAAGAGTATACACCAAACCTTTAGGAACACTATCTATGGTTGATTATAAGACTACACACAAGTATATATTTATATTCTTGATTCATATTTTCACTAGAACACTTATTTGAGGAGGCCTTGACAAGCTTTCTCGTTAGAAACTTTTTAATCAAATCTATTTCAAACAAAAAATCCCTTGGGACGATCTCGACTTACCAAACTTTGCTATTGCGGACGAGTATACTTGCTCGTATGTGTTAATAGGTTATTCGGTTAATTCGTGATTATAAATTTTTAAAACTTGCACCAACCGAGCACATCAAGTTTTTGCGCCGGGCTGTCGGGATTTTTCTTTAATTTCTTTGAAATTAGTAGTATATTGAAAAAAAGTTTTTGTTACAAACTAACCGATTCGTTGGTTAGCCAACCAACCGTTAGACATTTCGTGGAATTTTTTTGGTTCGAATATTAGTTGTCTATATTTTTTTTATTTATTGTGTTTTGATTTTTAGAGTAATTTTTGTGGTTTAATCATTTCCTAGATTTATTTTATTTTTTATTTTTATTTTCTTTTACATTTGTCATTTATTAGTTAATCAAGTTTTAATTAATTTTATATTAATAGTTAATGGTAATGGTTGGTAGTGATTTTTATTTTTATTATATTTTCAGTTATAGTTTAATTTAATGGTAGAATTTATTGGTAGTTTATTTAGTTTTAGTTTTGATTAATGAGATTTAATATGTTATTTAATTATTTAGTTTATGAAGAGTTTTATTTAATTAACCGTGAGTTAGTACTCCTAATGATACTTAATTTTCATTAATTTTGTTAAAAAAAAAAAAAAATATATTTTTTCATCAAACCGACGGTCGTGAACCCGCAACCTGATCCGTTCAGATTCTGTCTAACATTTTTCAACCAACCGATTTGGTGATCCAACCGAATCCGGTTGAGTTTCTGAAAGGATTTTTTATCATTTTTAGGTTTTGAGTTTTTATTTGAGTTTTTTAATTTTGTTAGATGTCTTAGTTTGTTTTATTATATGTTTTTATAGTTTGTTCTTGTTTTACTAACTTTAACGCTAATCATTCGGGATTTGTTTTGTTTTGCTTTGTTAAGTTGTCTAGTAACATGGATAGTTTGAGCGAATCTCTAATACCTTCGTACTTTGGATGAAATGTTCAAGGATACCGGAAGTTCATTAGAAAAGATTTGAGGAATTTTGGAGGAAAGCAAGAAAGAATTGGGAATTGACACGGGTGATATGGAAGAAGTATGTGAAAACAAGGTTCAACTACCCAAAAATAAAAGAGTCGTAGTGTTCACACAAGCACCGTCAACGGTGTATGATTCACCGCTAATGAGATTTGGAACGCCTTTGTAGTGGAAGGAGTAAGTGCTTGGGATGCACAGCTTAATATGGCTTATGGAGAGAATTATATCTTGAAAAAGGTTCTTGACGAAATCGGTCATGTTCGATGGACTATGGCATATGGAAGAAAGATGGTCAAAAATCTAAAGGTCAATATTCATGGACATATTTTTGAAACTGATTTTGTTGTTTTAGAAGAAGGAAATGCGGATGAACCTAATGTGTGTTTTGGTCGAGATTTTCTTGTCACAACCAAGTGTCAAGTAGATTTTGGTATGGGAGAAATGCGGATTAATATAACCGAGTTATAAGAAGGAAAAGGAGTCAAAGAGATGCTAGTGGAAGTTTGTGCAAACATGGAAGAAAAAGAGGTGGAAGTGGTTAAAATGGGAAAAGCAAACCGAAAGAAACCATCATCAAATAAATTAACCCCAACAACAACCTCCACCACCAAAAATGATTACACACCATCGTCACCTACCACTACTATCAAACCCTTAACCGACAAACCAAAAGAAGCTATTTTAGAAAATCTAGAACAAAAATTTCTAGAGCTCAATGAAAAGAAGCCGGTTATAGAAGTTCTCCAAGATTATGTGCTTTACCGTAAGAAGTTGGATGCATTGATGCTAGCGAGGGCTAGGTTGGAAGATAAGAATCTCACGGATGAGGATCGAGATCGAATTTTGTTTAAAGGCATGCCAAGGAAAGAAAAGGATCCGGGTAATTTTGTGTTGCCGATCAAAGTAAATGGAACTATACCAGTTTATGCTTTAGCAGATACGGGGTCGAGTGTTAATGTGATGCCGTATCCATTGTTCAAAACTTTGGGACTAAGTAATCCGCAACCTAATCATTCTAAGCTTACTATGGCGGATAACACTCAAGCAAAGGCAATGGGAGAAGTTAAGAATGTAAGAGTGCAAATTGGCTATCAACCGTATTTGGCAGATTTCCTTGTCTTGGATATTCCGGTGGACAAGAGTTTACCGCTATTGTTGGGGAGGCCATTCTTACGAACTTGTGGAGCAATTATAGACATGGGAAGAGGCACCATGACTATTGACGATGGGATTTCGAGGCAAACATACTACCCAAAACCAAGAGGACCAATTTTAGAATGTATGGAAGATTTGGAATGGATAGATGCAAATGATGATTTAACTTGTTTTGAAGTGGGACGCCGATGTCCACGTAATCCAATGTACGGACCTTTAACTCCACCTTATTTCGATATAGAGGACGAAATGGAACGTGCATTTGCGATAGAAGCTTTCTATAACCCATTCAAAAACATATTAGTTTACAAGAAGTTGACCGACTTTTTAGGATCTTTACCGCTGCAACTTAAGAATTTGGAGTGGAAACCGAAGGGTCGGGGACTTACAAGAGACAAACCGGAGATGGAGCATGGCATGTTAAGTTTGATATATTATGCCCGGACGGACGAAGATTTATGAGAAAATTCAAAACTTTTGAAACGTTCCGTGAGTTGACCGGAAAATTTCAAAGCGAGGATATTCTTAGGCAAGAGTATTTTGAGGAATTTTGAGGAGAAGGCAAAGACCATAATAACAAGCAATCATTTGCTTGAATGTCATAAACTATTTCTTTTGGTTTAGTGCATTATGACTATGAGTTTTGAGTTGAAGTTTGGATTAGTTCATTAGCATGATGAGTTGAGTTTTTTTTTTGATTGGATGATTGTTCAAAATTTCATATGGTGAATGAATGTTGTGTGAATCTTTAGCAGGAATTTTTGAGTAAAAAATGTTGCTTGGAGGGTAAATGCCTAAGTAACATGTTAAACGCATAAAAAGCAAATTTTGGCAAAAAGCATACCGAAACGATTGTGTCCTTGACTGAACCGGTTGCACCAAAATATAAAAATTTCATTTTTCCAAAAACACACACACACTAATTTTCCGGTGGTTTTGCAAAAATTCGTCCAAGAGAGAAGATTGAAGTTGTTTAAGTTGTAGGAAAACATCATGGCACCCAAACAAGTAAGCATTTACATTCAATTAACCCAATTAAGGTTTTATTAGAACATTTGATTCGAATTGAATATTAGGTCACCAATTTGGGGGTTTTTTGTTATAATTCGAATTAAGTGGTAATATTTTAGGATTGAGTGGGTAATTGATATAGGAGTGCATTACAACAAGAGATTGATTGGTTGATTCATCATGGAATGGATTTTAGATGATAAGATTTTTGGAATTAGTTAGGTTGTGCTTATGAAACAAGAAAAGTTGCAATTGATGATTCATTTTGATGGATGATATGTTTTTAAGAGTGATGGATGCCACATTATTAGAACTAATGATTTGTAGGATGAGTTCTAAGATGCTAGATGTTTGATGAATTGAAGCTTAGTAGAGTAATCTAGGATGTGGGAATCATTGAGGATGATAGAATGCGATCTAAGAGTGGTTTGAGCGTTAGGAATTTGAGATATTGAGGATTTGAAGGCGAATGCCTTATGTCTGCACAACCGAGATTCGGTTGAGTATTGAAACCGAACGGTTGGTGTCGACATATTGGAAACCGATTCGTTGGTGATCCAACCGAATCCGGTTGAGGTTTCGTGTGGATTTTTGTGAAATTTTGAAATGTATCTTAGAGGGTTCTCTAACCTTCATGTTTGTTCTAACACTCTCATATGGTCTTATTTTTGTGATTTCTACAGAGAATTATTGTAGGAAGCTCGAGTGGGGAGGAAATTCCAATTAACCCGCTTGTTACGAAGTTTTGTGAAAGGAACGAGAAGAAGAAGGTTAAGTATAGTGTGAAGACGGAAGCAAATGCTAATTTAAAATTCAAAAATCTCACCGATGGAGAAACATGCTTTTAGGAAAGATTGTGAAGTTACAACATAGGACATGTTTGGTTCCAAGGGTGATTGATTGGGATTTATTTGAGGAATGTGATTGTGCGAGATGAGTTAAGAGATGATCTGAACGTCTTATGTATATCCAGGAGATGGAGATTCGTTCAATGATTTGTCTTGGGAAAGAGCATTGATGTCAATGAAGAGGTTTATCAAGAATGGTGTATGGAATTCTTTTCAACCATGTATTTTGAAAGAAAGGTGGATGTTCGGAGTTTGATGACGGAGATTTGTATTTGGTTTAGGCTTTGTGGAAGGGATCATGCTTACACGTTGCCAGCTTTTGGTGTAGCTCTTGGTTTGTATGAGCCACATGAGGTTAATCATCGATTATTTGAAACTCACTTTTCTAGACTTTGGAGGTTTGAAAAAGATTATCCTAGTATTCCCGCTTATTGGAATCAAGTGGGAGATCCTACTTGTGCTAGGAGGAATGCTTCAACCATCAGGAATCCATTGATGAGGATACTTCACAAGTTGATTGTGACCGGGCCATTTAATAGATTTGGAAGCAGAGACAAATGTCAAAAACCGGACTTATGGATTATGAAGTTCTTTGGAAGAAACTAAGGACGGTAATGCCATTTGGCGATAGAGAATATTTGTCTAGGAGAGCCGGGAATCAAATGCAAAGAACATTTGTGGAGGACATTTTGTGACAAGATTGGCGAAGAATCTTGGGTATTATGTTGATGAAGAATTGGCTAAGTGTGGAGAGCCAAAGTATAGTGAAACGTGGATCTTGAAAGGTTTTGGTAATGCTTTGAACGAGGGGGAACCGTAGGGTTATGGATTGAACCAAGACCACAACGGCAACCACCACGACAAGGTAATATACCAATGGAGAGCGTGCAAATGGAGTGCGTCGATGTAGTTTTGATTCGGATTGGGGAGAGTGGAACCAACATTTAGATGAGATTCAATGTAGGGATGTGTGGAGATTCGATGATGTTAAGAGACAACTACATCAATGATTATTCGATGCCTATCTTTCAACACATGGCTCGAGAAGCCAATTATGAGTTGCCACCCTACAATCCACCAAATGTTCCACCATATCCTTTTCCTTACACTTCTTATCCGGACCTATCCATATCCATATCACGGAGTACGCACCGTTTCCTGATCCATTACCCCCATATGGTCGATTACACGAAGTTGGAGGATCATCATCGGGGAGTTGGAGGTAAGAAGAAAAAGAGAAGAGTTCGTTCAGAAATCATAGACGAAAACTACGTAACCGAAAGTGATGATGATGAGTATGATGATGAAGAAGGAGAAGACATGGCGAGGATGACGCAGTGATTATGGATCATTCATGAATTATGGTTTTAAAAACAATGGTCATGATGTGTTTTTAAACAATTTATATCTTTTGATTCATTTCTTTAGGATGTTTGGCGTACTTTGTTTGATTTTATCTAGTTTTAGTAGTTTTGTTTTGTTTTGTGCATTGCGTGTTGCGTTTTTGTTTGCGGGGATGGATGTGTGGAAAGCTTATTGATGGTCAAATGTTTCGAGTTGGATAACTCACATGCTTGCTAATGACCCAATGTGCATATTGCATATTCTATTCCGTGGTATCTTTTAACTATTTCTTTTTCCCATTTTCTTTACTTTGAAGTTCATTTTTCATTACATTGAGGACAATGCAAAACTTAAGTATGGGGGAGGGAAGAAAATAGGAAAAATGATACGCATTTTATTTATTTTTTAGATAACTTTTTGGATGCAAGTGATTAGAAGAAATTAAGCCCTTGATGGTTTAATGGTTTTCGAGCGTTATTGATAATTAAAATACATAATTTGGGATTTCAATGGTAAAATGAGGTTTTTGAAAATTTTTTGGATTTGAATCAAATTCTTCAAGTAATTCATTTTGGATTCGATAGCATTTTCTAGCATGCATAATAGCCTTTTCCCACATTTTTGTGAGGTTTCTTTTTGTATAAAACGCATCTTTTGTTTTATATTTGCTATGAGTGTCTGGTGATTGTGTCGATTCTAGAACTTGTATGAAGTTATGCATTACGGTTAAAATCATTTTCGAGTGATCTAAATATTTTCAAGTGATAAGAGGCACCTTAGGTATAACCCAAATGGCCTTCCATTTTTACATCTAATGATATATTAGCTAACCACATCGGTTAGTTAACCACCCACATGGACCCATTTTGTTAGTGCTCATTTTTAGCACTAGATACCCCTAGTTACACCTTCTGAGCCATCCTTTTCGTTTTTGTTACATCCAGATAAATACAAAAATATTTTACACTTTTAACCTTAGCCTACCCCTTATCAAGTCTATTGGTTTGTTGCTAGTTGTTTGGAATGATTGGATTGTTTTTGATGATTATGAGTTAGCCGCACTTTGCCATTGCGTTGTGTGCCATTCCGACAAAGACGAAGGATGCATACTTCTTATTTGTATTTTTGTGGTGATTCTTATACGAAGTGTGGGGGAGTTGTGATGTTTAAAAAAAAAAAATTATTATTATAGCCAGCGAGCTATATGATGGATATTGATTAGCCAATGAGCTAAATTGAGTTATACATATTTTATGAGGAGATCGATATGTGAAGAGGAGTAATAATCATTTTTGGGATGCGTGGTTTGTATGATGGCTAGCAACATGGAGGTTTGGACTTGATTTTATTTTTATTTTAAAACCAATTTCATAAATTATCCCATGCCTTAATCATACCTATTATGAACCCTTAGCCTTTACGTTATAACCCGAATAAAAGACCTCTTTGATGAATTTATTTTCTTTGTTTTGATACTTGTACAAGCTTATGGTAAAAGCATTGATCATGACTAGGCATTGAGTGATTTACATATACCCACCAATATATGAGTGTTGAGTGAAATCTTAAAGCCATTAGGTAGAGGTATCCTAGTTATGTTATCTAAAGTGTTTGGTTCAATTTTAGAAGATTTTCACATATTATAAGCAAAATAATAATTATCTTTATTGATAATTGTTACATCTTTACGGAACCATGGTGTTATGGACCATTGAAATCAATCTTTGCAAATGTTAGACCTACTGAGAGTAGAGCTTAAGTGTAGGGGAATTTGATAACGTCTAAAATGAACATGTTTTTAGTAGCGTTATTGTTGGTTTTGTGCATGATATTCGGCTATATTTACTCATAATCATTGCAAAAGTGCAAAATTGCGTATTGTGTATGTATATGTAGCCAGGTATCGCGAATAATGAAGAAATGAAGTTTTTATGCACATTTGGAAGATTCTAAAAGAAGGAAGTTGAGATTGGAAGCTTGTGGACTCAATGATATGGAAGCGTAGTGATTTCTAAGCATCTGACAAGGAAAGATCAAGTTTAGCTTTGGAAATCATCAACGTAAGCAAAGAATGAAGCGTAAAGGAGGAAGTCAACGAAAAAGTCAAAATAGCAAAACCCAACCGATCGGTGCAACCCGGCGGATCCGGTAGGCGGTTAGTCAAAACATTAACCGATTGGTCGGTCAAGAAACCGATCCGGTTTACGGCACTCTGATTACACAAATCGCATTTATTGTTGCCTTAACTTCCCATAATCATTGGAGTCCGATCATTTCTTGATATTAACTTGGAGAGAACGTTTTTTGGGCAGTTAAGCAAGAGCTTTGGCTATATAAAGGACCTAATACTTGTATACTAAGTGTGACACAACCAAAGAGTTTTAGTTTACACCAAAACTAATACTACCCTTATTATTTCAACCCCAAAAGCTTAGTATTTAATGGAAACGCCCGGGAGCAAGGAGGGAACCATTCTTGTCCATTGTTTGATAATTTGAAGTTGTGCGGTGATCCTAGGTGATTGGAGGTGCGTGGTTGCTACAATCCACGATTTCTAATTCTTGTAATCACAAAAGTTTAGGTATTCTATGAACTTTGTTATGGAAATCTATTCTCTTGAATTGTTTGAATTACCTTGTTATGACTTGTGTTTAGATATGATTGTTTTCATGGAGTAGTTTGTGATATACTTGTGTGTTGGAATGTGATTAATCATAATAGTGTTCTCAAAATGTGATGCATGTATATATGATCTTGTTTAAATGAGTTTGTTGGAGAAATACTAGTCTTGGATTGATTTGTCAATAAAACATGTTTTAAGAAAAAGGGCCGAAAGGATTTCTCTTGTGTTTTATTCCAAAAAGTGAAGTGACAAACTAGTATGGGGATATGGTGAGTGACAACCACCATGTTTTGCCAAGACTAGGAAGGATCGTACAAATTGAATGAGAACATGTTGCAAACAAATGGAACTTTTGGATTCTTAGAATTACCTAAATGTTTTTGTTCTTAGAATAATTTTTACAAACAAATACCATGGTTGGGGAATCATTTGCTTATGATTTGTGCATCATACTAAGAGTATACACCAAACCTTTAGGAACACTATCTATGGTTGATTATAAGACTACACACAAGTATATATTTATATTCTTGATTCATATTTTCACTAGAACACTTATTTGAGGAGGCCTTGACAAGCTTTCTTGTTAGAAACTTTTTAATCAAATCTATTTCAAACAAAAAATCCCTTGGGACGATCTCGACTTACCAAACTTTGCTATTACGGACAAGTATACTTGCTCGTATGTGTTAATAGGTTATTCGGTTAATTCGTGATTATAAATTTTTAAAACTTGCACCAACCGAGCACATCACCTACTGACTTCTTTGCCACACCTACTGAAGAGACAGTTCTGCAATTTCTACTTGATATTGGCTATGATGAAGCGTCAGTAATTATTAACAAGCACTCTCACGTGGAGCTTAAGAACATTCCTCAACCGTGGAGAACACTCTACATCATCATCACTAAGTCGTCTCTTGGTGTGATGGCTATGAGCATCCCAAGCTCATGGGCTATGCAAGTCTTCGGTCATTGATCAATAAGAAGGACATTGAAATCGAAACACTAATATGGGATGACATGATGACATTTCACAAGAAGCTTGGCTCAAAGATTCCCTATGTCGGATACACAAAGCTTTTGATCCAGAGAGCACTTGGACTTAATCCTGATATTCCCAAGAGGCTCAATGACCACGACAATCACGGCGTGTTGTATGCGAACCTATCCTTTCTATCGAGAATCAAGGAATCGACAACAAAGAAACAAGGTGCCGTCTTTGCACGATCACCTTCGACAAATGAAATCAAAAAGCTTGAAACATACAAAAGGTATCAAGTAGCGATGCGAGAAGGAAAAGTTGGTCATCTCGATGAAAAGCCTTCGGAACTCCTACTCGGAGAACCGAAGAGGAAGTCTTGGAAGTGCAATAAGCACAGAGAGTCAAAGGAAGGTCCCAAAGAAGAAACCTACTCCAAAGAAGAAAGTTCCCTCCAAGGAAGCTGCTCCTATTCCTACACTGAACCACAAAAGAAAGCTCTTGGGCGAAAGCTCGAAGATATACAATCGAGAGGAGGTCCACTACTCAAGCGCAAAGGATGACACTCCATCGGTGCAAAACCTCTAGTCAATAGGTGAACATGGCAAAGGAAAGACTCATGTACTTGTGCCATATGATGAAAGCTCAGAAAGTGATGAAGAGCAACTGGATAAATCATACAGGAAGAAGTTGAAATTCGTTCGACTTCAACCGCGTTGCACAACAATTTGCTCAAGAACAAATGGGTGGCCCGGAGGGTCAAGTGGTGCGACTCAACCTTCACCGATCGATGCGGTTAATCAACCCGATAGGGATCACGGTTCCACCACTTTGGTACAACAACAGACACGTGTCGAAGATACTCTTGAGTATGATTTTGAAGAACGAGAATCGAGAAGCTAGAGAAGGTAAAGCGATGAAGAAGGCTGCGGCCAAAGCCAAAGAAGTGATGAACAAGCTAAGTTTGACAATGAAGAAGATGTTGAGTATGATACGTTTCTTCTAGATAGTCCTACACGGTCAAAGTAAGAAAGTTCTGAGCCACCAAAGGACCCAGACTCTCCTCACATCTCATCATCATCAGATTCTTCTTCTCACTCTTCACCACCACCATCAAAAGATCAACCAAATCATCATCCAAATCTATGAAGAAACCACCTCGATCTTGGATTTCTCATACTCATGAAAGAATTGTGAAAGCTGTCCAACAAGTCGGAAAGAAGGACATGCTCTCTGAGAAAAAGCTCCGAATTGGTTTCGACCAAATCTGATATCTACATGATGAGAATGACAAGATGCGAATGAAAGGAATATGTCAGAAGCTCATGCGAGGATGATCTACAAGGGAAAATGGGCAGAATGATCGGGCTACACTCATAAGTACCTACGGATATCGTTCCTAAGGTCACAAAGGAGATGTTTACCAGACAACTATATCCGAATCTTATGCGGATAGCCAAGCAAACTATAAGATCAACACCCTTAACCGTCACAATCAATCCATCGATCTGTAGTTTTCTCGGATAATGAATTGGTGGCCAAGCTTGTCACACAAATGTCTAAGCGATCGGGACATTTACTTCGATGAATGAAAGTTGTTTCAAGCATTCTTTGGACTACCAACTCAAGAAGCATGCGAGTCGGTGAAAGGTCTAAGCGTCCTAGAGGCGATGAAGATAAGGATCGGGATAAGAATGATGAAGCTAAACGCGAGAAGAAGTCCGGTGAATCATCTTCTATGCCACCACCTCCCCAACGGCCTCCTGCTCAACAAAGGTCTCCTCCTCGTTCTTCTACGGATAAACCTCATGATTACGAGACACCACCCCGGACTCAAAACCGGTGATTACTTTGAGTATACGGGTGGTAGCGATGAAGAACACCATGAGCCTACAACAACCCACCTCTCCCAAACAAGTACGTAGCGAATCATCATCTAGGCCTTGAAAAGAAGAAGAAGACACCCTCGGACGGCGTCGTATCATGGCTAGATGACGATAAAACAGAGGAATTTGAATGGTTCTCTACTCTTGTTAATAACACTCCCTACCTTGAAGAAGGTCAAGATCCGGTAGGCGGTAATACTTTGGAGCATGCTAAAATTACAGGAAAAGTTCCACGTAAAGAAGATGTAAATCGAGTTGCGGCGAATCAAGTATGAAGCTTTTAAATTGTGGAAAGATAGCTCAGAAAATGCCATCGAGGTCGAATATCACCTTGATAACATTGCTCGAGCTATGTCTAATAACATGGATTGGCTCAACCCGAAAGCAAACATCGACTTTACGAAGCGGGACAACCCTCCTTATTACACGTGGTCTAAACCACTACCAACGATCGGCCAACCGACACTTCCATTTCGACATTTCTTCAACCAAGACCTGGAATTTCTTCTTCATGGTGGCGATGGTTCAAGGAAGTATGCTACATGTCGACACTTCCATTCCCGTGACCGAATACTCAAAGCTGTATAGCTATCGAGGAAAGAGCTAATCACTTGTTCTCCAACAAAGTGGAAGCATCACGACCGAGATGCATCTGACGGGATTCATCATTGGCGGAAGCCAAAGAATCTACTACGAAGGCTGCCAGGTTGAAGTCTCAACATGTAGTATTTAGTTCTAAAAGTATCGTTGCCATCAAACACGTCGATCTTTCATCTAAGTGGGACTACACCTTCCTAAACAATATCGTGGTCAAATGACAAGATGAAAGGGATTATGCATTTTCAAGTGACTTTGAGAATTTGTCTATCAACGACATCGAAGACATGTACCTTGCCAAAGTCAGTGGTCAGATAAGACAATTCTCCACTGAAACCTAGCGAGAATTCATCAAGTCATTGCTCATCTTCATCAGACGCATAGTCATCAAAGAATGTGTAGAAGATCTCGGTGGCGGTTGAATCTTATCGGACCGTGTCAACTTCACTCCACCGCGGCTTGATCTACCGACATCAACCGGCTTCCACAATATACGCTCATCGAGCAAACCTTTGGTCGTTTACATGATGAACTTCAAAGAAATTGCTTTATGGCGTGCAGAGATCTTCATAAGTTTGGAGATCACACTTTGAAGATGGTTAGGGGCGGATTGGCTTACCGGTTGAAGGATATACACCAAAAGATCGGGTCTCCTAAGCGATGGAATTCTCGGGATCGGAGGGGCGTGAAGAGGATCATCACCATGATTGATGAGCGGTTGTATAGAAGGATTAGTTGAAGATTGGAAAGCTATGTTGGTGGTCGACCGGAGAAACATCATTGGCTTTCAGAATCACATTCTGGTGACATCTCGGACTACACGGTACCCCTTGAACCGCTTCTTTCATTATAAATTTGGATGTATGATCTAATTATGTCTATGGCTTGTGCACATATTACAATGTACAACCCGTACTTGTAAATAAAGGACCACGTAGTGCGGCAGGTGCCACAATCCTTATTAAAGGAGCGAAAGCTTCTTACTTTTGAGTAAAACCTATCAAACCTTTCATTCTTCAAGGTTTTGATCAAAAGAACAAGTACTTTCCCTTATGATTTTCAAAACCTCAACCGTTTATATCACTCGTTGAGGGGGAGTACTTGACTTAAAACTTTGTTCATAAATTGTTCACAGTGGTCATTCTTCCCGCAATACTCGAAATGGTCATATTTATTCTCAACTTTTCAAAAATAACATTTTATATGCCATTTTTGAAATATGTGATAAGAAATATGTTGTGTAAATGCAAATGAATCTTTGTGCTATAGACTTAACCCATGAATTGACGAGATCTTAACTGTTAGTAACTCGAAAAGACTTGTCCAGGACGGGTAATAATTTCAAGCTAGTTAAGCTAGTGATGTAAGCGTGTCTCGCAAAGGACTTGTCTGAGTAGAATGTACCATTCGAGAAACTCTTGGTAGACATGAACTCGGACGGGTTTGACAACCTTTTGAGGATTGTCTACACCTTCAAGGTAGTTATTAGAGCTAGTTGTCACCTAAAAGTTGACAATGTATCTCTTTAACTACATGCGTAACCGTGTCTCGCGGGGAAATGTCTATCTTGAGTGAATCAATTCAAAATGTGCGCTCTTTCCTCCTTGTGCATTTTAACCGTTAAAACTCTTAAGCACATGTGGAAGGGAGTATTTATGCAAAATCTTATCTCAACAGTGGTACTAAAATGTTTTTCATTCACAAACACTTTGAGAGATTTTTCACAACAGTGGTTTTAATGGCAACGTAGGTTAGTCATGGAGTTATAAGGTGACTAAGGTTAGGAATAACCGTCCTATGATCCGACAGAGCCGGATGGATATACCCAAGGACACCATAAATAGTTAGAATTTAGAAGTCCTTAGGTATGACTGTAAAAAGGAGAAAATGAGAATCGGAGAAAGAAGGAGTTGAAGAATAAAAAAGAAATGTAAAGTAAAGGGTGAAAAGAAATAGCCCTCAGTTACTCAACTTAGGGCGGAACATTAATCGGTTCAATTCATATACTACTTGGTTGTCACTTGATGACACCGGTATTGAAGATTAAAAGTCGTCATGGACCCGGTGACGCATGCACTAAACCTTCTTAAGCCACTCAAGTTTCTCTCAGCGAAGCTTGTTTCATTCTCACGGGAACCCTACATAATCATCGGCTTTCTCTTAGAGATTCTTGATATTGAAGAAGGAGACCCTCTCCTAGTCTCCACTCGGAAAACCAAAACGCACATTTGAGTCTAGAGCCACGAGATTCATCAAAAGATCTCTTAGGAACACTTGACATTTCATCACTTGTTGATCAACAAATAAGATCTTGTTGGTGCGTTATCGAGTCCTTCACATATCTTAGAAATGCATGCGAGAACATTTATGAGAGGTTCACATTTGTGATCCTCGATGATTGAATGGAAACTCTGCCGGGGTCAACATCAAAGCGGCCTTGACGGCGGTCGCTCGGCAACTCCCGTGGATTGCGCTTAGTGGTCTCAAGCGGTTTATAGTCGTGAGGTGATGCCGGTGTACCTTAGCGACTCATCCGAATCGTAGGTGTACTTCGGTACATCGTGTTATCTCACTTGTGGGACTCCGATTCAGGAGCGGCCTTTGTAAGAATTAGAGTTGTGTTTTCATACTATCTTTGTTAACACTCTCGAAGTTCAAACTTGTAAGTGCGGAATCCGCTTATTACTAACCGTTTTTATGTTTACTTCTTATGGAAGCTCACGGGCGGAATGATGCGTGCAAATTCTCCACTTGTTCACACCAACGACATCATCAAAGAAGTTCTATCTTAAAGCAACACAAAATTCAGAATGATTCTTCGTCAAATCAAAGAATCTACAAAGTTAAAGACTTAAAGAACTTCATCAGTACCGTAAACCAACGCTAAAGAGTGTGTGAGCATGTTGGAGAAAGACGTGGAGACACTGAAGCAGCTAAGCTGACCTGAGGTAGACTTGATGCAGACAACAACATACTATCACTTTCATCACAAAGAACAATGATGAAAGAACAAAGTTAAAGATGACGTCAAAGCATAACTGTTCAAAGTAAACTATCTCTCTACATTGGGGAGATTGTTCGAATCAAGACATTCCTTCTCACAAGAAAGAAGAATGACAGAAGACGTCAAAGCTACTATTACATCAATGCCTTCACCGTTATTAATCACCAACACTTGAGGGGGAGATTATTGGAATCACTCCTAAACTATAATTCAAGTGTTAGTTATTCTTATGTAATAGGTAGCTTATTATGGCCTTTATGTTTGTTTAAGGTCTAGCTTATGTAGAAGGCCCATAAGCTTAGGCCCATGTCCAATAAGGAAAAGGGAAGGAGTAGGAGTGTTGCCCTAGCTCCTTGCCTATAAATACTATGTAATAACCCTCACTTGAGGGTTAGTTGTTCAATATTTCTCTTTCACTCTCACCTACGCGTAACCGGCTAAGTATATCGTGTGTGTGTGTTTGGTTTATTGTTCAATCGCCTCTCTATCTTTCTTGTAAGCTTGTGTTGTAAAACTAGTGACCTAACAAGTATATATATATATATTTATATATATATATATATATATATATATATATATATATATATATATATATATATATATATATAGTTATATATATATATATATATATATATATATATATATATATATATATATATATATATAAGTAATTATCGAAGTAAAAACACTCATTATACACTTTAAGTTTTCAAAACATTCGTTTTTACGGAGTCGTGATAAATTTATAAGTTTTCTAAAATTTTTTCCCGAATTTACACTTTTTACCCTTAAGTTTCAAAAAGTACGAGTTTAGTCCCTCAACTTTAGGAAAATAACATTTTCTACCCAAAAATACTTTATACTCCAAGTTTTGGAAATAACAGTTTCAGTCCCCAAGGTAAACTGTTTTTAGAAAATGTTTCAAAATCGATTTTTACATGTTTGGTCCTTCATGTTTCCAAAGTTTTACTTTTGACACTAAAGTTTATATTTTATCTTTTTGAACTAGTTTGGCATAATTACAAACTTGCCCCTTGAACTTTCCTTGCACACACGTGTATGTATAAAAGGGACCTTTAACTTTCGGATTTATAAAACATACCCTAAACTTTTCATGCTTAAAGTTTTACGTGTGAAACAACCCTTTAACTTTCAAATCCTTACACTTTCCACCCGATTACCAAACAATTTGCAAAAGTAGTCCAAAATACATGTTTTGACTTATAAATTTCATTTAACTTCTTCAAAAGCTTGCTTCTAGCCTATTTTTAGCTTATGGCTTATTTGTATTTGGATTGGGCCGGGTAAAGGGCAATGGGCTTCTGATTTTTACGTGTTGGGCCTTAAGGCCCAATCAGGTGCGTTTGGTTTTTGAAAATAAACGAGGCAAGGGGAGGGTTTCAAAAGGGTTTCTAGTGTCGATTATTAGTGTGGTAATGTTATTTATGTGCGTGTGAGTTCATGATTTTGCTATACGTGACAAATGACAATGATAACGAGTGTAATGTTCGAATACTTAGCTACTTAATTTGTGATATTACTTGTGTGTAACTAGCTCAAAATACTAGTAATACCAAGTAACTCATTTAATCTATCTTCTTAGGTGTTTTAAAACTTTATTGACGTGTGATATTAATAGCGTACGAGGAAACAAAATAGAATGAGGAGAGGAGTTACTACACTCGAAATGAGTGGAGATGAAACGTGAGACTAGAGTGTACGTGCTAAACGATCCCTTGTTCTCCTTATAACCCAATACAATTTACCCAAGCCTTTAGATTTTTCGTTTTTCTTTCCTCCTTTCCTTCGTTACCACTGTGTACGATTTTTATTTCTAAGTGAGACGTGAGCGAGTATATGTGAGTGAGAGTTTGTGATGTTGTGAGTTTTATGAATGTACTAAGTGTTTGGAAGTTTCTTATAAAGAGGATGGTAAGTATGGCCTTTGGATTAGTTTAAGCATGTTCTTTCAAGTCCCAAGTAATCATGTGTTAGATTTTAGTTTGATTTTGAAGGCATGGGGGATATGGCAGCTGGTTTCTAGGGGATGCAAGGCCATGTCTAATCGATTTTAGCACAAGGGACATAGTGACCAAAGGTTAAAGATGTCAAAGATGAATTCAAATGGTTTAGGAGTATATTATATTGACTAGGGGGATTATTTAAATGAGGATTAGGGTGGCTTAGGTTCATGTTTTGTTTCTTCTTCATGTTACACGCAACATGTGATCAAAAGGGTGATATGGTTTAGTTGCTTTGTGTCATTTGGTTCCCTTGGTTTGCTGCGACTAGCCACAGGAAACAAGTAACAAAATGTTACTTAGTGTATTTCAAAACTTAAGTGCAGGATAATGGTGTGGGCTTGGGGTGAGAACCGGTGGAGGCCCAAAGAAAAAACGAAATTGATTAGGCTTGGATTTGAATGTTGAATTGGACACAAGTGAGGCCCAAGGGAAAAAAAACTAAGGGTAGTGGGCTCGGGTTGAGGCCCAATGGAGCTTTAGGGTGGGAGTTGGGCTTAGGCCCGGTCCGAAAATAAAAATAAATTTATTTTTATTAATTATATATTTTTATATGTTAGGATTTAGAAAATCCAGGTATTAAAGTGTCGGTCACCTCAAGTATATGTAATCGTTAGAAAGCTCATAGTCATAGTTATTTTATGTTACGTAGTATTTAGTTTTGTAACACCGTGGAGGACGGACGGGTCTTTACCCACTGTATGCCTGATCCACAGCCCGTTGTGTGGCGTTTTATTGTAAGACTATAAATACTCTCTACCTTCCAAGGTAGAGAGTTGGAGCTCATAATAAGATTTTTCTTTCTCTCACTAAAGTTCCCAAACCTCTAACTTTCTCTCTCTAAAAACCTCTTATACGCCTACTTTGTGTTATTGTTTGATGTGTATGTGAAATCCAATATGTTACAATTGGTATCAAGAGTTATGGTTAGATCATCTCTTACATATCTTTGGATTTCTAGTTGTTTTTAGGTGGATTTTGAGTTTTTAAAAGTTTAGTGGTTTTTGCATCATTTGGTTGATTTCTAGTGTTAAAGTTTGGATTTTGGTAGTACTTTTGTGTTTAGAATCATCACAAGTGTTTAGGTTTTGATTTTGAAGGCTTGAATCATCGTGGTTGGGTTGTTTTTGGATTGAAAAGTGGTGTTTATGTGATTTTCTAGCTAGCGACTTGAGCCACGGATAGTTTATCTTGGTAGCGATTTGCTTTGTTATTTGGTAGCGAGTTGTTATTGTAGGTCTTAGCGAGTTGATCTAGCGACTTGTCTATTGAGACAAGCCGACAAAAAGTACACTTAGTGGATTCTCTACTACGGGTAGCGACTTGTTGTAAGTTAGCGACTTGTACTTTATATTGTTAGCGACTTGGTGTTAGCGAGTTAGTACCTAGCGAGTTGCTATTTAGCGACTTGACAAATTAGCGACTTGGTTCTTAGCGACTTGCTATCAAAATTTTGCTAGCGACTTGGATCGTAGCGAGTTGTTATATAGCGACTTGGGATTATAGCGACTTGGCACTTAGCGACTTGGTTCAAGGTTTCCTAGAGACTTGGGTGATATCCTTTTAATACTGTATTCTCTTGATTCAGTAAAATCCCGTGAAAGAATCTATTTCCCGATTTAATCATAGAGTTATAAAATCCCGTTTAATTTGTCAACATGTCTACCAACGTTCCTACAATCATCTCCATTTGTTCGAGGATGTTCAAGCAGCTGGTTCGGATACTCGTCCACCCATGCTTGATGAATGACTACGACTCTTGGGCTCAAAGAATCGATTATGCTTGTCTTGGAAAGGAAAATGGGGTCAACATTCTCAAATCCATTGATGAAGGACCTTATCGAGTTGAGACTACTAGAGACATAATTGATACTGCTGAAGATGGAACGATGATCTATGGAATAGACAGACCAAAGACGTATGATGAGCTCAATGATAAGGAGAATAAAAGATTTGATGCAGATATCAGGGCTTCTAACATCATACTGCAAGGTCTTCCAAAAGACATCTATATGCTTATCAATCACAACACTAAAGCAAAGGCTGTATGGGATAATGTCAAGATGCTTCTCTCAGGTTCTGAATTAACTGTTGAAGACAGAGAATCTCAATTATAGGATGAATTTGAACATTTCAAGATGAAACCAGATGAGAGTGTCTATGAGTACTATGTGAGATTCCATAAGCTTGTGAATGACATGAGAAACATCATAATGACCATGCCTAACATTCAGTTGAACTCAAAGTTTGTAAACAACATGAATCCCGAATGGCACAAGTTTGTCACATCTGTGAAGCTCACCAAAGGATTGAAGAACACAAACTATGAGCAACTATATGCCTTCCTTTTCCAGAATGAAAGACATGCTATGTTTGAAAAAAGGATTCTGGAACAGTTCAAAAGCAATCAGGTAGAAACAAGCTCATCTAATGACTCAACTGCTTTCTACACAAATGTTGGGATCACCACCAAAGCTTCTCAAGTTGTACCCATGGGAAATGGAAATCACAAACTTATTCCTGATCCTATGTTCAAACAAGCGATCTGATCGTCCGTTGGAAACTTCGTTAGTCAACTAGCTCTCATGATCAGTCAAAACATGAACACTCTCCCACACACCAACAACAATCTCGAGCGACAGCATCAATCCACATAATCAAGCCACATGGGAGATGGGAAGGTTATGGTGCGGCCAGTTCAAGAGAGGAAGCGACGATCGAGAAAGGGGTGGAGCAGGTGGAAGCTATGGAGGAAATCAGAACCGAGGAAGGACTGGAAATCAAGGACAAGCAAAGCCAGTCAAATGTTACAACTGTGGTGGTGAGGGACACATTTCTAGGAACTGCACATCTCCAAAACGTCCACAGAATGCAGAATACTTCAGGGATAAGATGCTGCTGGTGCAAGCTCGGGCCAATGGTGCCGTTTTAGATGAAGAGGAGTTGTTGTTTCTCGCTGAGGGAAATGCCTAGACATATGATGCAGATGTGGATGAGCAGCCTATTCAGGAGATAGGTCACAATCATCGGAATGCCTTTCAAGTCGCTGATTGTGATGCATACGACTCTGATGTTGATGATGGACCTACTGCGCAAACAATTTTCATGGCTAGCATTTCTCCAATGGTCTCTCCTAAGGTCTCATCTTCACCACAATCTGGACCATCCAAAGACAAAATCATCTCAGAGGTATTAAAACTATACGATGAAGTTGAGGTGCAAAAGATACATGATGAAATACAATCAACTGAAATCATTGAGTCAAATATTGAAAGTATAGGTAATATCAATGTTGTCCCATATGATCAATATGTGAAACAAAGTGAAAGTGAGATTGTATCAAGTGATGTATCTTCTGCAGTCAATGATGATTATGTTTGTGATGAATACACTGCATGTGCCCCTGGTGATTCTGTTATCACTGAACTTAATGCCTATAAAGAAAGAGTTGCTATTTATGAACAACGTGCTAAGTTTGAGTTAACCACTCGTGAGCAGGAAATGGATGACCAAATGCGTACAATCATTAGAAAAAGTAATTTTAGAGAAGAAGTATTAAAACAAGAGTTAAACTCCTTACAACAAAAGCTTTCTAAAACTGCTAAACAAAAGCAAGAACTTCAAGAAAATGTCAAAAAGCTTAAGCAGGAATTCGGTGCTAAGGAATCAAAACTTTTGAATGATTTTTCCAATCTAAAAACTTTGAAAAACAAACTAGAAAACAAGTTGTATGCATACAAGGTAACACCATTCAGGCTTCACTTGATCACTAAGCATAGGGTTTTAACTGACAAGCATAGTATCCCCATTATTAAGGAATCCAATCCAGGTATGTTAAGAAAGCTAAAGAAGCCCAAAAGGTAATCTATGATGGCAATGAGTTCCTTAAGCCTAGACAAAAACCTAGTTCTTGAGAGCACTGAAGAAGATAAGCAATTATAAGATGTCACTAAAAGGAAATTGGATGAAAAACTTAAGAGCCCTTCTTGCATAGAGAAAAGAATCAGTTTTAAAGCACCAAACTACTCAAAAGGAAAATTGGATTGCTTTTAACAAGTTTAAGCCTCAAACGTTGTTAACACCTGAACAAGTGTACTGGAAAATGGACTTAGATAAGC
Organism: Chrysanthemum makinoi; assembly: GCA_910596185.1. Taxonomy (NCBI): domain Eukaryota; kingdom Viridiplantae; phylum Streptophyta; class Magnoliopsida; order Asterales; family Asteraceae; genus Chrysanthemum; species Chrysanthemum makinoi. The sequence goes on from OU343221.1 coordinate 162,617,633, forward strand.
GGCTTAAAAATATTGTTGAAACAACCCCTCCCCTTAGGAAAATGCCTAAAGCAACTGTGTATCCTCCCAATACACCAATGCATCTAGTTCCTAGAACTATTGCCACTAAAAGCAAGACCTTAATCAGTCAATATGTTATCTTTCAACTGTTTGTTGATTTTGAGAAAACTTGTAAGAAAAGGATCACACCCACTGGTATAACTGAAGGGGAAAGGGGTTTTGAGCAAACTAAAGAATGTTATCTAACTGAAGTCATGCCTTTCTTTAAACAATTAAAAGATCAATTTGAGAATCTTAAAAAGGGAATGAATTCTGACATTAAAGAAATGGAAAAGGAATTTGATGCAATGATAGTTGAGGTTAGTGATTATGAGCGAGCATTAAAATATAATGAGATTGAGAGGAAGAACTTGCATACCTTAAATGAGAATCTGATTTCTGAATGTATTGCTCAAGATGTGTTTTTCACTGCTACAAATTGTTCCATTAATGCTTCTCAATTTCATGAATTATCTATTGCTCTGAAAGTCTCTCATGATCGTATCATTGAGCTTGAAAAGATTAATTCGAAACTTAATGAGAAAATTGATCAGGATGATCACGATAATTTGGTAAAGCATCTTTCTAAACTAGAAGTTGAACATTTTGATTTACAACTAAAATATCAACATCTAAAGAAAATGTTAAAACCTCAAATATCAAGACATCCTTGGATGCTCCTGAATTTGATGCAGTTTTGAAATCACAAGCGTGATGAACAGATTCGAGCTCATTGTAACACGATCCAAAAGTTGAAAGCCCAAATCTCTCAATTGAAGGGTGAAAAGAACAATGTGATTGGATCCCAAATGCCTCCTCCTTTAGATTCTCAGTACTCTCAAACTTTTTATCTTCAAAACTTAGTTAATGCCTTACAAAAGGAAAACGAGAGTTTTCTAGAAGAAAATGAAAAAGTTAAACGACACTTTAAAGAGTTATATGATTCAATGAAAGTCACCCGTGACCAAAACAACAAAAAAATAACTTCTTTACAAAAGGAAATTGAGAATCTGAGAAGTCAGGGAAATGGGAAGCTGCCACTTGTTTTCAATAAGAATGTTGTCTCAAAGTCACCCTTAGACGCAAATATCTTGTACGGTTAAATATATTCCTCCTCATCTTAGGAATAATGAACAGGCGTTTCATGAATATTGTGCTCATCTTAAGGATAGTCTAGAATGTCTCCGTGAGATTGTTGAAGAGGATTTCATTAATAAACCTCTTGATAGAGAAATTAGGTTTGCTTGCCTCCAGGCTAAACGATCTCAAGAGTTGCTAGAATGTGTAATTGCAACATGTCCTAAATCCTTAGGTGCAAAAGGCAAAGCGGTGATGTCTTGTTCTATGCCTAGTGCCAAGCATGAAATCCATTCTATGCCCAATGGTATGAATGTGAATCTTAGTGTGCCTTCAAGTAGTTCAGATTCCATATCCGTTAGTGCTAAAAAAGCAAACTCTAGTGTGCCCTCTAGGAGTACAAATCCGGCACTTCTAGTGTTAATAAAGTGAACATCAATGTGCCTTCTAGTAATACAGATCCTTGCACATCAAGTTAGGGAATGAAAAAATTAGATCAACCAACTAATGTTCCCATTCCCTACAGAGTAATCGGTGACATTAAAGCGTGTCAAAGTCTCAAGACAACACAAGGAATAATAGGACCTTGCAACCTAAGAATGTGCATTGGAAGAGATTAGAAGACCAACCTAGGAACTTTAAGTTTGGGTCAAATAAAATGAATCGTGTTGATTCTAGTATTAGCCATAGGCGTACTATAATTAATTGAATTCGATACTATTTGCAAACCTTGTAATGATGTGCTGCTTGAATTACATTGCTAATCATGAATGTGGTGTGAATGATTTGTCTAATCTTGTTAAATGCCCGATTAAAATTGTTAATGCTAATAATCGTGCAAAGAAGGCTAAAAGGCAAAGACGAATGATTGTTAGAAAACAGTGGAAACCCACAGAAGAACATTTATAAAGATAGGTTATTATTGGATACCTTTTGGCCATAAGAATAATCAGTTTGCCCTCAAACTGCTAAGACTATGCCCACTAGAAAATGAATGCCTACTGGTAGAACTATTCCCTTAAGAAGTGAACATACCTTGAATAGGTCAAATCTGACACCGCATTGCATCTATTCCCAATGATTCCATTTCTTCTACTTCTACTTCTAATATGGATGTTTCTATTTCTGATGTGGGTGTTCCAATTCTTTTACTAACCAAGAGGAACCCATTCTTGCATGGGGATCCCAATTATCGATTATCCATTCTTGTCACGTGTTCAACTGCAGATCGTTCAAATCGTTACGTGGTACCTGGACTCAGCATTCCAAGCATATGATGGGAGACCGGTCGAGGCTCATGAACTTCGTGAGCAAATTCATCGGGACAGTTAGATTCGGGAATGATCATTTCGGTGTAATTATGGGTTATGGAGATTATGTTGTTGGTAAAAGTGTTATCTCCGGGGTATATTATGTGGAAGGTCTTGGTCATAACCTGTTCTCTGTTGGTCAATTCTACGATTCTGATCTAGAAGTAGCCTTCAGAAAACATACTTGTTTCGTTAGAGAACTTGATGGTAAGGAACTCTTAAGAGGTTCACGTGGTTCAAATCTATACACCATCTCTATCGAAGATATGATGAAGTCTTCTCCAATTTGCTAGCTGTCAAAGGCTTCTAAAACAAAGTCATGGTTATGGCATCATCGTCTCAATCACTTGAACTTCGGCACCATCAATGATCTCTCCAGAAAGGACTTAGTTGTAGGTCTACCTAGACTTAAGTATGAAAAGGATCATCTTTGTTCAGCATGTCAATTGGGAAAAAGAAAGAAGTATGCCCATAAACCCAAACCTACAAACTCAGTCACAGAAGTTCTTCATACAATCCACATGGACTTATGTGGACCCATGAGAGTGATGATCTGCTCCAAACCGTCAAGTTTAATCACTCAAACCGACCACTTGTGAATGGCCGACCGTAACAAACTTAAAACAGCTCAGAAGCAAACGCAATGAAGATCATGAGAGTATAGTGTTTCCCCGGGTCGTTATGTCCCAGCGAGCTATGCGAAGAATCACCAAACGAATAGTGATCGAGAGATTTGAACGGAAAAATAGGTTTTGATAATGATTATAACTACAGAAATAGCCTATAATTACAAAGGCTTAAATGCAAATTAAAGAGAATTAAAAAGATAGAAAATATTAAATAAACGCTATCACTATCTTTAAAAATGATGTTTTTGATTTTTCTTTTATAAAACTTAATTTAAAAACTACGCGACGTACAAAAGAAAACGTAAAACTTAAACAATATAAATCCTAAAAATATGAAAATGACATCTTTACAAATCTAATGATAAAAGAAAATCTATAGAAAGATAAAATTATTTTTATTACTATTTATCTAATTATTATTAATTAAAAACTAATTTTAACTATTTAATGATAGCCTAAAATACAAGAAAATAGGAAATAAAGCTAGAAAAATAAAATTATGAATTGGAAAAATCTAAAATAACAAAAGAGAATTTTCAAAACTATTTTTGTATTTTTCTGATTATTTTTGTATTTTCTAGGAATTAAAAACTATTTAAAACTAATTAAATTGCTTAAAAATACAAATTTAACTAAGAAAAATCTGAAAAAATATTTTTTTGACTTTTTATATTTATCTTAACTTAAGAAAAATGAAAAATTATTTTTTTGAAACTTTTCGAATTAATTGTATTAAATGCTAATTAAAAAGGCTTAAAAATTGATTTTAATAAAGAAAAATACCAAACTGACTGAGAAAAATCTGAAAAATTCAAGATAAGTCTAAAATAATATTATGAACTTATGAAAAATATAAAAACAGGGGCTTGTGTGTGGGATTATGCAACTGCTATGCCAAGTGCTTATAAATAAGCACTTAAAATAAGCAAATGAGCAACAAAAGCCACCAACTGATTACAAAAGCTATAATAAGCTACAAGTACTCAAAATGAACTAAAATCAACTGCTCTAAACCACTGAATTGCTAACTACCAAGATTTGGTTGTTTTGATTTCAATTGCTAAAAACAGTTTTGATGGGCTACTTGCAGCCTAAGAATAAGTCACCTAATAAGCTAGAAAATGAAAAAAAAAAAAGTGGGAACCTCAAGAGGACGTGGCTAGCTATGTCTAAACCAAAATTCAGACTTTGACAAGCTAAATTGAGCTCAGTGCAAGGGCACAAACGCAAACACATGCGGACTTCATGTTAGTGAGTGAGCATAGAGCTGAGACCAATTTGACAACCCATTTTAAAGCTTATAAAAATTGATAAAATTCTTCAAAATGATAATAACAAAATAGACCAACGAAGTTTTAAACACCAAGTTTCCTTTGATTTGGCTCAGAAATGAGTCAATGAAAAATCCTTTCAGTTGGCCTCAAAATGACATTTTCAGTTTTTGACTTTTGAAGTAGTTATGAAGTTTTGACTTTTATGAGTTTTGAGCTCAATTTAAGGACTGATCTTGATGTATATTGATGAAATGGAACTACTGCAAGTGATACCTATCAATTCTAAACACAAATCAAGTCTTAGCTTTTCCAAAATCCAAACAGTTGAGAAATTAAGACAGATTCAAATGCATTTTGACTTTTGGATGATTAAGGCACAATTTATTGACTGCAATGAGTACATATGAGTCAAACAAGCCTAAAGCAACAATATTCTACCACTGAGCTAACCTAAATCACAGATCAAGCAGCAAATCCAAACACCCTATAAACCACTGATATGTAAATTAAAAGAGCTAACTGCTAAACTAGCCTATGCAAACAATCAAACTGAGCTAAATTAACCTAACTACCACTAAATGAACAAGTCTCAACTATTTCTAACCACAGATACCAAATATGCAATAAACATGAAAATGGACTTACATATGGTCCTAGCCATAGTGGCTTGCCGAAGAAAACAAGAACAACTAATCTATTCCAAACCCTAACCTAGCTCAATATTAACCCAAATCCAGGTCTGCTTCAACCATATCCATTTCCATTTTAACTTGATGATCCAGTTGACTTTCTTTGACAAAAAAAACAAAATGGCTTGAAACTTAGAAGCAAGCTTACAAAAAGCTATAATAAGCTTATATAAGCTTGTTTGAGTGAGAAAATAAGTTATTTAGAGTTTGACTATGAGAATTTGAAATGGAATTTTGCAACAGTGAACACAACAATATAAATTGATAATGCAACTTAAAATGGAACTTGAAAATGGTTCATATTGATTAAACAACTTAAAGTGAGTACAATACAACAAAATATTACAGCTTTTTAACTTAACTAAAACTTTTATATTAAAAACGACATTAATGACAATTTAAAAACTAAAAACTACCCTCTTATTTCTTCTTTTGCTCCCTTTTTATAGCAAAACATCTTCTCTTTCATCTCTGAGCTAATCCCACTTTAATTGATAGCCATTGGATAGCTTAAAATGATCTTGGCCGTTTGATTGGATTTTGGCGCCAAAACTTGTATAAGCCAGTTGTGGGTTGAGTGAAAAGGGGAGGGGGTGCATTTAATGTATCTTGGAAGGTAGTTGAGGTGGGGGGAACAAGGTAGTGTAAAGGTGAGGAGGGGGGATGGGTGGAAGAGTGTTTGCAGACATGGTGGGTGAAGAAGAAGATTTGGCGCGTAGGGGTGGTTTGACCAGGCATTTGACTGGTTTTAATATAAAAGGGGGGGGGGGGTCAAAATGAAGGGTCCAAATGGGTTATGGCAGGGGGTCACAAGTGTTTTGACAAGGCCAAGGGGGTTTAAAGGTTTTAATAATCAAGGGCCTATATTGCAAATTCTGAAAATACAGGGACCAATGCTGCCAATTCTGCAAAGTTGCTCCAAAGGAATAAAAGTGACAAGCTCCAATAGTACAAGGACCAAACTTGACATTTTCAAATTTCCAAGGACCATTTTTGCCAAATTTGAAACTTGATGGACCAATTTTGTAATTTCTCAAAACTTTTGATATTTTTCACCAAAGGACTAATTTTGACAACTTATGATTTTAAAAGGACCTTTGGTGATTTTTCTTTTGAAATTAAGTGCTCAGGGACTATTTCTGACAATTTTTGAAACTTGGGGACTGAAGCGCCAATTATGCAAACATTGCTCATTTTTCATCTGATTTTAAACATTTTGCATCTGAAACATATAAAATGCAATTTTGGAATATTTTCAGATATTTTGATGCATTCGAGCATTTTAAGCGTTTTGCGAGTTCATATTTGACCAAAAATGATGAGTATTTACACACTCATCAATCCCCACACTAAACTATTGCTAGTCCCTAGCAATCTTTTGAGAAAAACTTAATGGATTTGAATCTCTTTACCAAAAGCCATTACTTCGGGAGTAGCCAAATGTTTCAGTTCAAGTAAGAACCATGGTACACTGATAACCATGTGATTTTGAGCAAACCACCAGCTTCCAACGGTTTGATTTGTCTTTACCAGAAGCCGTTTGCTCTGGACTAGCCAACTCTTAGATAAATTATCAATATTATCTTTGGTGAGTCGATTACCAATTATGGTTTTCCACTGCCTTTACCACAAGCCATAAACTTGCGGGCTACCAACTCTTCACTTTTAAGGATATGGTGAGCTGAATACCATACAATTTTGGGCAAATTGCAAGCCGTCAACGGATTTGAGATATCTTTACCAAGAGCCGTTTGCTCCTGGATTAGCCAATCCTTTTGTTTATTAGACATGGCGGACTGATAACCAAATGAGTAAGTGCAAAACACTTACTCCAAAAAAAATTTTGGCCAAAAACGGGGGAATTAGGCGGTATAATTACATGATAAAATTCGTGAGAATTCCCCCCCACACTTAGAAATGAATATTGCCCTCAATATTCAAAGTACCGGCTGTTATGCCGAAACAAAGAACGTAAAAGGGAAATACTACGGCCATTATTTGAAAGATTTTTTTTTTTTTGAAACACTTATATATACACAACATGTGGGGCAATCCCCCCCACACTAGGGTGGTAGAAAGATAGAAAAGTCGAAATATGGGTGAAAACCCATATGGCATGCTATTGTTTTTGATTACCGAGTCGCTAGCTTGACTCGACCCCGTATTCATTTGTTCATGGGGAAAGTAACGTGGAAAACCAATCTCGATCGGACTTTCATTCACAATGTTAATAAACATATGAACATCAGAAAGTTCCACACCGACGAGATATAACCGCGGTATTGTTAATAGTAGAAACTATAAAGGATGATACCGGGGTCAAAGATGGTGTCCTCATTCCCGAAAGAGAAAAGGAAAAGAGCAACCACACCATCTGTGAAGAATGGAATAAAGATGTGCATGAGAATGCATGTCCATTCCTCATCGAGAGAAAGCGAATCACCAGTTTTGACATTTTTAAGCTTAAACTTGAAGCTTGTATGGTGATTGTCAATAAGATGTCCGGGAGGAAGGGTAGGAAACGGTTCTTCAATCAACAGATTTTCCAGAAAAAGGATGTCTCCCTCCGGATCAAAGTAAGTATTATCAATTCCTGTTGGAATTGACTCATCACTAAGAAAGGCATCGACTTCATTCCAAAAGTTATCGTCTTCCTCATCAGGAGTGAGAGAAGGGATGGAAGAGTCGGGAATAATAAGACTAGAAGATGATGGATCATTTTTAAGCAATTCATCAATGGGAAGGATGTCTCCCATTGGATCACAAACATCATCATCCAATTCAGATGAAACTGAAGAGAGTTTGGTTTCATCCACAGAGTTAACAAGCTCGATACGATAAACTGATTCCGGAGGTGGGACAAGTGGTGTGCTCTTAGAGCTAGCAATTTCCACCACTTCCGATGAAGTCTCCGATTCTAGATCATCATCATCATTAAGAACACTCTTGACTTCCCTGGTACAACTTTCAAACCATTTGTTTGAACCAGGGGTGATTTTCAAAGCTTTTAACTTCGACGTTTTTGGTGACTCCTCTTAACCGTGAAATTTGAGAGTGTTGCGGTGAATCTTTCGATTTTTGATCAATTATGGCAACACTCTGTTTGGACAGAGGTTTGGAGTTCTGGTTGATATTCAACGTGAGCTCTTCGTTGTCAACCCGTATGGTCAACTCTTCGAAAACACATCAATCGAGCACGACTCGTTCTCAAGAAAGCTCTTCCTAAGATGAGGGGAACTCTAGGATCTGCATCAAAGTCTACTACAACAAAGTCGGTAGGAAAGTGAAACTTTCCCACTTTCATCACGACATCCTCGGCTATCCCAAGTGGACGAGTTATGGTACGGTCGGCTAGCTCGAGTGTCATACAAGTGGATGAAAGTTTAGGAAGAGACAGTTTTTTCCATACTGAGAGTGGCATGAGGTTAATGCTAGCGCCAAGATCGGCCAAGGCGGAGCATTGAACCATCCCCAAGAAATCACACGGGATTAAAAATCTGCCAGGGTCTTCAAGCTTTTTGGGAAGCTTCTTGAGAAGGACCGCTGAGCATTGCTCATTTAGAGGAGTTTTAGCCATCTCAAATAGCTTATCTTTGTTGGTCAGTAAGCCTTTAAGTGTGGATGCAAATTTAGGCATTAGAACGAGAGCATCAACGAAGCTTATATCAAAGTGTAGCTCATTGAAGACTTGGAAAATTTTTTCCATTTGCTCTTTGTTTTTGTCTTTGAGCTTCTCATCATTCATTCTTGATGGGTAAGGAAGCTGACTAGACTTTTGAGCCGGGATGGAAGTGTTTTCTGGCTCAGGATTTTTCTTTGGAACCGGGTTCGGACTTAAAGCTTGGACTACGAAGGTGGGGCGTGTCTTGGTACCGTGGGCTTGAGAAATGAACCTTGTCCGTTGTATCCTTGGTAACTTGACTCATTGCTCCTGGTGGAGGAGGCATTGGAGTCGAAGGTCCATTGTGCGTCTTACCACTACGAGTGGTGACGGCTTTCAACTCGGCATTGGGATTGGGAATAGTATTGCTTGGGAGTCCTCCAGAAGATGACGAAGCTTTGTTCACATTCATGTTCATGAAACTGCTCATCATATTCTTTAACTCATTTGTCTGCCGAGACAATGTGGTATCAATTTCCTTTCTTAGCTCAACTCTCATGTTATTGATCTGAGTTTGCATTGAACGTATGCTTGACTCAGTAATTTTCATGAAGTCATTTGGCATGGGAGCTTGAGAAGGTTGTTGATAACTTTGATGATTTGGAGCTTGATATGGTTGGTTGAAATTGTTCCGGTTTTGATTGAAATTTTGAGAGTTATTGAAATTTTGTCCTTGATTCGGAACAAAGCGATTTTGATTGCCATGGTTTTGCACGGGAGGAAAACCAGGTGGTGTCATACCGCTAGGTGCACGGTAGTGAGGATCAGCTTGTGGTCGGTATTGATTGTGGTTTACCGAAGCTACGGGAGCTTGGTAAAAAGAAGCATCGGTTGCTTGACAATCATAATACGCGTGTGGACCACTACAAGTTTCACACACCTTGTTTATGGCTTTGATTGGTTCCGGCTTATGAATTTCGCTTTTGATTTCCTTTACATCTTTTATCATACAACGGATGGCATCCGTTAGAGCGGCTATCGGAGCGGCTAACTCAGAAGAGTTATTAGATGAAGAAGTAGGAGTGTTCGGAATATTGACTTTGTTGCGAGAAATAGGAACTTTTGATTTTTGCTCGCAAATCTCAATCACATCTTTAGGCTTACGATTCAAGATATTGCCACCGGCGGCTGCATTCAAAGAATCTTGATCGTTACCATTCAACCCATTATAAAAGATATTAACTTGTTGAAGCTCCGTGAATTCATGATGGGGGCATTTCCTGAGGAGATCTTTGAATCTCTCCCATGCCTCTCCAAAGTTTTCATCGAAATTTTGACGAAATCCAGAAATTTCATTTTTAAGATTAGTCGTCTTTGATGGAGGAAAGAAAATTCTCACGAATTTTATCATGTAATTATACCGCCTAATTCCCCCATTTTTGGCCAAATTTTTTTTTTGGAGTAAGTGTTTTGCACTTACTCAGCTTATGGTTATCAGTCCGCCATGTCTAATAAACAAAAGGATTGGCTAATCCAGGAGCAAACGGCTCTTGGTAAAGATATCTCAAATCCGTTGACGGCTTGCAATTTGCCCAAAATTGTATGGTATTCACCTCACCATATCCTTAAAAGTGAAGAGTTGGCTAGCCCGCAAGTTTATGGCTTGTGGTAAAGGCGGTGGAAAAACCATAATTGGTAATCGACTCACCAAAGATAATATTGATAATTTATCTAAGAGTTGGCTAGTCCAGAGCAAGCGGCTTCTGGTAAAGACAAATCAAATCCGTTGGAAGCTGGTGGTTTGCTCAAAATCACATGGTTCTCGGTGTACCATGGTTCTTACTTGAACTGAAACATTTGGCTATTCCAGAAGTAATGGCTTTTGGTAAAGAGATTCAAATCCATTAAGTTTTTCTCAAAAGATTGCTAGGGACTAGCAATAGTTTAGTGTGGGGGATTGATGAGTGTGTAAATACTCATCATTTTTGGTCAAATATGAACTGCAAAACGTTTAAAAATGCTCAGAAATGCATCAAAATACTGAAAATATTCCAAAATTGCATTTTATATGTTTCAGATGCAAAATGTTTAAAATCAGATGAAAAATGAGCTAAGTTTGCATAATTGGCAGTTTCAGTCCCCCAAGTTTCAATGGATCGAGGGGGTTCTTTTTCCAGCCAAATCCGGGCTGTCCCCTCAAGAGAGAATGGGAAAAGCATCAACTTGATTACTTTTTGTGGCACATCCTTGAAATTGATAGTTGAAGTCAGCTTGTTAAACCAACGGATGTGTGCATAAGGGTCTTCTCGGTCAAACCCGTGGAATTGATTTGTAGACACAAGTTGGATCAAATGTGTCTTCAATTCAAAGTGATCAGAATTGATTACTGGTAAAACGATGGCATCTCCATAACCCTTGGTGGGTGCTTGGAGCATCTCTGCCATAGTTCGTTCGTCTGCCATATTGTTGCTAGGAATAGTACGAATCTCGGGTTCGACTATTTGGAAAGACGTCTACGAAACGTCTTCTAGGAATTTCCGCTAGATCACGCAAAGGACTCAATGATCTAGAAGAACGAGTGCGCATGCACTAGAGTTAACTCTTAAAAGATCTCAGAGTTAAGGAAAGGAATTATGAAATTGGTGAAAATGGGGTAAGAAGAATTTATTTTTTTTGGGTTTTATGTTTTTGACAAGTAGATATCACAACAAATCCAAGTAAAACAAAATCGAGGCAAAACAACAGTGAACTTAAACCAATAATCACAAGATGAATGGCTTCTTTGAAAAAGGTACACCAATCACAAGGACACAAAGGCAAGTTTTAATCTTTGGTTCGGGAACTTATTATGGTCGTACCCCCAGTTAGGTAGTACACTGCCTTGGTTTGCGGTGGTAATCTTTTATGTTGTTATTATTAAAGAAAACGACAAATCTTTTTTGTATTTTTATCTTTGATACATATATAGAAACAAAAGAAAAATATTTTTGTGTTTTATACGTTTTTGGATATTTTTGGGTTTTTGGATTTTTTATAAGAAAATATATAGATATATAGATAGATGGTATGAACAAAGAGTGAGTATTCAAATTACTAATCTGCTAAACGGAAGATAATCAGCACAACTCCCCGGCAGCGGCGCCAAAAATTTGATCTGCTCCAAACCGTCAAGTTTAATCACTCAAACCGACCACTTGTGAATGGCCGACCGTAACAAACTTAAAACAGCTCAGAAGCAAACGCAATGAAGATCAGGAGAGTATAGTGTTTCCCCGGGTCGTTATGTCCCAGCGAGCTATGCGAAGAATCACCAAACGAATAGTGATCGAGAGATTTGAACGGAAATATAGGTTTTGATAATGATTATAACTACAGAAATAGCCTATAATTACAAAGGCTTAAATGCAAATTAAAGAGAATTAAAAAGATAGAAAATATTAAATAAACGCTATCACTATCTTTAAAAATGATGTTTTTGATTTTTCTTTTATAAAACTTAATTTAAAAACTACGCGACGTACAAAAGAAAACGTAAAACTTAAACAATATAAATCCTAAAAATATGAAAATGACATTTTTACAAATCTAATGATAAAAGAAAATCTATAGAAAGAGAAAATTATTTTTATTACTATTTATCTAATTATTATTAATTAAAAACTAATTTTAACTATTTAATGATAGCCTAAAATACAAGAAAATAGGAAATAAAGCTAGAAAAATAAAATTATGACTTGGAAAAATCTAAAATAACAAAAGAGAATTTTCAAAACTATTTTTGTATTTTTCTGATTATTTTTGTATTTTCTAGGAATTAAAAACTATTTAAAACTAATTAAATTGCTTAAAAATACAAATTTAACTAAGAAAAATCTGAAAAAATATTTTTTTGACTTTTTATATTTATCTTAACTTAAGAAAAATGAAAAATTATTTTTTTGAAACTTTTCTGAATTAATTGTATTAAATGCTAATTAAAAAGGCTTAAAAATTGATTTTAATAAAGAAAAATACCAAACTGACTGAGAAAAATCTGAAAAATTCAAGATAAGTCTAAAATAATATTATGAACTTATGAAAAATATAAAAACAGAGGCTTGTGTGTGGGATTATGCAACTGCTATGCCAAGTGTTTATAAATAAGCACTTAAAATAAGCAAATGAGCAACAAAAGCCACCAACTGATTACAAAAGCTATAATAAGCTACAAGTACTCAAAATGAACTAAAATCAACTGCTCTAAACCACTGAATTGCTAACTACCAAGATTTGGTTGTTTTGATTTCAATTGCTAAAAACAGTTTTGATGGGCTACTTGCAGCCTAAGAATAAGCCACCTAATAAGCTAGAAAATGAAAAACAAAAGTGGGAACCTCAAGAGGACCTGGCTAGCTATGTCTAAACCAAAATTCAGACTTTGACAAGCTAAATTGAGCTCAGTGCAAGGGCTGCACAAAACTGCACAACACCTGTGCAGACTCAGTGTTAGCGTCGAGTGCAACTGAGACCAATTTGACAACCCATTTTAAAGCTTATAAAAAATTGATAAAATTCTTCAAAAATGATAATAACAAAATAGACCAACAGAAGTTTTTAAACACCAAGTTTCCTTTGATTTGGCTCAGAAATGAGTCAATGAAAAATCCTTTCAGTTGGCCTCAAAATGACATTTTCAGTTTTTGACTTTTGAAGTAGTTATGAAGTTTTGACTTTTATGAGTTTTGAGCTCAATTTAAGGACTGATCTTGATGTATATTGATGAAATGGAACTACTGCAAGTGATACCTATCAATTCTAAACACAAATCAAGTCTTAGCTTTTCCAAAATCCAAACAGTTGAGAAATTAAGACAGATTCAAATGCATTTTGACTTTTGGATGATTAAGGCACAATTTATTGACTGCAATGAGTACATATGAGTCAAACAAGCCTAAAGCAACAATATTCTACCACTGAGCTAACCTAAATCACAGATCAAGCAGCAAATCCAAACACCCTATAAACCACTGATATGTAAATTAAAAGAGCTAACTGCTAAACTAGCCTATGCAAACAATCAAACTGAGCTAAATTAACCTAACTACCACTAAATGAACAAGTCTCAACTATTTCTAACCACAGATACCAAATATGCAATAAACATGAAAATGGACTTACATATGGTCCTAGCCATAGTGGCTTGCCGAAGAAAACAAGAACAACTAATCTATTCCAAACCCTAACCTAGCTCAATATTAACCCAAATCAGTGCCTTCAACCATATCCATTTCCATTTTAACTTGATGATCCAGTTGACTTTCTTTGACAAAAAAAACAAAATGGCTTGAAACTTAAAAGCAAGCTTACAAAAAGCTATAATAAGCTTATATAAGCTTGTTTGAGTGAGAAAATAAGTTATTTAGAGTTTGACTATGAGAATTTGAAATGGAATTTTGCAACAGTGAACACAACAATATAAATTGATAATGCAACTTAAAATGGAACTTGAAAATGGTTCATATTGATTAAACAACTTAAAGTGAGTACAATACAACAAAATATTGACTTTTTAACTTAACTAAAACTTTTATATTAAAAACGACATTAATGACAATTTAAAAACTAAAAACTACCCTCTTCTTTCTTCTTTTGCTCCCTTTTTATAGCAAAACATCTTCTCTTTCATCTCTGAGCTAATCCCACTTTAATTGATAGCCATTGGATAGCTTAAAATGATCTTGGCCGTTTGATTGGATTTTGGCGCCAAAACTTGTATAAGCCAGTTGTGGGTTGAGTGAAAGGGGGAGGGGGTGCATTTAATGTATCTTGGAAGGTAGTTGAGGTGGGGGGAACAAGGTAGTGTAAAGGTGAGGAGGGGGGATGGGTGGAAGAGTGTTTGCAGACATGGTGGGTGAAGTAGAAGATTTGGCGCGTAGGGGTGGTTTGACCAGGCATTTGACTGGTTTTAATATAAAAGGGGGGTCAAAATGAAGGGTCCAAATGGGCTATGGCAGGGGGTCACAAGTGTTTTGACAAGGCCAAGGGGGTTTAAAGGTTTTAATAATCAAGGGCCTATATTGCAAATTCTGAAAATACAGGGACCAATGCTGCCAATTCTGCAAAGTTGCTCCAAAGGACTAAAAGTGACAAGCTCCAATAGTACAAGGACCAAACTTGACATTTTCAAATTTCCAAGGACCATTTTTGCCAAATTTGAAACTTGATGGACCAATTTTGTAATTTCTCAAAACTTTTGATATTTTTCACCAAAGGACTAATTTTGACAAGTTATGATTTTAAAAGGACCTTTGGTGATTTTTCTTTTGAAATTAAGTGCTCAGGGACTATTTCTGACAATTTTTGAAACTTGGGGGACTGAAACTACCAATTATGCAAACTTAGCTCATTTTTCATCTGATTTTAAACATTTTGCATCTGAAACATATAAAATGCAATTTTGGAATATTTTCAGTATTTTGATGCATTTCTGAGCATTTTTAAACGTTTTGCAGTTCATATTTGACCAAAAATGATGAGTATTTACACACTCATCAAGTGCAGAACATCATTGGGAAGAAATATGTGCTAGTTTTGGTTGATGATTTCTTTAGATTCACCTGGGTAAAGTTCTTAAAGACAAAGGATGAAACTCCAGATATCATCATCAAACTCATCAAACAGCTGCAGGTTCGTCTTAACAAAACGGTCAGAATCATCCGAACAGACAATGGAACTGAGTTTGTTAACAAACAACTTGGTGAGTTTTATGAAAGTATTGGAATTAGTCATCAAAGAAGTGTTCCTCGAACTCCTCAACAGAACGGTGTAGTTGAAAGACGAAATCGAACTCTTATGGAAGCCGCAAGGACTATGCTGATTTACTCAAAAGTTCCAATGTTTCTCTGGGGTGAAGCCATCGCCACTGCATGCTACACCCAAAATCGATCCCTGACTCACACTGCTCATGGAAAAACTCCATATGAACTTGTCCACAACAGAAAACCTAATCTCTCATTCCTTCGTGTGTTCGGTGCATTGTGTTATCCAACTAATGAGGGCCAAGATTTAGGCAAACTGAAAGCAAAAGCGGACATTGGAGTATTTGTAGGATATGCACCAAACAGAAAAGGATACCGAATCTACAACAAGAGAACCCGAAACATTATGGAAATAATTCACGTTACGTTTGATGAGATGACCGGTCAAATGGCTCCTGGACAATCCAGTTCAGGACCCGCACTTCAAAACAGTCCCATTGGTTCATCCCTTGTACCAAACTCTTTTCAAGCAACTCCATATGTACCTCCATCTGAAGATGATTTAAAGAAATTGTTTGATCCTATGTTTGATGAGCATTATGAGCCAAGTGCTTATGAACTGTCGATTCCTACAACAGAGGCCGCTCATATTCCTGTGAATGAAGTCAATCCTTCAGTCTCAATATCATTAAGTCAAGAAGCGCCTGCTGCTGATCACTCAGTCTCATCAACAAATCATCAATCTTTGAATGTACATCATGGAACTGTTTCTGGCATCAATGATGAAGTTAATCCCTTTGCTACTCATGAAGATGCTCCATTTGAAAACATATTTGCTCCTGAATCATCATCAGAACCATCTTCTTTAGGAGACATCGATTCTGCTACTTCAGTCCCTCAACAACTACCACATGAACACCTCAGAAAATGGACTCACGATCATCCATTAGACAACATCATTGGAAATCCATCTCGTCCAGTATCCACACGGAAACAACTTGCAACCGATGCCTTATGGTGCTTCTTCAACTCCGTACTCTCTAAGATCAAACCAAAAGATGTTAAAACCGCCATGAATGAAGATAGCTGGTTCAATGCCACGCAAGAAGAAATTCATGAGTTTGATCGACTTGATGTATGGGAATTAGTACCTGCTCCAGATTGTGCTATGATCATTGCCCTAAAATGGATCTTCAAAGTGAAACTTGATGAGCATGTGATGTGTTAAAGAACAAGGCTCGATTGGTTGCTAAAGGATACCGTCAAGAGGAGGGTATTGACTTTGAAGAATCTTTTGCTCCAGTTGCTCGAATCGAGGCAATCAGAATATTCTTGGCTCATGCTGCAAGTAAGAACATGGTAGTCTATCAGATGGATGTAAAGACGGCGTTTCTGAACGGAGACCTTAAAGAAGTCGTCTACGTCAGCCAACCTGAAGGCTTTGTGAATCCAGAGCATCCTACTCACGTTTATCGTTTGAAGAAGGCTCTTTATGGTTTAAAGCAAGCTCCAAGGGCGTGGTATGATACGCTATCAAAGTTTCTTCTATCTACCGGCTTCAGCAAAGGAGCAGTTGATCCTACTCTGTTCACCAGAAAGTCAGGCAAACATTTAATTCACGTTCAAATTTACGTTGATGATATCATATTTGCCTCGACTGACCCAATGAGTGTGACCGTTTTTCAAAAGAAATGGGTTCTCAATTTCAAATGTCAATGATGGGACAAATGTCATTTTTCTTGGGATTACAAATTTCACAAAGTCCGGAGGCATTTTTATAAATCAATCTAAATATGCAAATGAGATTTTAAAGAAATTTGGATTTGATTCAAGTGACCCGTTGACACTCCCATGATTGAACGAACCAAGCTTGATGAGGACCACTCGGGGATCATGGTAGACCAAACAAAATATCATAGCATGATCGGATCCCTGATGTACCTCACAGCCAGTAGACCTGATATTCTGTTCGCTGTATGCATGTATGCTAGATACCAGGCTAAGCCTACGAAAAAGCACCTTGAAGCGGTTAAATGGGTCTTTCGGTACCTCCAAGGAACCATCAACATGGGACTTTGGTACCCGAAGGACACCGGTATGTCACTAGCAGCATATGCAGATACAGATCATGCAGGGTGTCAAGATACTCGTCGAAGTACGTCCGGAGGTGCTCAGTTTTTGGGTGATAAGCTTGTGAGCTGGTCTTCAAAGAAGCAAATGAGTACTTCTATTTCCTCTACAGAGGCTGAATACATAGCCATGTCATCCTGTTGTGCTCAAATCCTATGGATGAGACCCCATTTATCTGACTATGGCTTTGAATTTAACAAAATCCCTTTGTACTGTGATAATAAAAGTGCTATTGCTCTCTCATGCAACAACGTTCAACACTCAAGAGCAAAGCATATCGACATTCGACATCATTTCATCAGGGAACAAGTGGAAAAAGGTGTGGTGGAACTCTATTTTGTGAGGACTGAATACCAGTTAGCAGACATCTTCACCAAAGCTCTTCCAAGAGAACGTTTTGAGTTTATTCTTCCACGACTTGGCTTGAAAAGCCTTCAACCAGAAACACTCAAACGTCTTCAGGAGGAAGACGAGGAGTAAAGGTCTTTCTTCATCTATCTCTTGTATATATTTATTCAAAAATCAAATACAAAAATATAAAACTTTCAAAATCCATATATATATATATATATATATATATATATATATATATATATATATATATATATATATATATTTATATTGTCTTTTTGTCATGTTTTTCTCGGTTCGATTATATCTACGGTCTTTGTGCTATCATTCAAAGAATGACACGGGACTTTAGATATTGCTCGAATTTAAAAAAAAAAAAAAAATAGGAGAAAGAGAAACAATGATTTTATTGTCATTTCAGGCAATAACCCGCTTTTCATAGAAAGAACAGAGCCATGCTTTATCTTGTTTTTCAAATCTCATGCTCTGATTCTATAAACATTTTCTGCTGAAAACTAATTGTTTTGTACAATAACTCGGACTCAAGTTTTGAAAATCATCCGGGCTTATTTGTCAAAATATCTATTTCTCAATCAACAACCTATGTCATTGATTGAGGGGGAGAATGATTTCAATTAATTCAAAAAGTTAGTTGTCATACAATTGTTTTCAAAAAGATAATCATGCATGTTTAACCAATGGAGTTTAAAGTCTCAAAATTAGATCCTTATCAGTTAAAACGCTTTCATAATCAATTCACAATTCTCCTTAAAAGCTTTCAAAATCAATTTAAATCTACAGAGATCACAAATCTCAAATATCTTGATAATTGTGATCGGGGGAGAATTTGTGATTTAAATTGGATTTAAACTGATAATTCGATAGATGGTTTCATAAGTGATTAGTATGTTTGCCTCCCCTCAAGTGACAAACGATTTCAAATTTTCCATGCACACGTTGAGGGGGAGCAACTACTTTAAAACCTCAAATTATTGAAAGCGTGATGAATTGTCTCTAAGTGCAGGTTCCCTCTAATATGTGCACAATTCTTTCAAAATTCGAGGCACATATTGAGGGGAGCAAACTTTTAAAAACCTCATCCTTCCTCAAAATGTTTTATCTACTCAAATTGATTGGGAAGTGATGATGATCATTTTAGAAAATGTTAATCAAAAGATTGGACCTTTCACTCTTAATCTAACGATTTCAAAGATCTCTTGCCTCCATGTGCTAAACAATTTCTAAATTTTATGCATATGTTGAGGGGGAGCATTTCTAAAATATCAAAACAATTAAGATACAAAATGCTTTGATTCTATATCACAAGTATCTTGATTGATTTTTTTTAAATGGTTTTCAATTGGTTCCTATGGCAGATAAATGATACCAAAAAGACCGACCAACTTTACTTTATGTATGGTGATATAAGGATGATAAGGTTAGGTTGAGGTCCCATGATCCGCCAGAACCGGAGGGATCTACCCAGGGACAATCCACTAGATAGTGTAGAAGTCCTTAGGTATGATGAAAAAGGAGAAAAGTGAGATATGGGAAGAGTGCGGACTGAGATTGAGCTAGTACTGGAACAAACCCAACAAGGTTCTAGTGATGAAGTCTCGGTAAGCACTGAAGGGGTTGAAGAATGAAAAAGAATTGAATGAGAAAAAGGGTGAAAAGAAATAGCCCTCCATTTATTCAACCTCAGGGCAGAAACCGGGTTCAATACATTTGCTACTGGTGGTTACTAAGGTAACACCGGTATTGAAGACAAGACGTCACGGACCCAGTGGCCTGCTGCACTAACTTCCCAAGCCACTCAAGTTCCTCTTAAAGGGCTTGTTTCATTCTCACGGGGAACCTACATAATCTATCGACTTTCTCTTAGAGATTGTTGATATTGAAGAAGGAGACCCTCTCCCTAGTCTCCGATATAGGAACCAAAATGTGCACAAATTGAGTCTAGAGCCACGAGATCATCAATTAATCTCTTTAGGACACTTATTTCTTGAAGACTCACTTTTTCACACAATGTGGAATGTGAGATTATATCTTATGAGTCCTACGCACTATCCTTGTGGTATTGCCAAGACTTGATTGTGTCATATGGACCTCATCAGTGGAGAGATTCAAATTTGAATCAATACAGGTCCAAGAAAATGGATTGACGGATGCCTTTGAAAAACCGGTTGTTGTGTTTAAAAACTCTTTTCTCTAAGCACATCGACTGTGTACAATTATTTCAAATCAAAAGGTGTTTATGATTGATAAATGATTTTTCACTAAAACTTCGTTGTATTGCAAAAACAATTTCTATTGAGCGATACACGATTGTTTTTCAAATCTCTTTTCATCAATCAGTGAATCTCTATTCGCTGGTTCACTCACTCCGTGTTGTCTTCTTTGAGACGCTCGGTTTGAGAACGGCTAGAGCGGCTGCGAAACCTGTCAAGGAAATTCTTCGAAATTATACGATCGCGAGTACTTATCTTGATCAACGGGGAACCGTGGGCCGTGTACCTCAATTCAACGAAAGAGATCAAAGACACTTTCGTACTCTTTATTGCTAACTGTCTTATGCAGGTACACCCCGACGTTTGCAGCTGATCAGAATGGAGCGGTCAATCCATAGCCGCATGCTCACACAACACATTCATATCTAAAGAAATCATGATTGGTGCATCAATGACTCTGATATTTTCACTCCATGCTTCTGCTACGCTGCTGCCAATATCATGAATCAACGAAAGCTTCCGCTACTCTGATAAGAAGAAATCATGATCCAGAATGTGAGCATGTCGGTCCAAATGTCACAACATCATATGATATCAACACCACAAAGGATGAGTCAGAGATTTAATGTGGCTGATGATCTCAAAGCTGACTCAAAACTCGGTATCACGTGGATCACTTAAAGACCTCCACTCAGATTATCCAAACATGCAATTATGAAGAATCAAAGACTACGAGCTACAGAACAAAGAACATGGACAAGAATCCAAGAACAATCTCAATGTAATATCTGTTTGTATTCAATGTAATTTTAATATGTGTTTGAGGTGACCTCCCTTAGGGGGAGATTGTTAGGATTTAGAAAATCCAGGTATTAAAGTGTCGGTCACCTCAAGTATATGTAATCGTTAGAAAGCTCGTAGTCATAGTTATTTTATGTTACGTAGTATTTAGTTTTGTAACACCGTGGAGGACGGACGGGTCTTTACCCACTGTATGCCTGATCCACAGCCCGTTGTGTGGCGTTTTATTGTAAGACTATAAATACTCTCCACCTTCCAAGGTAGAGAGTTGGAGCTCATAATAAGATTTTTCTTTCTCTCACTAAAGTTCCCAAACCTCTAACTTTCTCTCTTTAAAAACCTCTTGTACGCCTACTTTGTGTTATGGTTTGATGTGTATGCCTAAATATGTTACATTATATAATTTTTATATATATAATTTAAATATTTAATGATATCGGGATCGAGGGGAATTTTATTCGGGGTCACAATGGTAGAAATTTGAGCATTTGATTCGGGTTGATCATGCATATGCCAAATGATATGCAATAACAATGATCAAAAAATTTCATGATGTTCTAAGCCGTGCTTTATTCATGTTTAAGTTGATAATTACAAATGAAATTTTTCCGGGAGCTTACAGTAACTACCCCTTAATAGAACCGCGTCCCGCGTGTTAATACAAAATAAGCCGTAAAAAATGTTTATTTATATTTTATGATCTTCTATTGTTTTGTCGATAACAAACGTAAAATCATTTTAACGAAACAAATAAAATACGTAATTGGTTTGAGCCAATAATTTACTAACACACTTACATTTTCATATAAAACACTAAACAAGTAATAGTGTTTACATTTTATAGAAATACATATGTATAACAACTAGTGTTTACATAATATAGAAATGTGCATACTTATACTGTAATGGGTAATGTAATGGGTAAAAATCTAAGTACTTGACCCATTGACTAGATACATTGCATCTTGTATAACCCATGGTTCATAACCCATAACCCATAACCAATAACCCGGTTTGCAACCCAAAATTCGGACTTAAGCTGACCCAGCTGGCGGATCCCTTGGATTGCACTAGCCGGATCCCGCTGGGGAGGGATCCATGGGAACCGGGGAACAGTAGAGAAATTTGCCTATAAATAGTGAGACATTTCTCTCTTGCAACTCACCCCTTTTACACATACTCTCTCTTAGTATTGTAAACTCTCTAACCTTAGATCCAAAGGATCTTTCTATGTAGTTTTGTGTTTGTGTGATTCTCTAGGTTCCTCTTAAAGGCGAGATCACCACCTCTTGAAGTCGAGCAAGCTCAAGTCCATGAGTTGCCAAGCTTATTCATCATCAAGACTACTGAAGTGTTCTTGTTGATAGTTCTTTCCTCCCTCCTAGAAGCGTTGTGATGAAGGCATTAGTGAAAGGTGCCAAAAGTCCGTGTCGAAGGCATTAGTGAAAGGTGCTAAAAGTCCATGTCGAAGGCATTAGTGAAAGGTGCCAAAGGTCCGTATAGAAGGCATTAGTGAAAGGTGCCGAATGATCGTGTCAAGATCATTAGTGAAAGGTGCCAAGGGAGTACATTCGATATGGTGCATCGTTGTACAAGATAGATAGGTTGGGTTAAAGGATATTCATATCCTTTATGTTGTTGTAATAAGGAGTGTGTCTCCTTTGGGGTTGTTGTGTATTGGTGTAGTGTTGGGTAGTAGTTCCTCCTTTGTAATGGAACTCGGTATCTAGCCTTGTAGCGGATAAAGTGTAGGCGACATTGTGATAGGTTTGGGTTCTACCTCGTGGAAGAACCCGATGTCTAGCCTTGTACCAGATAAAGAGTTGGCGAAGTTTTGAAGGCTTCTCCGCCACATTAAGGAGCTTGTGTTGTGTAGTGCTTACAAACTCTCGAGTGGGGAACTCGGGGAGTGAAGTAGGGCAAGGAAGGTGTCCTTGTAGCCGAACCACTATAAATACTCGTGTCATGGTTTTGTGTTCTTACTCTTTATCTTTTGCATTACTTATTTATATGCTTATCTATCAACATCCAACACACACACTAAATAGATTGACATAAGTCGATCTAAATAGTTTAAAACGAAGTTTTAATCGGTAAAACTATTCAACCCTCCTTCTAGTTTTTCATAATTGGTACCAGAGCTTCGTTACCAAGTTTTTTTAAACTATATTGTACTTTAAAAGCTTGATACGATCTGTGTGTGATTGAAAACTACAAAGAAGATTTTCTAAAAACAAATGCCATGATTTAAGAACACTTTTGTTAGATGGATGACAACATAAATTTTTTTATTTTTACATCTTATTTTTTCTTACAAAATGCACTAACATTTCTTGTCATTTTGTTTAGTTTTACTCTTATTAAGCAAGCCATCAAGATTCCTTGGTAATAAGATATCCTTTTCAAAGAAGGTATCTTAACATACTACCAACTAGATCTCAAAGGAACCGGAGTTGTCCGTTGATACTTTTTGTCAAAAGTAAGGGACACTCAAAATTGCATTAGAGGTATGATTTTCTTAAAACTTATCTGTAAATAATATTGGCTAAAAATAATTATGCTTGCATAGGAACTTATATAGTTATATTAATTTTTATCTTCTTATTTATAATATATGCTTTTGTAATATACGTGGCTTCATTAGAAACCTTTGTGCATACGTGTTTTTCTTCCGTCTAAACCTAGGTATATAAATATGTATTATCTTAACCTAAAAATCAAATCTTTCTAAATAATAAATAAAACAAAACACAAATCTCAAAAATTCATTCTTCCCTATAAATTCCTCTTCCGATCGTTCCAACACCACCAAACCCCATTTTTCAAATCTTTCACTTTCAAAATACCACTCGTTCAAACTTCATCTTCTTCCTCATCTCACTTTGAAATCAAAACCAAGGAAGATTTTCATCATCATTGTTTACATCGCCTTCGTGATCATCATCATAACACTCATCGCTCTCGTGTATCCCATGATCAAGTTTTCTCATGGAGACATGTACTTTTTCTTGTTGATCTACATTTGTATCATATATCCAATCCTTTGTATTGATCTTAGTGTTGAAATGAAATATTATTAATGTCTTAGTTTATCTCGTTTATTTCTCATAACGTGTTTATCATATTATTTTTTTCGCACCTTTAAACCTTAACATGTTTTCAAAATCTACAATGCATGCTTAAATAGTAAACATAGGCTAAAACACATTCCTTCTTATAAACATAAAAGTTTCAAAAATCAATTTTACGTCAAGATCATCTTTCTGTCATACTGCAGATCCACGGATCCCTAACTTTTAACTAGCCGGATCCCTTTTAAAAGGGAACCGGGAGAACCATAGACCTGGTGACAGAAACTCATGCAACCTAAAAACCACTTCATAAAACTTACCAAAAGGGAAAAATCCTACTGGATGTATAAGAACAAAGTAAGGTAATTGTCATTGTTAATAAAATAGAATAGCCAATAAAAACAACCATATCATTTCAAAGGATTGAACTAAGTTATCATCAATAAAAAATATTCTCATTACTTCATCTTAACTTACTTTTGTAAATTATTCATTTCATGTCTATAATTTTCATCATGACTCATGAGTATGAGTTCGATCATCAACTCACTTGTGTCTACATTCCTAATATCTCTCTTGAGCCTAACACACCTGGCAATCATGTCCGTGGGTTCAATAATCTCGAAACTCGTTGCTTCCATCAAGGATGTGTTGTTGTCAGGAATTAGAAAATTCCATAGTGAAGTATCGGTCACCCCAAATATAATCTAGCATAAGTTAGCTCGTAGACATTACGTTATTTACTGGTTATTTAGTTAGTTATTTTGTTTAGTGCAACACCGTGGAGGAAGGACGGGTCTTTACCCACTGTATGCCTGATCCACAGTCCGAAGGAGGACGTTTAGTTTGTAACTATAAATACCCTCTACCTCCCAAGGTAGAGGGTTGGACCTTTCACTTAATCTAACCTTCTTTCTTTTGTTACTTTCTCTCTCTAGAAAGGCTCCCACACTACTTTCTCTCTCTAAACTCTCTTGCATAATTCGATCCATATATTGAATGTATTATGTGTTTGTGAAATCCAATATCTTACAATTTGGTATCAAGAGCCATGGTTTGATCACTCATCTTTCATGCTCTTTGTTTTAGTGGATGTCATAAGGTTTTTGGGGTTATATGTGTTTAAGAGAATTTGAATCATTTGGATCATTTCTA
>OU343221.1:162642827-162722113 GCA_910596185.1 Chrysanthemum makinoi
GTGTTAAAGTTTGGATTTTGATTGTACTTTTGTATTTAGAATCATTATAAGTGTTTAGGTTTTGATTTGGAAGGCTTGAATCATCGTGGTTGGGTTGTTTTTGGATTGAAAAGTGGTGTTTTTTTAATGTTTGTTGGAAGCGAGTTAAGCCACGGTGTGTGTTTCTTGGAAGCGAGTTGGTGTGTTGCTTGAAGTGAGTTGTCACTGAAGAGAGTTGGTAGCTAAGCGAGTTGCCTATGCGACTTGTCCAGATTCAGCGTATCTAAAGCAAGTTGCCTAAGAGAGTTGCCTAAGCGAGTTGCCTAAGCGAGTTGCCTAAGAGAGTTGCCTATGTGAGTTCTGCGCTTATTGAAGCGAGTTGCCTTATGCGAGTTGCCCACATAAGCGAGTTGTCTGCTTGCTTATTGAAGCGAGTTGTCTTATGCGAGTTATCTGTTAAGCGACTTATCAAGGACTGTGATTTGTCAATTCATGCGATGTGTCTCTAAACCTAACATACAAAACCCTTGTTTTCAAACCCTTGTTTTCAAACCCTAATTTTCCGAAGAATCCTTCGGGGGCGCGCTACCCCCTGAACCCCCCAGCGAACTCAGGGGGTATATATAAAGAATTAGGGAATATCAAAAACTCAACCATAACACCAATTGATCTTCACTTCCTTATTCATGTTCTAGTTCCTTTACTACATTCTGCTTCTCACTATCTTACGGTTTGGTCTTGATTTTAGTAAAATCCCGCGAAAGATTCTATTTCTCGGTTTAAATCACAGACTTTAAAATCCCGTGTACATATCAACATCATGTCTTACACTCCTGATTCAGTAATTTCAGAAGTACTTAAACTGTATGATGAAGTTGACAACCATGAGTGTTAGGTCACTAGATTTACAACACAAGCTTAATAGAAAGATAGAGAGGCGATTGAACAAGTAAACCAAACACACACACACGTATGAGTAGCACGGTTAGGCGTAGAGATGTGAATGAGAGAATAATTTGAACAACCAACCCTCAAGTGAGGGTTATTACATAGTATTTATAGGAGGGAAGCTAGGGCAACACTCCTAGTCCCTTCCTTTCTCCTATGGGCTTGGGCCTAAGCTCATGGGCCTTCTACATAAGCTTAAGGCTAATGACAAACATAAAGGCCATAACTAAGCTAACTATTACATATGAGTAACTAAAACTTGAATAAGGTTTAGGAGTGACTCCAACAATCTCCCCCTCAAGTGTTGGTGATGAAAAACGGTAAAGGCGTTGATGTAATAGTAGCTTTGACGTCTTCTGACATTCTTCTTTCTTGTGAGAAGAATTTCCTTGATTTGAACCATCTCCCCAGTGTAGCGAGATAGTTTTCTTTGAACAGTTATGCTTTGACGTCATCTTTAACTTTGTTCTTTGATCATTGTTCTTTGTGATGAAAGTGATAGTATGTTGTTGTTATGTGCATCAAGTCGCCTCAGGTCAGCTTCGCGCTTCATGTCTCCACGTCTTTCTCCAACATGCTCACACACTCTTTATCGTTGGATTACAGTCTTGATGAAGTTCTTTAAATCCTTAACTTTGTAGATTCTTTGGTTTGACGAAGAATCATTCTGACTTTGTGTTGCTTTAAGATAGAACTTCTTTGATGATGTTGTTGGTGTGAACAAGTGGAGAATCTGCACGATCATTCCGCTCGAGCTTCCATAAGAAGTAAACATTAAAACGGTTAGTAATAAGCGGATTTCGGCACTTACAAGTTTGAACTTCGAGAGTGTTGACAGCATAGTGTGAAAACACAACTCTAATTCTTACAAAGGCGGTTCCTGAATCGGAGTCCCACAAGTGAGATAACACGATGTACCGAAGTACACTTACGATTCAGATGAGTCGCTGAGGTACACCGAAGCATCACCTCACGACTGTAGACCGTTTGAGACCACTAAGCGCAATCCACGGGGAGTTGCCTAAGCGACCTGCTGTCAGGGCTGTTTGATGTTGACCCTGGCAGGAGTTTCCATTCAATCACTGAGGATCACAAATGTGAACCTCTCATAAATGTTCTCGACAGATTGCTAAGATCTGTGAAGGACTCGATAATGTACCACTGAAATTCTTATTGTTGAATGTCAAGTGATGAAATGTCAAGTGTACCTAAGAGATCTTTTGATGAATCTCGTGGCTCTAGACTCAATAGTGCATTTTGGTTTTCTGAGCGGAGACTAGGGAGAGGGTCTCCTTCTTCAATACCAGCAATCTCTAAGAGAAAGCCGATAGTTTACGTAGGGTTCCCTGTGAGAATGAAACAAGCTTCTGTTGAGAGAAACTTGAGTGGTTAAGAAGGTTTAGTGCATGCGTCACTGGGTCCATGACGACTTTTAATCTTCAATACCGGTGTCATCTAGTGACAACCAGTAGCATATGAATTGAACCCGGTTATGCGCCTAAGTTGAATAATCGGGAGGCCTATTTCTTTTCACCCTTTTCTTTGCATTTCTTTTTAATTCTTCAACTCCTTCTTTCTCCGATTCTCATTTCTCCTTTTTATAATCATACCTAAGGACTTCTAAATTATAACTATTTGTGGTGTCCTTGGGTAGATCCCTCCGGCTCTGGCGGATCATAGGACGGTTATTCCTAACCTTAGTCACCTTATAACTCCATGACTAACCTATGTTGCCATAAAACCATTTTGAAGAAAATCTCTCAAAGGGTTTGTAAATGAAAAACATGTTTGAACCACTGTGAGAGTTTTATCTTTTAGCAGAAATACTCCCCCTCCACATGTGCTTTAGAGTTTTGATGGAAATCTGCACAGTGAGGAAAGAGCGTGCACTTTTGAATTGATCGACTCAAGATAGACATTCCCCCGTGGCATAGTTAAAGAGTTGCATTGTCAGCTTTTAGGTGACAACTAGCTCTAATAACTATCTTGAAGGTGTGGACAACCCCGAAAGGTTGTCAAACCCGTCAAGGTTCATGTCTACCAAGAGTTTCTCGAATGGTACATTCTACTCGGACAAGTCCTTTGCGAGACACGTTTACATCACTAGCGAACTAGCTTGAAATTATTACCCGTCCCGGACAAGTCTTTTCGAGTTACTACCAGTTAAGATCTCGTCAATTCTTGGGTTAAGTCTTTTTACACGATAGTTCATATAGCAAAACACAACATATTTCTTATCACGTATTTTCTCCCCTCAAAAATGGCATATAAAATGTTATTTTTGAAAAGTTGAGAATAAATATGACCATTTCGAGTGTTGCGGGAAGAATGACCACTGTGAACAATTTGTGAACAAAGTTTTAAGTCAAGTACTCCCCTCAACAAGTGATATAAACGGTTGAGGTTTTGAAAATCATAAGGAAAGTACTTGTTCTTTTGAGCAAAACCTTGAAAAGTGAAAGGTTTGATAGGTTTTACTCAAAAGTAAGAAGCTTTCGCTCCTTTTATAAGGATTGTGGCACTGAAGCGTACCACGGGGTCCTTTATTTACAAGAACGGGTTGTACACTGTAATATGTGCACAAGCCATAGACATAATAAATCATACATCCAAATTTATAATGAAAGAAGCATTCAAGGGGTACGGGTAGTCGAGATGTCGCTAGGAGTGTGAATCAGGCGTTGAAAGCCGATGATGTTTCTCCTGGGTCGACCACCAACATAGCTTTCCAATCTTCTGACCTGATCCCTTCTATACAACCGTTCATCAATCATTGTGATGATCCTCTTCACATCCCTTCGATCCTGAGAATTCCATCGCTTAGGAGACCCAATCTTCTGATGTATATCCTTCAACCGATAAGCCAATCCGTCCCTAACCAACTTCAAAGTGTGATCTCCAAATTTGTGAAGATCTCTGCACGCCATCAAGCAATTTCTTTGAAGTTCACTGCGGTAAACGACGCCGAATGGTTTGCTGATGAGTGTAAATTGTGAAAGCTGGTTGATGTCGGGAGATCAAGCTGCGGTGGAGTGAAGTTGACATGGGTCTGATAAGATTCTACTGCAAGCTGGAGATCTTCTACACGTTCTTTGATGACTATGCGTCGATGAAGATGAGCGACTTGATGAATTCACGTTGTACTTCACTGGAGAATTGTCTCATACGACCCTGTACTTTGGCAAGGTACATATCTTCGATGTCGTTGATAGACAAATTCTCAAAGTCAGCTTCATAGAATGCATAATCCCTTTCATCTTGTCTTTTGACCACAATATTCTTGAGATAAGTGTAGTCCCATTTGGACGAAAGATCAACGTGTTTGATGGCAACGATGTTTTTAGTACTGAACACTGCATGTTGAGACTTCGGACTGGCAGCTTGTAGTAGATTCTTTGGCGTTCCGGCCAATGATGAATCCCATACATTGCATCTCGGTCGTATGCTTCCACTTTTTTGGAGAACAAGTGATTAGCTCTTTCCTCGATAGCTATGCAGTTTGAGTATTCGGCTGGTGGGAATGGAAGTGTCAAGGATGTAGCGTATTTCCTTGAACCATCGCCACCGTGAAGAAGAAATTCCAAGTCTTTGTTGAAGAAATGTCGGAATGGAATTCTAGGCTCATTTGGTTGGCCGATCATTGGTAGTGGTTTAGACCAGTCGATGTAATATGGAGGGTTGTCCCGCTTCGTAAAGTCGATGTTTGCTTTTGGGTTGAGCCAATCCATGTTATTAGACATAGCTCGAGCAATGTTATCAAGGTGATATTCGACCTCGATGGCACTTTCTCGAGCTATCTTTTAACAGTTGAAAATCTTCATTCTTGATTCGCCGCAACTCAGATTTCGTCATCTTCTTTACTCGGAATTTTCTTGCAATATCTTTGCATGCTCCAAAGTAGTACCGTCTACCAGATCTTGACCTTCTTCAGGGTAGGAGTGGAATTGACAAGTGTAGAAAACCATTCAAATTCCTCGTGTTTATCTTCATCTAGCAAGGATAGGACGTCAGCCTTGGGCGCCTTCTTCTTCTTTTTCTTAGGCCTAGATGAGGATTCGGTTTCGTACTTTGTCGGTGAGCGGGTTGTTGTTGGCGCTCATGGTATTCTTCATCGTCACCACCCGTATACTCAAAGTGGTCACCGGTTTTTGAGTGGGGTGGTGTCTCGGAATCGAGAGGTTTATCGTGAGAAGGGGGAGGAGATCTTTGTTGAGCTGGAGTCCTTTGTGGTGGAGGCGTCATTGAGTCTTGAATGAAGATGATTCACCATTCTTCTTTGTGCGTTTAGGCTCCTTATCCTTATCTTGATCTTTGTCTTCATCATCTCTTAAACGCTTAGGCCTTATAGCCTCTTCTCTGAATGATGACTTGAGTTGGTATTCCAACAATGCTTCAAACAGTTTAGCTTCATGGGAGGCAAACGTTGCAGAGCGTGTTGACATTTGCGCTACTGAGCGGTTTACTAATTCATATTCTGAGAAGATTGTAGTTTCAACTGGATTGATGCTCAAATTCATCGGAGTTGATTTCATGGCTTGCTTGGCTAAATGTAAGATATTGGATAAAGTTGTGCGGTATACATCTCCTTTGTCAGTTTTGGAATGACCTCCATTAAGAACTTGTGAGTGTATCCTTTAATCATCTCGTCCATGTTCCCTTGAAGATCATCCTTCATAAGCTTCTGTACATACTCCCTTTCAACTTTCATCTTGTCATTCTCATCATGATGATCCGTTATCTGATCAACGAGGAAATTCAACTTTCTGTAGAATATCTTTCTTTCTGACTCGTTTGACAGCTTTAACGATTCGATTCTTAGATTAAGAGATTCAAGATGGAGTTGGCTTCTTTACTGATCCGGATGATGATTTGGTTGATTTCTTTGATGGTGGTGGTGAAGAGTGAGAAGAAGAATCGGATGATGATGAGATGTGAGGAGACTCCGGGTCCTTTGGTGGTTCAGAAGTTTCTTCCTTTGATCGTGCAGGGCTATCTAGAAGAAACGTATCATACTCAACATCTTCTTCATTGCCGACTTAGCTTGTTCATCGCTTTGGCTTTGGCTGCAGCTTCTTCATCGACTTTTACCTTCTCTAACTTCTCATTCGGTTCTTCAAAATCATACTCAATGTATCTTCGACGTTGTTGTTGTACCAAAGTGGTGGCACCAGATCCCTTATCGGGTTGATTAACCGCATCGGGACCTGGTGAAGGTTGAGCTGCACCACTTGACCCTCCGGGGCCACCCATTTGTTCTTTTGCAAATTCTTTTGCCTCGTGTTGGAGTCTAAGGAATTTGAACTTCTTCCTGTATGAAGTATCCAGTTGCTCTTCTTCTTCATCTGAGCTTTCTTCATAAGGCACAAGTACAGGAGTCTTCCCTTTTCCCTTGTCAGATGGTGGACTTGGAGGTTTAGGCTGCTGAAGGAGGTGTTTGGTTGCATTCAGTATAAAGTCTCTTCATCGATTCAGTAGCCTCGGAGTCCTCGTCCATTAGCTTTCTATGCGGTTCAGGCTTAGATACGGGAATAGGAACAGCTTCCTTGGCGGGAACTGTCCCTTTCATGGAGGATTTCTCTTGGGAAACATCCTCGACTCTCAGTGCTTGCAGCACTTCCAGCACTTCCTCTTCTGGTTCTCCTAGTAGGTGTTCCAGAAGGCTTTTCATCGAGATGACCAACTTTGCCTTCTCGTCTGCTACTTGATACCTTTTGTATGTTTCAAGCTTTTTGATTTCATTTGTCGGAAGGTGATCAGGCAGCACGGCACCCTGTTTCTTTGTTGACGATTCCTTGATTCTGACTGATAGGGTAGGCTCATTCAACATATCGTGATTATCTGGGTCATTGAGCCTCTATGGAATGTCGGGATGAAGTCCAAGTGCTCTCTGGATCAACAATTTTGTGTATCTGACATAGGGAATCTTTGAGCCAAGTTTCTTGTGAAATGACATCATGTCTTCCCATAGCATTGCTTCAATTTCGATGTCCTTTTTGTTGATTAATGACCAGAAGATTTGTAGTTCCATGAGCTTGGGATGCTCATAACCACTATCACGACCAGAGGCCGATTTGGTAATGATGATGTAGAGGGTTCTCCACGGTTGAGGAATGTTCTTAAGCTCCACATGAGAATGCTTAGTGATAATTCCGGAAGCTTCATCATAGCCAATATCCATCAGGAATTGCGAAGCTGTCTCTTCATAGGTGTGGCATAGAAGTCGTTGGCTCGATTGGAATTAGAAGAACAACCCATAGATCTGCTTGTGTGATGGTGATTTGTTTGTGATTGAGCGTCACAGTCACCGCACTTTGACCTTTGATCCTTTGCATTGAATTCCAGAATTGTTGTATGTAGATTTCCGTCTGTGCGAGTGTGAGAGCATGTTACTGTACGGATGATTCTAAGAATATCCACACAATCAAGCAAGAAGATTCTGAGCATGTGAGGGTTTCAAAGTCAACTTTGAGATTGTCCTTTACAATCTTTCTTGGATAGCCATTAGGGAAGATATCAGCAATTGTGAGAAATTCTGGTGCATCCACATTCATTTGAGCAGCCATGTCGTGATCTGAAATAACATTAGCCAAAAGAACCAACATATCGAAAGACATAATGTTAGTCAACGAAGGTTTTATTGTCTAATCATTGAATGTACAGTGTTAATGATTGTTACGAGTCCTAAGTCACTTGTTTGTCCAATAGTCCAATGACGTCGTGAAACGTTTCGTGAGTTAGTTAACTTTAAGTTTTAAAGTTTATGTTATCACTTATAGTTCACAACATATCAAGCGTTTAAGTTTATTAGTGACATTATTGGATTCGTGACGTTATGATTCATTTATTTACAAGTTTGCACGCGTAACATATCAAAACGAAGGTTTGATCAAGGCTTATGCGTAGGAATAGTAGCTTATACGTAAACAAGATAAGTATACGCGTAGACGTAAGCTTACGCGTAGGATCCTGACTTACGCGTAAGAAATATTACGCGTAGGAACAGGAGAACCTTATGCGTAAAACTTAAGCGTGGGCGTATATAAACCTTACGCGTAAGGATTACTCGTAAGAGTAAACCTTATCCGTAGAGTCACTGTTTACGCATATCCTTCACAGGATACGCGTAGTCCCATTGTAGAACCTTACGGCGTAAAATTTCTCTTACGCATAACTTTCTACGCGTAGGGTGATCCTTATGCGTAGAGTAACAAGGACCTTGATTCTGAGTTTTATGCGTAGCAAGCCTGAAATAAAATCATCATATCATCAATCTTAACATGTATAGTCATTTAAAAAACAGATCATGGCATGAAACTCATTCAAACAGTTAGGCGTAGAAAACCTTACGCGTAGCCAAAAACCCTAAAGTTCAAAATTTACGCGTATGACATCTAGCCATAGGTTATGCACCAAAGTGTTTCTGGTAAGTCTAAGATGTTGTGAGAGTGAAATGACCAAGTTTTAACACCTAATTCGCAGTGAATCATAAGTACCCAAATCTCAAGAACATTAAACCCTAATTTCTAATTCACCATCAATTAGTGTTTCTGGGTTGTTATAGAGCTTAGATAACATTAATTCATCATGATAACAACATCACACAACAATCTTTTTGACCAAAAATATTCACATTTGAAAATACCCAAAACAACTCAAGAACCCTAATTTTGAAAATGAATCAATTCGTGTTTCTGGGTGGATTATGAGGATAAAACTAGTATCATTGATGTTAAAGACATGTTTTGACACTGACCTTTTAACCATAAACACACAATCTTGATCATGTGTTCATACACATACGTGTAGAACACAAAAACAAGATTATACAACGTTTTGACCGTTGGATTCATGTAAAAAACAAAACCAATGTTTAAAAACACGTTAAGATTATGAAACAACTTACAAAATGATGATCCAAAACACAGATTTCTTGAATGATTTTCGTGCGTAGGATTAGGTAGGTTATGAGTAATAAATGTGAGTAGAAATGTTAGGTGGGGTGTTTTTAATAAAATGACTTTAACCTTTTGGCAGTTTTGGTCCCTCCACCTTTTCCTTTTTCATACAAAGCCATTTAACTTCCATTTTGGTTACCAAACAAAGATTTTAAGAAAGAAACTTTGACGACACTCCCCCTTGACTTAAGAAAATAATGAAAGGTTATAATTTTAGTCCGAGGAGTGTCAGTTTAACCAGAAAAGTTTACCACCATTGATAAAAGAAACAACCAGAATAGAGTAACATGCAAATACACGATGTTTTGAAGCAGTTAAAAGATTATTTTCTCCCCCTCAACACTTGATCGGAAAAATACTGAATTTTGAAAGATTATAGTGTTGACGGAAGAAATGTACTTGCAATGTTGAAAGAAAATAGATAGAAGAATATTTTTGTTGTTTTATCAGATTTTATATTTTTGTATTTTGTTTTTGAAGAATATTTACAAAAGAGATTTTGGTGTTTGACAGGTTTTTAACTCTTGAGTCAAACACCTCATACCAATTCGGTGGACCAACTCATTAAACCTAGCGGGAGGCAAGGCTTTGGTGAGAAGATATGCCAATTGGTATTCTGTACCCACAAAATATAATTCAACATTACCCTGTTCCATGTGATCCTTGATGAAATGATATCGAAGATCGATGTGCTTTGATTTCGAGTGCTGAACTGAGTTGCACGAGATCGCAATGGCACTCCGATTGTCGCGATACATCGGGATTCTGTCAAATACGTAACCATAGTCTTTGAGTTGTGTTCTCATCCAAATGACTTGAGCACAACAAGACGACATGGCTACATATTCTGCTTCGGTTGAGGACAGCGATGTACAATCCTGCTTCTTCGATTGCCATGACACCGGTTTATCACCAAGAAATTGTAAAGCTCCTGAAGTACTTTTCCGTGAGTCTAAGCATCCTGCGTGGTCGGCGTCTGAAAAAGCGATTAGTTCAAAACCAGAATCCTTTGGATACCAGGATTCTTTTAGCCTCGAGAGAGGTGGGTTTCAGTTGGTGCCCGATAACGGGAGCAAAGATAAACGGCAAAGACAATATCAGGTCTGCTGGCTGTTAGATACATGAGAGACCCAATAATACTACGGTATTTTGTAGGGTCCACCAATTTCCCATGTAAATCAGTCTAGCTTCTTGGTATGAGCCATTGGTGTGGCATAGGTGTCACAGGTTTCATTCCAAATTTGTTTAACAATTCAAGGGCATATTTGGAGTGACTCAAGAAAATACCACGGGGTGATTGATGAACTTGTAGTCCTAGAAAGAACGTAAGTTCACCCATCATGGACATTTCAAAATGTTTCTTCATTAGTTTTGCAAAAGCGATTGAGTACTTTTTATGTGTTGACCCAAAAATGATGTCATCCACGTAAATTTGAACAATTAAAATATGTTCCCGTGATATTGTATGAAAAGAGTTGGGTCGACCGAACCTTTGGTAAAATTATTGGCAATGAGGAAAGATGATAGCTTATCATACCATGCTCGAGGAGCTTGTTTGAGACCATACAAAGCTTTGTTCAGTTTGTAGACATGGTTCGGGAATGCGGGATCAACGAATCCTTCGGTTGGTGACATAAACCGTTTCTTTAAGTTGTCCATTGAAAAAGCGGTTTTGACGTCCATCTGAAAGACCGTTATATTCATATGAGCCGCGAACGCGAGAAATATCGAACAGCCTCAAGGCGAGCAACGGAGCAAAAGATTCTTCAAAGTCAATACCCTCTTCCGGCGATAACCCTTAGCCACTAGGCGTGACTTATTTCGATAACGTTTCCTTCAGCATCCAATTTGTTTTTCCAAATCCATTTGAGACCAATGGCGTAGACTCCTGTTGGTCTTTCAACCAGTTCCCATACTTCAAGACGTTTGAATTGGTTGAGTTCTTCTTGCATGGATTCAATCGAGTTGTCTTTTGTCATTGCGTCTTTGATGTTTTAGGTTGATTGGCGACAGGTGAGTGCATAAATGAAATGTTCACCATCTGAGTGAAGACGTTGTCTTGTAACGACTGGTTGATTCGGGTTGCCAATAATGTTTTCCAGAGGATGGTCTTTTGTCCATCTATGTGTGGAGGGTTGATGTTGGTATACATTGTGCAGATTTTGAGGATTCAAATGGCTTGTTGAAGATTCCGCAACATCTGGTGCAGCAGTCTCATTAGCAAACGGGTTAAAAAATGCATTTGGATCAAAATCTGCAGGTGGGGGTACTTCATTCAGAACATCATCAGCCGGTTCATCATTGTTGGAAGCGGTGTGTTCAACTGTTGTGTTGGAGTCAACTGGTGGTGCTTCTTCAACCGTAGTTGTTGTAGCAGGTGTATCAGGTAAGCTGAGGGCTTGTTTCAGCTGATGATGGGATTTGGGGAAAGTTTAAACGGTTGTGACCGGGTTCTAAGCTGTTATACTCAGAAGCCATTTCCGTAAGTTCATCAAAATGAGCATGAATCGTTTCCATAACCTCCTTTGTTCGATGATTCCAGATTCAGAAACCTTTAGAATTATCACAATATCCTATAAAGACTCCAATGTCAGCTTTGGCTTTGAGCTTTCCAAAGTCATCACGATCATTATTTGGATAGCAAAGAGATCCAAATACATGAAAGTGTTTGAGATTCGGTTTTCTGTTGTGGACAAGCTCAAAAGGTGTTTTGTTGTGGCGTTTTGTAATCATAGAACGGTTTTGAGTATAGCATGCAGTAGATACAGCTTCGGCCCATAAGTAATCTGGAAGTTTAGCATTGATTAACATTGTTCTTGCAGCTTCCACTAACGTTCGGTTTCGTCTTTCAACAACTCCGTTTTGTTCTGGTGTACGTGCAATAGATGTCTGATGTTGAATTCCCACTTTCTCATAAAATTCACGAAGAGTCGAACGGTGTTTCGTAGCTGAACTTGTATTTTCGTGAGAAAGGTGATGATCATCTGTGGAGCTTGATCTTTGCTTCGAAGAAAGTAGACCCAAGTCCAGCGTGAATAGTCATCAACAATTACTAAGATGTAGCGTTTGCCATTGATCGTTTGCACGCGCATCGGGCCACACAAATCCATGTGAAGAAGATGAAGCACATGCTGAGAGCTGTGTTCCACCTTTGAAGGAAAATGAGCACGAGTGCTTTTGCCTTGTTCACAAGCTGAGCAAAGGTGATCTTTAGAATACCGAAATCGTGGGAGTCCTTCAACTAGTTTGTGTCGAGCAAGGTTGGTGATGGTTTGAAAGTTTAGATGTGAGAGACGACGGTGCCATAGCCATGATTTTGTTGATGTTGCCTTTGAAAGTAAGCAGATGGGAGAAGAAGCAACCATGTCTTGCATAGAGATAGTGTAAAGACTGGAATTACGCGAGCCAGACATAAGGTCGTTTCCTTGTAGATCACGAATGAAACAAGTTTTCTCCCTGAAAGCAACCTCCAAATCTCCATCACAGAACTGACCTACTGAAAACAGATTGTGACCGAGGCCTTCCACATAATAAACCCTGCTAATTTCGATGTTCCCATTGATATAGTCTCCGTAGCCCATGATAGCTGCGAAGTGATCATTCCCGAACCTGACAGTGCCAATGAACTTTGCAATAAAGTTTGATAACAGTTTAAGGTTGCTGTCATGTGTCGGGAACATCCGCTATCAACAATCCAGAGAATGATCTGTATCACCTGCATTACACACAGGCGACACAGATGGAATAGAAGTAGATGTGGAACCCGAAATGTTAGAGGGTTCCGTAGCGGTTATAGTAGATATACACACATCAATAGCTTTAGGTATCCATTTAAATCCTAGTGTGTTATATATCCATTTCTGCCATCTCCAACTAGTATTTGCTTTAGTCTTAGTGAATGCACTAGGTGGTACTACATTCCTAGGAGGTGAAACTGGAGCTACAGGGACAGCAATGCGTTTCTTAGAATCTAAAGAGGCGGTCTACCAAGCACAGACTTAGAAAGATTAGTGGGCCTAGAGGTATTCGGTTCTTAGGATTCCTTAAACGAGAGATGATAGCTTTAGCAACACATTTATCATGACAATCAGAATTCATACTTTTACGACAAATAACACAAGGTGCATCGGACTGAATATCAAAGGTGCTTAAAGGTTTAGCATTCGTTACATCACTATTTCTATTACATGTGCCAGACGCAATATCTATAGTGGAAGCAACGTGAGTCTTATTCATAGTCCTAGGGTGTTCTTCTACTTTAGCATTCTTTATTGATCTTTTCTTAGGTCGCAACTTCCTATTCTTCGATGTAGTGCTCTTAGGAACGTGAAGTGCGGACGTTAGGAAAAGACGCAACTATTCCTGTTTCAGTAGAAGGAAGCACGTTAGCAACTTGTGATTTGGCAGTAGTGATTCTAGGTTCACGATTACTAAGTGTTACTGGGGCTATTCTCTTAATCACTGTAGGCGGAAGTTGTTCATACTTTCCTAACATTTCTCTTAACTTGAAGATAGTGTGAATCAGATCTTGATTTTCAGACCAAATATTTCCAGCAAAATGCATAACTTCTTTAGTGTGTGCAAGATAATGATCAAGTTCATTTGATGCTTCATCACGAGTCTTTTTGAGTAAATCAAATATGACACCATATTCCTTTTTAACTTTTACAAGTTCTTGTTCATATTTTGAGATTTGACACTTAAAAGACACGTTTTGATCATCCAGTTGCTCAATTTTTGGATCAGAAGTTTTGTCACGCAACTGGGCGATTTTGTGTTGAAAAGCAAGTTGTTGATCGTGAATATCTTTTTGACACCAATTAAGACGACGTATTGCATTTGAAAGTTCGTTTGACAATCGTTTGTTTTCAACTTTTAAGGACTCGATCTGAAGCACATTATCGGTGTTCTCAACATTTACCACAAAATCAACGTATCGAGAGATATAATCAAATACATATGACAAAGAATTCAATAGCACAACATTATGGACATCAGCACAGATGACATCTTCCAAGAGTCGATCAACATCTTTTCTCAACAATTTCTTTTTACGTTTAGTGTTAGAAATAGATGTTTTTGTTTTCTCGAAAATGACTTTCATCAATCCAAGTTCCTTATGAAAGTCCCTTTCCCAAGACAATGCACAACTTTTCAAATTTTTAACATTTGGTAAAAAATTTTTCTGAAAAATGTCTCTTTGTTCTCGCGCTAGAGGCGATTGAAAGTGTTGAACTTTGATTTGATAATGATATTCTATCTCATGTTGTAAAGTTTTGAGGTCAGCCATGAAAAGGTCAAAATATCGAAGAATTTTGCGATTTTCAGGTTTTGAGTTTACTTCACTGATGGAAGGTAAAGGACCATAAGTTTGTGCATAATCTGGTTTGGGATTATCATTAGAAGACTCAGACGTTTTTATGATAATCCTTGGTGTGTTAGAAGAATCCGTTGGTGTGACGAAAGTGACCGCTTTTTTATAATTAAAAGGTTTGTTGTAAACAACATTTTCTAATTTTGATCGACTCTCGTCTTCTGCATCTAATTCCTCTTGACGATGATATTCAACAACACTCATAACAGAATTATCAATTTTATATTCTGCACTGGAAACTTCAGGATTTGGTTTGAATGCTTTGGTTGAAAGCTTAGGTTTGTAATCAGCAAGATTCGGTCCATATCCATTTGGATTGGGTTTTAAAGTAAACTTTTCAATGGCTGTGACCGACTCGCCATGTTTGTAAAAAACAGTTTTAAACTCTTTAAGTTTGTTTTGCAAGCCGATGATTTCTTCAAGATGATCATCTATTCGTTTCGTTGAATGCTTTTTGTATGCAGAGAACTGTTTTTGACAAGTTAACAACTCAGCCTTAGCTTTTTGATTTTCCAAGGTGAGAGCGTTAATTTGCTTTTTATGTTCATGTTTCAGTTGTTCTATTTCGGACAACAAAGCATTCTTCGAAGCGGCTAGATCACGCATCTGTCTTTCTAAATATTTTTCGTTTTGATGAGATTTGGCAAAGGTTGCTTCAAAACCGTTTTCACGTTTTTCTTGAGTTTTGAAAAAGTTGAGTTGCTTTTGTAAACATTCAAAATCCTTGGTTAACAGTGCATTTTTGCTTTTCAAGTCCTGATTAATGGCATGACATTTTTCCACTATGGTCTGTTGGTCTTGTATTAAACGAGCAAAATCTGGATGAGGCAAAAGTTCGGTGTGTTCAACGTGAGTCACAACATGATCATTACTTAGATCCTCAAGTATAACCACGGAGTCAATTTGAGTATCAATGGAAACCATAAGGTCATCTTGATCGTCAAATACAACTACGGAGTCTAGTTGAAAATCGTCGGAATGAGATGTGGACGACTCATTTTGAACATTCGAGCCTTGCGGATTCGGATGTTGGCGGAGATATGAGATCAGAGATAAATATGGTTTGTTCGGTACCTGAGACAAGCCATCAATATCATACACTGGGCCTGTGTCACTCATGTGTAACTCATGCATATTAGCCATCAACATAACAACTGCATTGGCCTGCAAGTCCTCCATATCATCATCAGAGTCGCATTTGCCATAAAGCTCTGCTCTTTGTCCGTGAGAGTTCCACCAGCTTCATCCTTAAGAGCCAAAAGAAGAGCCTCTTTGTGATAAGCACTGCCCCTAGTCCTAGGCTTTGGGCATGCATTAGCCAGATGTCCCTTCTCATTGCAGTTGTAGCATCGAAGACCATTCAACCCATTTTGAGCATTTCCCTGTTCCACCACTTGAGCTCTATTGTTATTCCTACCCACAGCATTAAACCCTTGACCACCGCCCATCTGACGACCATAACCACGATTCTGAACTTCAACTCGTCCATTGTTCACAACAGCTTGATTCCTTGTGTTAGATGAGGAACGAATACGGTTGTTGGACTTGTTGGTATAACGGCTAAAGGCATTAGCAATCATAGCAAATCCTTGTTGCAGTGCTTCGAACGGATCGGATTCCTCATTAGCTTCACTGACAAGTGCTTGAGCATTGTTGTTGTTGTATGGAACCAATTGAGTTTGTTGAGATTGAGGCTGTGAAGGATCATATGGTGTGATTGTAGCAGTTGGTTGAGTTGCTGGTTGAGGAGAATAACTGTTTTGAGCATATAAGGCAAGTTGTTGATTTTCCGGATGTGTCGGTGGAGCAATTTGAGCACGGAGAATCCTTTCCCTATCAACTTCCTTTTCATGAGGCTTCAAGTAATCGTACAACAATCCATATGTAGAATGATGCATATTCTTCGCTTGACGGAGAAAAATGACATACTTCTCCCATTCAGGACCAAGACTACTCAGGAACTTAGTATTCACTGCAATTCTTGGCATGATGATGTTGTGTTTATCCAAATCATTGATGATGTCTGAAAAACGATGATGATAAGACTCTAGTGTCTCTCGAGGTTCAATCATGAAGTGTTCATAAGCCAAGTAAATTTTGGATTCCAAATCCTCCTGATTGAGTACAGATCCTTCCATAAGAAGATGAATATGATCCCACATTTCCTTTGCAGTCTTTTGAGCATCAACACTTAGAAGAATTGGGTTAGGTAATCCTAAGAGGATATATTGCATTGCAAGTTCATCAGCTTCATAGTGTAGAAGTTCCTCTGCATTGAGGTCGGCAACAGTAGCAATGTTGGATTGTTCATCTCTTGGTGGATTAGCATTTGGATCGGCGGGTACGATAACAGTAGGCATCTGAAATGGACCTTCCAAGATAACCTTCTTTAAGAACTTTCCATGTGGCTTCTTCAGATCACAAAATCTAAAGAACCTTATCACCCATTGATCGTAGTTTCCTGGAGTGAGCATTGGAGGTCTATCAAGTGATCCAGCCTCATGAATTGATTGTTGGCTGCTTAAAGCTTCACACATCTTTGCAAACCAAGTGGGTTCCTTCATAGTGTTCCTTGATGGATGTTGATTGAATTCGTTTGTGTAGGGTTGAACTTG
The DNA here is from genome assembly GCA_910596185.1 of Chrysanthemum makinoi. Lineage (NCBI taxonomy): Eukaryota > Viridiplantae > Streptophyta > Magnoliopsida > Asterales > Asteraceae > Chrysanthemum > Chrysanthemum makinoi. Next base: position 162,659,699 of record OU343221.1, read on the forward strand.
AAGACTTGGTGGTGGTTGAACCATTTGAGGTTGTGGAATTGCAGCAAGTTGTGGAGTATGTTGTTGATAAATTGCTTGTTGTTGATTCCATTGTTGATGTTGTGGAGTTAGTTGTTGTTGACGTTGAGAATAAGTGTAAGGGAAATAGTTAGAGTATGGTGGTTGTGACATGTTGAAAACTTGTGTTGGTAAAAATGGATCTTTGTAGTCGAATGAACCTTTGTTGATGAAGAATCCTTAGGCGTAGTAATCACAATAAACCAAGTAGGACTTATGCGTAAAAACACCAAAGTTACGCGTAAAAATAAGAGTTACGCGTAGTTTTAGCTTACGCGTAAGCAGGAAAAAAGACTAAAGTTATGCGTAAACAGTAAGTTATGCGTAGAAAAATTAGGCGTAGGATTATCTTATGCGTAAGACTGGGCTTAGGCGTAGGATGAATCTTATGCGTAGGATTTTCTACGCGTAAGCTTATGCTTATGCGTAAGTTTAGGGTTTTATCCCAAATGATCTTTTACACTATCACGGTGCAAAAGATATCCAAAGTCGACGTATTTTCAGGCTTATCCAAGCAAGAAAACACGGAGTAAACCACGAACACGAAGATCAAACCAAGGAAAATCTTACGCATAGTATTAGGGTTTTGCTACGCGTAGGATTACTCGTAAATTTGATTATGCCCAAAGATGTTTCTAAACCATTTTTTGTGAGATGAAATAGCTTCAATAACACCAAAATGACACAAAAGTGTGAAACTTGATGATGCAAAGCTCTTAAAAAGTTACGCGTAGGACGACACCCACGAATAAAAACTAGCTCAAAAACAATGATCCACGCATAAAGTTTGAAACTTTTTGCAAAAAACAAGTATTTTAACACCTTAAAACGTTGAAAGTACAAGAATCTTGGATTAAAAGGTGTAAAAATGTGTTTTTAAGCAAACCAAAGTTATGGTACCGTACGTTAAGCGTGAGACCAAAACCCACTTCAAACAATACGTTCACCCAACTTTTTGGCGATTGATACCACTGTTAGGTCACTAGATTTACAACACAAGCTTAATAGAAAGATAGAGAGGCGATTGAACAAATAAACCAAACACACACACACGTATGAGTAGCACGGTTAGGCGTAGAGATGTGAATGAGAGAATAACTTGAACAACCAACCCTCAAGTGAGAGTTATTACATAGTATTTATAGGAGGGAAGCTAGGGCAACACTCCTAGTCCCTTCCTTTCTCATATGGGCTTGGGCCTAAGCTCATGGGCCTTCTACATAAGCTTAAGGCTAATGACAAACATAAAGGCCATAATTAAGCTAACTATTACATATGAGTAACTAACACTTGAATAAGGTTTAGGAGTGATTCCAACAATGAGAAACATTAGCTACTCTGACCGTTTATAGATGTGGATCAATCAAATGAGGATGTGAGATCTCGGGTTCAGAATCTATAAGAGTGAATTGCACCAGTCTAGTTATAGAATACCATGCATAAAGAAAGTAACATTGAACTTATCAAAACTTCAATCACACCTCATGTTACTCACATCCACTCAAGGATCGAACATGTAGTGCTCTTTTTCGTCAGGACTTACCTACATTGAAGAGAACATTGTTGCTAGAATTAGAACAATTGAAGATCCAGCTCATCAAAGGGAAGATAATGAAGGATGATTCCATTGCTGCACTCCAGATGATTCACAACCAATTCCAACCATTTATCATGAGAATATTCCGCAGATTTTGATCACACTTGACGGTATTTCCTTCAAAAAGCATACTGGAATGGAAATTCAGGAATTCATCAATACATTTATCCAACTCATGATAATGTGGAAGAGTACATTTGAGGAAGGTACACTAAGGATGAAAAAGTAGAAATGAGTTTCAGGAGAAATTAAGAGATAGTTGTGATGAGTCGGGTATTATATCAGTTGAAAAGTCGGGTGTTGCTGAATACGAATATCAAGACAACAACGATGATGTAACCAGCTGCTCAGTAACTACGGTCACACATGAGTGGATGTTTGATCAGTAAGGTGAATGAATGTCAAGGGCTGACAAGAGATTGTAGTGTTGAGATGGTAAGCACCAGATGATGAATTAGTTGGTACTGAATACAGGGGCTTAGAGGAAGATAAGCTTGAAACAGCCAGTAGTTCAGTGACTCTTGTTTCACATGATGTGGATGCAGATATCAGACCGATAAATGAAGTAATTTCATGTGATGAGGTACCCTTAACTGTTCAACATAGTGCATCTACTAATGTACCTAAACAAACTGATCTTAATACTAAACATGATTCTGATATATGTTCCTTGGTTGAGGCCGAGTCTAAAAAATTCAAAACAAATGATATGGTTGATAAAAAGGCTTTTGATGAACTTTCAAACAAATTCTCAAAACTTGAAAAACATTGCATTTCTCTTGAAATTGCAATACAAAGAAAGGAGGAAAGTTTTCAACTTAACAAACCATGTAAGAATCCGGAACTTCCTAAATTCCGTGAATTTTTTGAAATAAATGATTTAAAAGCTCAGCTTCAAGCCAAAAACTCGACTATCAACAATTTGAAGAAACGTATTTCTGGTATGCATGTGAAAAGTAATTTGGTTACAAGTAATTCTGATGTGAATGCTATTTATGATATTCAAATGAGAAATGATGAATTAGCAGTTTATGTGGCAAAATTACTAAAGGAAAATGAGTCTTTGAGAAAGCATCACATAGAACTAAGTGACTCTGTCAAAGAAGCTATAACTAAGTCAATGGAACAAACAAATTCTTTGATAGCAAAATTTGATGTACTCAAAGCTCAACTTCAGGAAAAGTGTTTCGCTATTGTTGCCTTAAAAATGAGCTTAGGAAAACTGTAGTGAAAAGTGTGAACACTAAGTTTACAAAACCATCAACCTTGGGGAAACCAATTTCTCATCTCACTAGAAACGGTCCTTTGTTAGGCAACCTACTGCGTTTATATCCGAAAGATCAAAATTTTCAAAAACACGGTTTGCCTCCCAAGTTGATGCGATAAAAGCTTTGTCAAAACCAGTCACTTCACCTGAGTTACCTAAGAATAAGGCTTCTAGCTCTGTGAACCCTCAACAAGTAGCCACTTCTACTCCCAGCACCTCAAGGATTAGTTCGAAACCAGTGTCAAAACCAAGCATTAAAACCCAGAATTCATATGATATGAATGACTTGTGGAAGAACTATTATCTAGAAGAAGCTAGGAAAAAGGCACAGATTCAAAAGACGGAATTTAGGTGCAACCCTAGGATGATGCATTACATAAGATTTCAAGGCACTGCGAGTAGTTATATGAAGAAGAATGCTAAGCATGTAGAAAATGAAACTAGAAATTTTGAGTCTTTTCGATAAGAACATTTTCCTAACTCACATGCTAAGGTACAATCCACTAAGAGTACAAACAGTGCTAAGGTTCAACCTGTATCTATGGACATTCAGTAAGTCATCTTCAGTGCATAAAAAAAACAAACCCAAAACTTCACCTAGATGGATACCAACTGCTAAATCATTGGAGTCTAGGAATATTGATAAGTCTTCTACTGTGCATAAGAAGCTCAAAATCCTAACCTTGCCATAAGTGTATACCGTCTGGTAGAATGTTTAAGGATGCTGGACTTAAGTGGATTCCTACCGGAAAGCTGTTTCCCGATGACAATCAAGGTTGACTGTGAAACTCAAAGGGTTTGGATACTAATGTCACTAACCAAAATATATGCAATCAAATTTGTAATATTAGTGCAGGTAGTCCTTACTCAGTTGCAGATACTTCGATCCTTCACTACAGGGACTGGCTTAAAGTATGGATTACAAATGGATTGATATCTCATAACGCACGGGTTCAAGTAACTCAATCTTGATATTCAATCGGCAATGACGTCTGTTTAGTTCAGTTCAGGCCTCGTACTTCATCATTATGGCGTCTGCGATAACACTTCAGCCTCGTCCTCAAAGAAAAAAGGTTACGCTTCAGTGCGCTTTATCTTCATTAGAAAAGAAATCTTCATGTTTATGACCATTCTCATCGACATTCTTCATCAACATACTTCATGATTTTTCCATGCGATTCAGTCATCAAGTGAACCGGACTACTGATAATTACTCTTATTCCACTTGCTCAATATAATGAAGATGGCGACATCATGTGCTAATTTTGCTGCGGAGAAGTGTGAATAAAATACATTTGGATGATAATCACTTGTTTAATCAAGAATGGCATCTCCATATGCAATTCTTGAGGGGGAGAAGAAGTGTGAATTTTTTGCATGGTTGACTGATATTTGAGAATATATGGTCAAACGGCTCCTAACTCATGTAAGAACCAAGATTCTTCTTATCGGATCATCTTCACATGTAGTTTTGTAAAACCCTGAAAATCTCAAACGTGTTAAAAGACACTTTTGCCCTCAAATTCATAATTATGAAAACTCGTAAACATGTCAAGATCGTTGAATACGTTTTACATTTGACTCATAAATAATCAAATGGTACAAGATGATAAAATCAATTCCCACTTATTGTCTCATAATATTTATCACACATATTATATATAGACGTTACTTGAACCTAATCATGTACAAAGTTGCACTATACATTATTAAAATAAACTAACACATTTTACTTGAGGTCACCTAAATAATATTGACTTTTGTCATGAAATCTTTATCTCCTAATTGGCCTAAAACCCACGGCTCCTTATTTAGCATCTACCACAAATTGGTTAACTACTCATGTAAGTATGGAATTTATACAAATTGATTTGGTCTCCTCAATACTCGGCCAAGAAAAAAGAAAAAAATGCCAAGTCTCCAATATTTTCTCCAAAATAAACTCTTTCACATCTCATCTTGATCCCATATTTTTTTCCTTCAAAAGTTCATAAAACCCTAGCTCCCTCATCAAAAGTGACGGCAAAAATTATGTTCCTCCTTCATCTTTCATTCGACCATCAGGTAGTTCAAAAAGGGAGGTTCAAGGCTGCTATGATCGCATGTACTGTTTCAAAGGGCTGTTGGTTGTCGTGGGTCTTGATCTCCTTGCTGTCGTGGGGTTTGGCTAGGACAAAAAGGGTCGTTGGTTTGCCTTGTGTGATGTGTTGTGGTCGTGGGTTCTAGGATCAAGGAAGGATGTCGAATTCCTGCTTCAGCCCTCGTTTTGCTTTCCCTTTTTACACGCTTAGAAGGTACCCTCATTATCGTCTTCTCGCCTCATTTGAATCATGAAATCTGGTCATTGGCAAAACACCCTACGCATGCTTGTATCTCCTTAAGACATGTCACGTTAAATGTTGAAACTAAAATATAAAACCTAGAACCACAATAGGTTGGACATGGCCACGTGAAGGATATATAGTCACATAAACTATTGATATGCTGGTATATATGTGTCGAAAGAAGTACATAAAACTGGTCTTGAATTACGTGGATATATCACATGACACACTTTTGTTTTACTATCATTATCATGCTTAAATAATACCTAAACACGTGTATATAATTTCGAATGGAGTGTCTAAGAAAACCAAGGTTTTGAATGCATTTTAAGGTCTTGTAGGGGGCGTACAAATTCTGTTTTGGGGAAGTATGGGTCGACACTTAAGGGTATCACCACGGAGTCGGGTAAATTTTATGATAATCGAACTCTAATGGTTAAAACGTCTACTTGAATTCATAATCTAAAACTAGGGTTTTGAATTACATGACTTAATAAGTTAAAGGGTTGTTTTGTAAAAATATGAAACTTGATGGTTTAATGTGTTAATATGATAACTAAAGGTGTTAAATGAGTAAAATGGTGAACTGCTATATTTACACTTTGAACCCAAACTTGTATAATTTGGCTTAAATGATCCTTAAAGTATATAAATACTCACTTAACCTAATATGTCTTCAAAATGAATCCTGAAAGGCTAAACTTACTAAATATGGAAACCTGCCTAAAACAGAAAGTTACCTAAAATAGAAAGTACTTAAAATGGAAGATTACTAAAATGGAAAGCCGTTTTAAACGAGTAATCTGATTCTTATAGAACGTTATTTAATTCATATAGGTTCCGGGCGACGGGATTGATCTTCTTCTTGATTTTACTTTCATTGTGATTTGCTCCGAATAAGGTACAGATATTCTGACCTTACTTCTTAAGGTTTCTCATGATTCGTATTCCATCTTTCGATATTAGCTTGAACTGTTATGCTTTACTCTAAGCCTCTAGGGCTTCCCTATGACTTTGCTATGCTCCCTTTGATATGAATCTTTGATATGAATCCTTGATATGAACTTTGATATGAACTTGATATGAACTCTGATATGAACTTTGATTTGAACCCTTATGATATGATTATGATTTGACCCGTCAGTTTGATACCCGAGCCAAATATGTTTCCTAGTCAGGAAGGTAACCTGACCGTGTCATTGACGCACCAATGGCATGACTTTAGTGTGGTTGAGTGATTCCACACACCGTCCCCTTCTGATATGATTATGGAGCTCACATATGTATATGATTTGGCCACTATGTTTCCGGGGGCGTATGGATGCATCCTAGATATGATATGTTTCGAGGGATTTGATCTGATTGGAGCTTTGTCTGTGAATGTCGGGTGCAATCCGCGTCTTTACAATTCTGGGAGCTAGCTACTCCATTTGTTACTGAGGTCTCCCCTCCTATTATGTATGGTATTCCGAGGTCACCCCTCCGAATACAATGGCTACTTATGATATGATATGTTTCCGGGCTCGGGTAGATTTCTGATAACCCTTACACTTTTGATAAACCTATATTGTACCTTCCGTATTCCCCAACGCACCATAATCTGTATTACTTGTTTATTACTCAATACCCTTATATGACTCACTCTACTACCAAGATATATATGTTACATTGCATTGATCTGTCACACTTTCATTTCGTTACTTCACACTATGGTTCCATTCACGTACTGGGTTATTATATGCTTATTGAATTTGATTATGCTATTCATGTTTTATGTGACTACTGATTATCCTGCTATGATGTGATTAATATGTGGTTATCTGAGTTACCTGTTTTCAACTGATGATATGTGATCTCACTGTTATGTGACCCTCTGAATTGTCTGGTGACCATGCTAATGTGTAATCGATAGTTTTGTCTGTTTATTATGTGTACTTGTTCAGATAATTTCGTGGACTATGATTATCTGATAGTTTCCTTATCTGCTTGTTGTTGACCTGCCATGTTTGCATTTCGGTTTATGCTACGGTTTGATTGGGTAAATGGTTCAGCTTGAGACGTCTGGCTTGTTAATTTGTTTAGTTGCCCTGCTATGTCTTTAATTCATTTAATTATATATTTATACTGTATTCCTACTTATTACGTGTGACTGCCATGTATTGACTGTTGTTAGTACTTCCGCTGTTATGATACTGGTTAAGTTTTCAACTAAGGGTTTGACATGTTGTGAATTGCCATGCTCACTTATTAATTAATTGTTTCCGCTTTCCTGTAGATATCTGTTTGGCTTGTATGTCTTCTGATTTCCTGAATTGATTGTATGCTGTATATGTTGTGTGGATATAACGTCTGCTATGCTTGCTTATGTTTCAGTACTTGTATGCCTGGTTTGTATGTGCTTGTATGCTTGTCTTGATGCTTTGCTTGGCTTCGTTCTCCTTGTTTTATGTGCTTGGATATCTGTATAATTGTGTTCTGCAGGATCCTCATTGACTCATTGTTCTCATTTCGCTGCGACTTTGTTATCCGTTTCCTTTGTTTCATTTCGCATTTCAGATTTTATTTAGCTTTCGTTTTGTTATATCTGTTCACTGGGCTTTTTAAGCTCAACCGCATTTTTTTTCCTGCGGCAGGTTTTAGGTTTGAAAATGGGCTTTGATGGGCTGAGAGTTGGATTATCTGAGTGGACCAATCATAGTTACCTTATTATCTTGGACTTATTTTGATGGGCTTTTGTTTGGAGTTTTTCTTTTCATTTTGGATATTGTATTTCCTTGTCAGTCAACTGTTCATATGATTTGATACTTCATTTTAAGGTTTTCGTTTAGCAAAGATTTTTATTGTATGTTTTGATATGACACCAAAATGTGACACTTCTACCCTTGTCGGGTTGGGGTGTTACAAGTTTCTTCTAAGAGCCGTTGGTTGACATCTTCACACGGGCTGATATGATTAAATGACAAAGTGCTTCTAGTTGCTGGGCTGATTTCTTTGATGAACATCTTTCTGTTCTTGTTTGATTGGGAGGGATTTTAATTAAGGGGATTTGCTTTTTACAAGTTAATGGGAATGCCTTTGGTGTGAAGAAGATGTTAACTTTCTATTTCCCCATTCGGACAATCTTGAAGAAGGTCGAGTCTACAGTCTAATCTACATTTTCTGCTACATGATTAGAAGACTAAAGACGAATTGCATTTGATGATCTAAAGACTTCTTCTTAATCCGGACTGAGAAGAACACTTGAAAATCTTCGTCAGTTTAGGGGAGAGCACTAATTGGGGGAGATTGAAAATCCAAAAGTTAATCCCCAATTAGACTTGTTCATATTCTTTAGCAATGATTCATTGCTTGATTTTTGATGACACTCCTCCTACGCCTAATGCTTCAATTACTAAGGATAACTGGGATTCATTGTTTTTCAAAGATATGTTTGATGAGTACTTCCAACCTCTAACGAATGTTGATCATCCAGCTTTTGAAGCTCATGCTCCGGTTTCTACTGACTCAACTAGTTCACCATCTAAGAAGTACTTCTTAGAACTCTCAAGAAACCTTATCTCCAGTTACTTCACAAGGCGTTGATAATGACTATCATGATATTGTAGTTGCACTACTGAATAATGATCCGCTCTTTGGTATTCCTTTGCCAAATCTTCACGGATTATTGTTCATGAATAATGATCCGCTCTTTGGTATTCCTTTGCCAAATCTTCACGGATTATTGTTTCTTTCATTGTGCACGCTATAAATCAACCACATGAACATTAAGGAAAAATGACTTCCTCATCCGCTAGAAGACATTTTTTGTAAATCTTCCAGATCAGCTTCTACATGTATACCTTGAGGAAGATTGCATTGATGTTGAGGAATCATTTCCTCTGGTTCATTCAGTGGGTCAATGTTCATCCGATTGTATGTTTATTCAAGTGTTGGACATTTGACACAAGTTGATTACTTCGAAGTTACACTTTTATCACTTATTTGAGGTTGAAGTTGACATTCACAAAGGCGTGTTCTTATTTGATAACTTGCTCGGGCTTAAGAATTTGTGTTGAAGTCTTGGGTTATCTAGTTACCAGCAGTCGAAGTGGATGGTTGAAGACCTGGTTAACTATCACTATTAGGAGTTACTTTGTTTTACTCAGTGTCACACGCATATGTCGGTGTGGATAATCGCAAGAGGTGTTAATGTCTCATACTTTGCTTGAGTAGTGAGTACTTAGAAATTTGCTTGAAGCATAAATTCTCGACACCGTTCTGCCATTATTAAGTGCAAGCTTAAGATACAAATGTGGGAATATGACTTCAGTTTCAAGTTTGGTATATCGGGTATTCTTCATCAGTGGTCACTTCAAATTGTCTACATATGGGTTGATAATGATAGTCAGAGAGAGTTTCCGTTGCAGTTGATTCTCACAGGATTCAATTAGGCTATTTGAGTTCTTCTCACAAGATTTCGAGTTTTTGGGTATATTATGTTTTGCTGAATCTGAGGTATCAAAACCAGAAAGGTGGAAGGAGACATATATCTAAAAGCACAACGAGTACACATGATGAACTTAACACTTCTACCTGATTGAAGTTATCCCGAAAAGACAATGGTCATAACCGTAGAGAAACTCAATGTTTAACTCGTAGCCTTTGGTGTATTATTCTAACTAATTGGAGGAAATGGTCTCTGGAGACTTTTGGTATGTGTTACTTCAGCGTTCAGTTAGAAGAAATGTGAAAAGAATATTTGGTTCGTGAGATGATATTGCATATCGACATCTTCTATATGATTTATGATAAAGTGCTTCCGGTTAGTGCTTCATGTACACAATGTAATGATGATTCTGATGAGATCGCAACGATCAGGGGAGATATATGTGTACATCAGGGTCGGACAACATATTCACATGATCGAGCTTAATCAGTTATTCTAGAGTTGACATCCGCAGAGGAGATCAGTGATTCAACCAGTTAGTGTGATGTTGTTGTCTCTACTCTGGTTGGGTACTTGTGTACATTATGGGCTGATTGGTTATATGGAAGATAACTGGAATGCATTTGGTAAAATGAAGATGTTGATGTATTGTTCCCCTGCATAAGACAACTGGTCAATCTCGAAGAGTAATGTGTACATCGGGGACGCACAACAGGTTCATGTGATCGGTCTTCATCAGTTATTCCGGATTTGATTACCGCTAAGACGATCAATGTCTTAACTTGTTACCTCGGTGTTCTCATGTTCTTCGGGGTGCTGAGCTTCATTCAATGAGACTGTTTCTCTTCTCATTCTTCTTCTTGGGAAAATGGTCTTTATTCGAAGATTGACGGTATGAGGGGAAGCTACAAAAGTCTCACTTTCTGCAGGCTCAATTTCTGAGGTCCATTCAAGAGTCTCAAAAGCTTTGGTGGTGGAAGTTTAAGAGATGACAAATTCTATCTTCTACGATGTGCTGCTCGATATCCTTATCTCAGTACTCGTATCATCATCTTCTTAAACTATATCATCTAAACGATCTGTGTATAGATTTATCGAAAAGCAAAACACAAAAATAGAAAACCAACAAAATCAAAATAGAAAATTATAAAACCAACAAAAACCCATAAAAATCAGAAAATTTAAAAATACCAAAAATATGTTTTCTCAAGACATGTCTTCTGGTATCGATAACATCTACGGTCTTAGAAATGTCATTCAATAATGGCACGGGACCATAGATGAAGTTCGAGCAGGAGGTGTAAATATTCTTTTCTAAACATGTCTCAAAATATGGCTTACAGTTATTTCAGACTGTGACCTGCGCTTCAAAATGGCTTGCTGTCATTTCAGATAGCAACCCGTTCTTCATGAAAGGAAAGTGCTGCGCTAAACCATTTTTCAAAATCTGTGCACTTATCCTAAAATAAAACAAGGAAAGCAGGTCGTCAAAAAGACTGATGTTTCTACACAAATGTTTTTTCGTCTAAAATTCTTTAGAAAAATATTTGTTGTTTTTCAAAAATGGTGGTAAATGAGTTGCTTGAAAATCAATCGTTTTTAGAGTTTTCGAAATAAAATTGAAAACTCAATCAATGACTTCAGCGCTGATAAACTTTTCAAAAAAAATGAGTCATTGATTGAGGGGGGTAATGTTTTCAAATCTATATCATCTAACGGGCTTTTTAATTATCCCAAGTACTTAATTAAAAATGATAGTTGCCTATGTCGAAGGACTAGGAATTTAGGATATGATTGTTAGGATTAGATGATTATAGTTTGATGAAACACATTATTCCCATACCTTTTATGATATGATTGATATGTTGGATTGACTTTTATTAGTCGATTGTTGTTTGGGTGTTGTCAACCACCATATATCTGTATGTGTGTTCACTAACGTATGCAGGTATATTGGTATATAAGAATGTTCCCGATCCGGATCCCACAAATGAAGATGATTGGATGCCGAAAGGAAAGGGTAACGATTTCTTGGGTCGACAAATGAAGAAACGGAGCTTAATTGAACTTCTATGGAGAGCTGGCATGAAAAAATGCAACGTAAGAGGTCTCACTGCATCAGCAGATGGTTTTCTTCATCAAGAAATGAAGAAACGGAGCTTAATTTGACCTCATTTCTCATTAAAATGCAAAGTATGAAGTCTCACTGCATCAGCAGACGGTTTTTCTTCCAAGCCCTACAACAACAACATAAGCTTCTCAACAACCTAACGTATCTTGTGCAGGAAAAAGTAGTGGATGATACCATTTTTCTTAATACAAACTTGATAATATTGTTTTGAAAATGGAAAAATAATGTTTTTGAAAATAAATTGGATTCAAAGTTTTGAAATCAACCGGACTTTATTTTGTCAAATCATAAGTGATTTCAAATTAAATATTTTCAAACTATATTTCATTTATCAAGTCCGTTTGTACGTTAAAATGTGGTGATCTAAAGATTTAATGTTATGTCATGGTATGATTTTCTTTAAAACTCAAAGATCATACAAAATGAAATTTTTTCTGTTCTTGTTTGATTGTGAAATTGTTTTATTTTACTTAAAGATCTCTTAAAAACTATCATACCTGACACTAACAATCTTTAATGTCTTAAAATGGTCCTTATCTGTCATTTTTCAAAATCAAATTTTGCCACGTCTTTCCCAAAATTTTCTAAATGATTTAAATCTTTTGGGATCACAAATCTCAAAAGGTTTGAAATTTTTGATTGGGGTAGAGATCGTGATTTAAATCTCAAATTTGTTTAAATGGAATTGGTTTTAGTCCTTTAAAGGCATTCCTGCCATGTGCCGCATTTCTAATACATAATACACATATTGGGGAGCATTTATCCAATAACAATATGAGTATTTAAACCTGTCCACATTTTCTCCTATGTTTTCTAAACCATATTAAATCACTTGGGATCCAAAATCTCAAAGGGTTTGATATTTTTGATCGGGGAGAATTTGTGATTTAATAATGAAATTTGATAAAAGGTGATCGTTTTGATTCAATTGTGCAGGTCGCTTCCTCTCATGTGTGCTAAACGCTTTCTAACTCAGAAGCACATATTGAGGGGGAGTAGTTTAAATGGCTTTTTCTACGGAAATTGATTTCAAATATCATATGCACATATTGAGGGGGAGAATTTTCCAAGAAAATCAAATGGCTTTTTCTACGGAAATTGTGATCAAGAAATTATTTCAAAGAACTCTTGCCTCCATGTGCTTAACAATTTCAAAATCATATGCACATGTTGAGGTGAAGATTTAAATGATCAAAACTATCAAGGTATAAAATGCTTTGATCTCGTATCACAAGTACCTTGATTGATTTTTCCAAATGATTTTTCAATTGGTTTTGAGAAGGAATGAACTGTACCAAAAGACCGACCATTTTACTTTATGCATGGAGTTATAAGGATGGTGAGGTTAGGTATTCGTTCTCACGATCCCGCCAGAACCAGAGGGATCTACCCAGGGACAATCCACTAGTTAGTGTAGAGTCCTTAGGTATGATGAAAAATGGAGAAAAATGAGAAATGGGAAGAGTGCCGACTGAGATTGAGCTAGAACTAGAATAAACCCAACAAGGTTCTAGTTATGAAGTCTCGGTAAGCACTGAAGGGGTTGAAGAATGAAAAAGAAATGAATGTGAAAAAGGGGTGAAAAGAAATAGCCCTCCAATAATTCAACCTTAGGGCAGAAACCGGGTTCAATACATATGCTACTGGTGTTTACTATAGTAACACTGGTATGGAAGACAAGACATCATAGACCCAAGGACGGCCGCACTAAAACTTCCCAAGCTACTCAAGTTTCTCTTAAAAAGGGACTTGTTTCATTCTCACGGGGAACCCATAATCTATCGACTCTCTCTTAGAGATTGTTGATATTGAAGGAGACCCTCTCCCTAGTCTCCGGCATAGGAACCAAATGTGCACAATTGAGTCTAGAGCCAAGAGATCATCCACAATATCTCATTAGGACACTAAATTAATGAAGACTTGCTGTTTCACACAATGTGGAAAGTAAGAATATATTAAGAGTCCTATGCATTATCCTTGTGGTATTGCCAGAACATCCGAGTGATATGTAAAAGTATTCACGATGAAGATGGAAATCCTTCTAGAGCCAACATCAAACAAGCTCTTGGTGGGTGACATGTGAGATCTTTTCTAAAGATCAAGCTTGTGACAACTGGATAGAAACAATGGGGCATTCAATATTGAATCAAACTTGGTCCAGGAATGGAATTGACGAATACTTTTGGAAAAACCGTTCGATGTGAAAATCTTCTTTTCTCTAGCACATCGAATGTGTATTCATATTTCAAACTCAAAAGTATCTCTGATTGAAAAAAAAATATACTTTTGGAAAAACCGTTCGATGTGCAAATATCTTCTTTTCTCGAGCACTTCGAATGGGTATTCTTTTCAAATACAAAAAGTATTTATGATTGAAAATTGATCTTTCTCATAAAGACTTTGTCGTATTGCAAAACTCTTTCTTCTAAGCAATACACGATTGTTTTCAAATCATTTTTCATCAATCAGTGAATCTCAATTCGCTGGTTCACTCACTCCGTGTTGTCTTCTTTGAGACGTTCCGGTTTGAGAACAGCTAGAACAGCTGCGTAAAACCCCAAGGTCAAGGAGATTCTTCGAATTATACCGACATGTAAAAGCAAGTACTTGTACTGATCAACGGGGAACCGTGGGCCGGTATACTCAATTCAACGAAGTGATCAAAGATACTTTCGTGTGTTTTATTGTTAATCTGTTGTTTGCAGGTACATTTGACGGTTGCGTTTCTGATCGTAATTGAGGAGTCAACCAAAGACGCATGCTCAGCGATCCACACTTAATTGAAGAAATCATGACTGGTGCATATCTACAGAACCTGGCTCTGATATTTCTATACTATGCTTCTGCTACGCTGCTGCAAATATCATGAACCAGTAAAGCTTCCGCTACTCTGATGGAAAGATGTCATAATCCGTGCGTGAGCATGTCGGTCCAAAAGTCACAACATCACATGATGGCAACACTATAAAAGGTGATCTAAAGATTTACTGTGGCTGATGATCTCAATGAAATCTCTAAGATCATCAAATATGTGGATCATAGCTGAACTTGTATTTTCGTGAGAAATGTGATGATCATATGTGGAGCTTGATCTTTGCTTCGAAGAAAGTAGACCCAAGTCCAGCGTGAATAGTCATCAACAATTACTAAGATGTAGCGCTTGCCATTGATCGTTTGCACCTTAATACGGCCACACAAATCCATGTGAAGAAGATGAAGCACATGCTGAGAGCTGTGTTCCACCTTGAAGGAAAATGAGCACGAGTGCTTTTGCCTTGTTCACAAGCTGAGCAAAGGTGATCTTTAGAATACCGAAATCGCGGGAGTCCTTCAACTAGTTTGTGTCGAGCAAGGTTGGTGATGGTTTGAAAGTTTAGATGAGAGACGACGGTGCCATAGCCATGATTTTGTTGATGTTGCCTTTGAAAGTAAGCAGATGGGAGAAGAAGAAACCATGTCTTGCATAGAGATAGTGTAAAGACTAGAATTACGCTGCAGCCAGCAATAAGGTCATTTCTTTGTAGATCACTTAATGAAACAAGTTTTCTCCCGAAAGCAACCTCCAAATCTCCATCATCACAAACTGACCTACTGAAAACAGATTGTGACCGAGGCCTTCCACATAATAAACCCTGTTAATTTCGATGTTCCCATTGATATAGTCTCCGTAGCCCATGATAGCGCGGTGATCATTCCCTAACCCGACAAGTGCCAATGAACTTTAAAACAAAGTTTGATAACAGTTTAAGGTTGCCTGTCATGTGTCGGGAACATCCGCTATCAACAATCCAGAGAATGATCAGTATCACCGCATTACACAATGCATTTACACAGATGGAATAGAAGTAGATGTGGAACCTAAATGTTAGAGGGTTCCGAAAGCGCTATAGTAGATATACATTCATCAATAGCTTTAGGTATCCATTTAAATCCTAGTGTGTTATATATCCATTTCTGCCATCTCCAACTAGTATTTGCTTTAGTCTTAGTGAATGCACTAGGTGGTACTACATTCCTAGGAGGTGAAACTGGAGCTACAGGACAAAGAAGCTTCTTAGAATCTAAAGAGGCGGTCTACCAAGCAATGCACTTAGAAGATTAGTGGGCCTAGAGGTATTCCGGTTCTTAGGATTCCTTAAATAAGAGATGATAGCTTTAGCAACACATTTATCATGACAATCAGAATTCATACTTACTTAACAAATAACACAAGGTGCATCAAACCTAATATCAAAGTGCTTAAAGGTTTAGCATTCGTTACATCACTATTTCTATTACATTTGCCAGACGCAATATCTATAGTGGAAGCAACGTGAGTCTTATTCATAGTCCTAGGGTGTTCTTCTACTTTAGCATTCTTAATTGATCTTTTCTTAGGTCGCAACTTCCTATTCTTCGATGTAGTGCTCTTATGGCCGTGAAGTGCGGACGTTTAGAAAAGACGCAACTATTCCTGTTTCAGTAGAAGGAAGCACGTTAGCAACTTGTGATTTGGCAGTAGTGATTCTAGGTTCACAATTACTAAGTGTTACTGGGGCTATTCTCTTAATCACTGTAGGCGGAAGTTGTTCATACTTTCCTAACATTTCTCTTAACTTGAAGATAGTGTGAATCAGATCTTGATTTTCAGATCAAATATTTCCAAAGAAAATGCATAACTTCTTTAATGTGTGCAAGATAATGATCAAGTTCATTTGATGCTTCATCACGAGTCTTTTTGATTAAATCAAATATGACACCATATTCCTTTTTAACTTTTACAAGTTCTTGTTCATATTTTGAGATTTGACACTTAAAAGACACGTTTTGATCATCCGGTTGCTCAATTTTTGGATCGAAGTTTTGTCACCAACCTGGCTGATTTTGTGTTGAAAAGCAAGTTGTTGATCGTGAATATCTTTTGACACCAATTAAGACGACGTATTGCATTTGAAAGTTCGTTTGACAATCGCTTGTTTTCAACTTTTAAGGACTCGATCTGAAGCACATTATCAGTGTTCTCAACATTTACCACAGAATCAACAGAATGAGATATAATCAAATGCATATGACATAGAATTCAATAGCACAACATTATGGACATCACATTGTGATGACATCTTCCAAGAGTCGATCAACATCTTTTCTCAACAATTTCTTTTACGTTTAGTGTTAGAAATAGATGTTTCTGTTTTCTCGAAAACGACCTTTGATGAGTGTGTAAATACTCATCATTTTTGTACCATTTAAACTGCAAAATCATCTGAAAACACTCAGAAACACATCAAAATGATCAAAATATCACAAATCAGTGTTTTATGTGTTTTAAATGCAAAAATATCAAAATCAGATGAAAACATATCAAATTTGCAAAAATTGCAGTTTCAGTCCCCCAAGTTTCAAAAATTGTCAAAAACAGTCCCTGAGCACATAATTTCAAAAGTAAAGTCACCAAAGGTCCTTTTAAAATCAAAAGTTGTCAAATTTAGTCCTTTGGTGAAAAATATCAAAAGTTTGAGAAAATTACAAGTTTGGTCCTTCAACTTTGAAAAATGGCAGAATTGGTCCCTGGAAAATGTGGAAATGGCAACTTTGGTCCTTGTAATATTAACACTTGTCAATTTCAGTCCCTGAAACATCTTTGCAGAATTGGCAGAACAGGTCCCTACAGTTTCAGAAATTACAATTGAGTCCCTATGTTATTTAGAACCTTTCCTACACTTTTGGACTTGTCACTATCTTTTGACCCCTGCCTTATAACCCTTGACCCTCCCATTTTGGACCCCTGGTCAACAAAAGTCAAAAGCATAGAAATAGGCGCCATCCACTGTTTGTCTCCCCCACTTGAGCCCTGCAACTGCATACACTCT
Source organism: Chrysanthemum makinoi (assembly GCA_910596185.1). NCBI lineage: Eukaryota > Viridiplantae > Streptophyta > Magnoliopsida > Asterales > Asteraceae > Chrysanthemum > Chrysanthemum makinoi. The sequence continues at coordinate 162,677,350 of OU343221.1, forward strand.
CCCATCACCTTTCCACCCCCCTCCTCATCATACCCACCTACTTTTACCTCCACAATAAATGCCACCCCCCCCCCCTAGTTGATAAAACAGTGCCCTATAAGTCAAATCAGTCTTCCCGCCAAAATGGAAAAAATGGCTAACTCACTCAAAGTTCTCCCATTGGCCAAGATAAGAGGTGGGATCTGCTCTAAGGACACGTGTAAGACTTTTGGGAGCATAAAAGAAGCAGAGTAGCAAAGAGAAGGCAGTAGTTTTTAGTTTTTAATTCTCTCTTATGTCGTATTTTCTAATTATGTCTTAGTTAAACTCAAGAGTTGTAATAATTAGTTCTTAAGTATCAAACTCAAGCTACATTTTCAGTTTATCCAAGTTTTAATCATTAATTCAAAGTTTCATTTAGTTTCATGTTTATTTGTTCACTGTTAAAGATTCAAGTTTCTATTTCATAAAAACAAGCTTCATTCAGCTTGTTTATCAGTGTTAACAAGCTTATATAAGCTCTTCATAGCTTTTTATAAGCTTGAAATCTAGTTTCAAACCATTTTGGTTCTTGGTCAACTAAAGTCAAACTTGGAGCAAAAGTAATGCAGAACAGAAATGGGTTGATGCAGACATGGAATGGGTTGCTTTGGAGTGATTTGGGTTGGTTTGAATTAGGTAGTGGTTCTTGGTTCTCCCGGTTTTCGCCACAGTGGCTATGGGACCTATGTAAGTGATTTTCAAGGTTCTTAGTATAATCTTCATTTGTATTCACAACTGGTTCTAATCTGTTATTTAGGGAGTATTTAAGTCAATTAAACTGATTTGGATCATTATCATGTGCTAGTTAGTGTTTAGATCATTTTGATTCACAAAATGCTTATTAAAGGGGTGTTTGGTTCTGCTTAGTTATCTATCTCAGAAGCATATGCAATGGTTAATTTCTCTTGGTTCATGTTTGTTAAGTAGAAGTAAACTCATTTGAGTCTTAGTCTTGGTCTGCAACACCACCAAGTCAAAATTACATTTAATTCACCACTACTCACTGACTACAGTTGTGCTCTTGAAGATCAAATCACTTGTTTTATGTTAAAAATCCATAGATAAAGCTTTTAGTAACTTCAATTCATCAATAATAACCAATATCAGTTCTCAAATCAAGTTCAAACTTCATAATAGTCAACTGTCATGTTTCTTTAAAAGTCAATAGGTGTCAAATACTGGTTTTCTACAGAACTTGCAGCTGATGCACAGAGTTCATGTCAAACAATTAGAGTCTCATTTTTGGTCTACTTGTAGTCTACTAGGTGGTATTTAAGACTCAATATCTGTTTTTGGCTAAAGCTTCTTTGATAAGCTGCTGCATAAGCTCAAAGTCAGCACCATGTGCCCTGCTCACTGACACTCAGTATTAACTGAGTTGCTCAGATTTTGTGCAAGGTGCACAGGGCTCACTTGGGCTCATCATGGTCTGGTATTTGGTTTAGTTGTAGCTAGCCAGGTCTAGGTGAGGCTCCAACAATTGCTTTTTAATCTCTGGCTTAATTGAGTGCTTATTTTTCTGCTTAAAAGTGGCTCCTCACAACTGTTTTGTGCTTATATCTCATATAAGTCAAATCTGTGAAACTTGCAATTCAGGGGTTTAAGCTAGTTGAGACTCATTGCATTTTGGTAATTTTAGCTTATTCAAGCTTGTGTATCAGTTTGATGCTTGCTTGGTCCTTTTAGCTTATCAAAGTGCTTATTTTTAAGCACTTCCCACATCAGTTGCTTATTCCTCCACACATGCACCTGTTTTTCTATTTTTCCTTTATTCCTAATAATATTTTAGAGTTTTCCTGAAATTTTCAGATTTTTCCAAGTTGTTTTGCTATTTTTCTTAATTTAAATTAGTTTTTAAACCTTTTAAATAGATAGATTAATACAAATAATTAAGAAAAGCTTAAAAAAATAATTTTTCAATTTTCTTAGGCTAAGATAAATATAAAAAGTAAAAAAAGTAATTTTCCAGATTTTTCATAGTTTATTTTGTAATTTTTAGTAATTTAATTAGTTTTAAATAGTTTAAAATTCCTAGAAAATAGAAAAACAATCAGAAAAATATAAAAATAGTTTTGAAAATTCTTTTTTGTTATTTTAGACTTTTCCAAGTCATAGTTTTATTTTTCTAGCTTAATTTCCTATTTTCTTGTATTTTAGGTAATTATTTAATAGTTAAAAATAGTTTTTAATTAATAATAATTAATTAAATAGTTATAAAAATAATTTTCTTTTTCTATAAATTTTCTTTTATCATTAGGGTTGTAAAAATGTATTTCTCATATTTTTAGGATTTATCTTGTGTAATTTTCACGTTTTTATTTGTACGTTTACGTAATTTTATTTTAAACGTAGGTTTCAAGTTTTAAACGTTCATCAATTTTAATTATAGTGATAGCGTTTATTTAATAGATTTTAACTTTTTAATTTTCTTTAATTTACATTTAAGCCGTTGTAATTTGTTGGCTTTTTTCTGTAGTTATAATAAATCAAAAATCCTTTCCCGTTCAAATCCCTCGATCACTACACGTTTGACTATTCTCGCACAGCTCGTTGGGACTTAACGACCTGGGGAAACACTATACTCTCCTGATCTTCATTGTATTTGTGTTTTAAGCGGTTTTAAGCTTCTTACGGTCGGCCATTCACAAGTGGCCGGTTTGCGTGAGGTAGCTTGACTGTTTTCAAAGACGATCAAATTTTGGCGCACGCTGGGAGCAAAAGTATAATTAGTCTTACTTTTAGCAGATTAGTGATTTGAATAATCACTCCTTGTTCATACCATCTATCTATATCTATACATATTCTTATAAAAATCCAGAAAACCAAAAAGATTCTCCTCACCCCATTTTTATAAAACGTCTTCATAATTCTCATTCTCATCTGAAAGAATTTCATAATTCCTCTTCTTAACTCTAAGATCTCTTAGAGTTAACTCTAGTGCATGCGCACTCGTTCTTCTAGATCATTGAGTCCTTTTCGTGATCTAGCAGACATTCCTAGACGACGTTCTCGTAGACGTGCTGCCCAAATAGTCGAACCCGAGATTCGTACTATTTCAAACAAAATGGCAGACGAACGTACTATGGCGGAAATGCTCCAGGCACCCACCGAGGGTTATGGAGATGCCATCATTCTTCCAGTAATCAACTCTGATCACTTTGAATTGAAGACACATTTGATCACACTTGTGTCTACAAATCAATTCCACGGGTTTGATCGTGAAGACCCGTATGCACACATCCGTTGGTTTAACAAGTTGACTTCAACTATCAATTACAAGGATGTGCCACAAAAAGTCATCAAGTTGATGCTATTTCCATTCTCACTTGAGGGGACAGCCCGGATTTGGCTGGAAAAAGAACCCCCTCGATCCATCGAAACTTGGGAGGAACTTGTTCAAAAGTTTGTTAATCATTTCTTTCCTCCATCAAAGACGACTAATCTTAAAAATGAAATTTCTGGATTTCGTCAAAAATTTCGATGAAAATTTTGGAGAGGCATGGGAGAGATTCAAAGATCTCCTCAGGAAATGCCCCATCATGAATTCACGGAGCTTCAACAAGTCAATATCTTTACAATGGTTGAACGGAAACGATCAAGATTCTTGAATGCAGCCGCAGCGGCAATATCTTGAATCGTAAGCCTAAAGATGTGATTGAAATTTGTGCGAGCAAAATCAAAAGTTCCTATTTCTCGCAACAAAGTAAATACTCCTAACACTCTCGCTTCTTCATCCAATAACTCTTCTGAGTTAGCTGCTCCGATAGCAGCTCTAACGGATGCCATCCGTTGTATGATTAAGGATGTTAAGGAAATCAAAAGCGAGATTCATAAACCGGAACCAATCAAAGCCGTAAACAAGGTGTGTGAAACTTGTAGTGGTCCACACGCGTATTATGATTGTCAAGCAACCGATGCTTCCTTTTACCAAGCTCCCGTGGCTTCGGTAAACCACAATCAATACCGACCACAGGCTGATCCTCACTACCGTGCACCTAGCGGTATGACACCACCTGGTTTTCCTCCTGTGCAAAACCATGGCAATCAAAATCGCTTTGTTCCAAATCAAGGACAAAATTTCAATCAAAACAGGAACAATTACAACCCACCCTACCAAGCTCCAAATCAGCATAATTATCAACAACCTTCTCATGCTCCCCCACCAAATGACTTCATGAAAGTTACTGAGTCAAGCATACGTTCTATGCAAACTCAGATCAATAACATGAGGGTTGAGCTGAAGAAGGAAATTGATACCACAATGTCTCGGCAGACAAATGAGTTGAAGAATATGATGAGCAGTTTCATGAACATGAATACGATCCAAGCTTCATCATCTTCTGGAGGACTCCCAAGCAATACTATTACCAATCCAAATGCCGAGTTGAAAGCCGTCACCACTCGTAGTGGTAAGACGCACAATGGACCTTCGACTCCTATGCCCCCTCCTCCTGTGGCAATGAGTCAAGTTACCAAGGAGACAACGGACAAGGTGCATTATTCAAGTCCACGAAGTACCGCACACGTCCAACCTTCGGTAGTCCAAGCTTTAAGTCCGGAACCCGAAGTTCCGAAGACACATTCTGAGCCAGAAAACACTTCCATCCCGGCTCAAAAGTCTAGTCAGCTTCCTTACCCATCAAGAATGAATGATGAGAAGCAAAAAGACAAAAACAAAGAGCAGATGGAAAAATTTTTCCAAATCTTCAATGAGCTTCACTTTGATATAAGCTTCGTTGATGCTCTCGTTCTAATGCCTAAATTTGCATCCACGCTTAAAGGCTTACTGAGCAACAAAGATAAGTTGTCTGAGATGACGAAAACCCCTCTAAATGAGCAATGCTCAGCGGCCATTCTTAATAAGCTTCCCGAAAAGCTTGAAGACCCCTGGCCGGTTTTAATCCCGTGTGATTTCTTGGGATGTTTCAATGCTTCCGCCATTGGCCGATCTTGGCGCTAGCATTAACCTCATGCCACTCTCGATGGAAAACTGTCTCTTCCTAAACTTTCATCCACTTGTATGACACTCGAGCTAGCGGACCGTGCCATAACTCGTCCACTTGGGATAGCCGAGGATGTTGTGATGAAAGTGGGAAAGTTTCACTTTCCTACTGACTTTGTTGTAGTAGACTTCGATGCAGATTCTAGAGTTCCCCTCATCTTAGGGAGAGCTTTCTTGAGAACGAGTCGTGCTCTGATTGATGTGTTTGCTGAAGAGTTGACCATACGGGTTGACAATGAAGAGCTCACGTTGAATATCAACCAGAACTCCAAACCTCTGTACAAACAGAGTGTTGCCACAATTGATCAAAAATCTGAAAGATTCAATGCAACACTCTCAAATTTCACGGTTAAGAGGAGTTTTCAAAAACGTGCTGAGCTCAAAGCTTTGAAAATCACCCCTGGTTCAAACAAATGGTTTGAAAGCTGTACCAGGGAAGTCAAGAGTGTTCTTGATGATGACGATGATCTAGAATCGGAGACTTCATCGGAAGTGGTGGAAACTGCTAGCTCTAAAAGCACACCACTTGTCCCACCTCCGGAATCAGTTTGTCGCATCGAGTTTGTTAACTCTGTGGATGAAACGAAACTCTCTTCTGTTTCATCTGAGTTGGATGATGATGTTTGTGATCCAATGGGAGACATTCTTCCCATTGATGAATTGCTCAAAAATGATCCATCATCTTCCAGTCTTATTCTCGACTCTTCCATTCCTTCTCTCACTCCTGATGAGGAAGATGACAACTTTTGGAATGAAGTCGATGCATTTCTTAGTGATGAGTCAATTCCTACAGGAATTGATAACACTTACTTGGATCCGGAGGGAGACATCCTTTTTCTGGAAAGTCTGTTGATTGAAGAACCATTTCCCACCCTCCCTCCCAGACATCTTACTGACAATCACCATATAAGCTTCAAGTTTAAGCTTAAAAATGTCAAAAATGGTGATTTGCTTCTTTCTGATGAAGAATGGACTTGCATTGTCATGCATATCTTTGTTCCATTCTTCACAGATGGTGTGGTTGCTCTTTCCCTTTTCTCTTTCGGGAATGAGGACACCATCTTTGACCCCGGTATCATTCTTAATAGTTTTTACTATTAACAATACCGCGGTTGTGTCTCGTCGGTATGGAACTTTCTGATGTTCATATGTTTGTTAACACTGTGAACGAAAGTCCGACTGAGATTGGTTTTCCACGTTACTTTCCCCAAGAACAAATGAATTCGGGGTCGAGTCAAGCTAGCGACTCGGTAATCAAAAACAGTAGCTAAACATGGGTTTTCACCCGTGTGTACCATCCTAGTGTGGGGGAGTTGCCCCACATGTTGTGTATATAACCACATTAAAAAAAAAAAAAAAAAAAAAAAAAAATCATCTTTCTAAATAATGGCCGTAGTATTTCCCTTTTACGTTCTTTGTTTCGGCATAACCACCGGTACTTTGAATATTGAGGGCAATATTCAATTCTAGTGTGGGGGGGAATTCTCACGAATTTTACCATATAATTATACCAATTCCCCCGTTTTTGGCCAAAATTTTTTTTTGGAGTAAGTGTTTTACACTTACTCAATTGGTTATCAGTCCGCCTTGTCTAATAAACAAATGGATTGGCTAATCCAGGAGCAAACGGCTCTTGGTAAAGATATCTCAAATCCATTGACGGCTTGCAATTTGCCCAAAATTGTATGGTATTCAGCTCACCATATCCTAAAAAGTGAAGAGTTGGCTAGCCCGCAAGTTTATGGCTTGTGGTAAAGGCAGTGGAAAATCCATAATTGGTAATCAACTCACCAAAGATAATATTGATAATTTATCTAAGAGTTGGCTAGTCCGTATGGGTACGGCTCGTAAAGACAAATCAAATCCGTTGAAAGCTGGTGGTTTGCTCAAAATCACATGGTTATCAGTGTACCATGGTTCTTACTTGAACTCAAACATTTGGCTACTCCAGAAGTAATGGCTTTTGGTAAAGAGATTAAAATCCATTATGTTTTCTCAAATCATTGCTAGGGACTAGCAATATCTTAGTGTGGGGGATTGATGAGTGTGTAAATACTCATCATTTTTGTACCATTTAAACTGCAAAATCATCTGAAAACACTCAGAAACACATCAAAATGATCAAAATATCACAAATCGGTGTTTTATGTGTTTTAAATGCAAAAATATCAAAATCAGATGAAAAACATATCAAATTTGCAAAATTGCGTTTCCCCAAGTTTCAAAATTGTCAAAAACAAATCCCCGAGCACATAATTTCAAAAATAAAGTCACCAAAGGTCCTTTTAAAATCAAAAGTTGTCAAATTTAGTCCTTGGGTGAAAAATATAAAAAGTTTGAGAAAATTACAAGTTTGGTCCTTCAACTTTGAAAAATGGCGTAATTGGTCCCCGAAAATGTGGAAATGGCAACTTTGGTTCTTGTACTATTAACAATTGTCAATTTCAGCCCCTGAAACATCTTTGCAGAATTGGCGACAGGTCCCTACAGTTTCAGAAATTACAATTGAGTCCCTATGTTATTTAGAACCTTTCCTACACTTTTGACTTGTCACTATCTTGACCCCCCTTATAACCTTGACCCTCCCATTTTGGACCCCTGGTCAACAAAAGTCAAAAGCATAGAAATAGGCGCCATCCACTGTCGCTTGTCTCCCCACTTGAGCCCCTCAATGCATACACTCTCCCATCACCTTTCCACCCCCCTCCTCATCATACCCACCTACTTTACCTCCACACAAATGCCACCCCCCCCCCCCCCCCCCCCTAGTTGATAAAACAGTGCCCTATAAGTCAAATCAGTCTTCCCGCCAAAATGGAAAAAATGGCTAACTCACTCAAAGTTCTCCCATTGGCCAAGATAAGAGGTGGGATCTGCTCTAAGGACACGTGTAAGACTTTTGGGAGCATAAAAGAAGCAGAGTAGCAAAGAGAAGGCAGTAGTTTTTAGTTTTTAATTTTCTCTTATGTCGTATTTTCTAATTATGTCTTAGTTAAACTCAAGAGTTGTAATAATTAGTTCTTAAGTATCAAACTCAAGCTACATTTTCAGTTTATCCAAGTTTTAATCATTAATTCAAAGTTTCATTTAGTTTCATGTTTATTTGTTCACTGTTAAAGATTCAAGTTTCTATTTCATAAAAACAAGCTTCATTCAGCTTGTTTATCAGTGTTAACAAGCTTATATAAGCTCTTCATAGCTTTTTATAAGCTTGAAATCTAGTTTCAAACCATTTTGGTTCTTGGTCAACTAAAGTCAAACTTGGAGCAAAAGTAATGCGAACAAATGGGTTGATGCATATGGAATGGGTTGCTTTGGATGATTCGGGTTGGTTTGAATTAGGTAGTGGTTCTTGGTTCTCGGTTTTCAAGCCACAAAGGGCTATGGGACCTATGTAAGTGATTTTCAAGGTTCTTAGTATAATCTTCATTTGTATTCACAACTGGTTCTAATCTGTTATTTAGGGAGTATTTAAGTTAATTAAACTGATTTGGATCATTATCATGTGCTAGTTAGGTGTTTAGATCATTTTTGATTCACAAACAGTTATTAAAGGGGTGTTTGGTTCTGCTTAGTTATCTATCTCAGAAGCATATGCAATGGTTAATTTCTCTTGGTTCATGTTTGTTAAGTAGAAGTAAACTCATTTGAGTCTTAGTCTTGGTCTGCAACACCACCAAGTCAAAATTACATTTAATTCACCACTACTGCTGATCTGTTGTGCTCTTGAAGATCAAATCACTTGTTTTATGTTAAAAATCCATAGATAAAGCTTTTAGTAACTTCAATTCATCAATAATAACCAATATCAGTTCTCAAATCAAGTTCAAACTTCATAATAGTCAACTGTCATGTTTCTTTAAAAGTCAATAGGTGTCAAATACTGGTTTTCTACAGAACTTGCAGCTGATGCACAGAGTTCATGTCAAACAATTAGAGTCTCATTTTTGGTCTACTTGTAGTCTACTAGGTGGTATTTAAGACTCAATATCTGTTTTTTGGCAAAGCTTCTTTGATAAGCTGCTGCATAAGCTCAAAGTCAAGCACCATGCGCCTTTTCTGCCACGACACTTTCAGTATTAACTGAAGTTGCTCGGATTTTGTGCAAGGTGCACAGGGCTCACTTGGGCTCATCATGGTCTGGTATTTGGTTTAGTTGTAGCTAGCCAGGTCTAGGTGAGGCTCCAACAATTGCTTTTTAATCTCTGGCTTAATTGAGTGCTTATTTTTCTGCTTAAAAGTGGCTCCTCACAATGCTTTTGTGCTTATATCTCATATAAGTCAAATCTGTGAAACTTGCAATTCAGGGGTTTAAGCTAGTTGAGACTCATTGCATTTTGGTAATTTTAGCTTATTCAAGCTTGTGTATCAGCTTTGATGCTTGCTTGGTCCTTTTAGCTTATCAAAGTGCTTATTTTTAAGCACTTCCCACATCAGTTGCTTATTCCTCCACACATGCACCTGTTTTTCTATTTTTCCTTTATTCCTAATAATATTTTAGAGTTTTCCTGAAATTTTCAGATTTTTCCAAGTTGTTTTGCTATTTTTCTTAATTTAAATTAGTTTTTAAACCTTTTTAAATAGCATTTAATACAAATAATTAAGAAAAGCTTCAAAAAATAATTTTTCAATTTTCTTAGGTTAAGATAAATATAAAAAGTAAAAAAAGTAATTTTCCAGATTTTTCATAGTTTATTTTGTAATTTTTAGTAATTTAATTAGTTTTAAATAGTTTAAAATTCCTAGAAAATAGAAAAACAATCAGAAAAATATAAAAATAGTTTTGAAAATTCTTTTTTGTTATTTTAGACTTTTCCAAGTCATAGTTTTATTTTTCTAGCTTAATTTCCTATTTTCTTGTATTTTAGGTAATTATTTAATAGTTAAAAATAGTTTTTAATTAATAATAATTAATTAAATAGTTATAAAAATAATTTTCTTTTTCTATAAATTTTCTTTTATCATTAGGGTTGTAAAAATGTATTTCTCATATTTTTAGGATTTATCTTGTGTAATTTTCACGTTTTATTTCAGTTACGTTAATTTTATTTTAAACGTATGCGTTTAAGTTTTAAACGTTAATCATTTTAAATATAGTGATAGCGTTTATTTAATAGATTTTATCTTTTTAAACTTTCTTTAATTTACATTTAAGCCGTTGTAATTTGTTGGCTTTTTTTCTCAGTTATAATAAATCAAAAATCCTTTCCCGCTCAAATCCCCGATCACTACACGCTTGATTTGTCTCGCACGTGTACTTCGCTGGGACTTAACGACACTGGGAAACACTATACTCTCCTGATCTTCATTGTATTTGTGTTTAAAGCCGCTTTAAAGTTTTCACGGTCGGCCATTCACAAGTGGCCGGTTTGCGTGAGGTAGCTTGACTGTTTTCAGCACAGATCAACCTTCATCAATCCAAGTTCCTTATGAAAGTCCCTTTCCCAAGACAATGCACAACTTTTCAAATTTTTAACATTTGGTAAAATATTTTTCTGAAAAATGTCTCTTTGTTCTCGCGCTAGAGGCGATTGAAAGTGTTGAACTTTGATTTCGGAATGATATTCTATCTCATGTTGTAAAGTTTTGAGGTCGTACCATGAAAAGGTCAATATATCGAAGAATTTTGCGATTTTCAGGTTTTGAGTTTACTTCACTGATGGAAGGTAAAGGACCATAAGTTTGTGCATAATCCGTGGGTTTAGGATTACCATTAGAAGACTGACGTTTTATGATAATCCTTGGTGTGTTAGAAGAATCCGTTGGTGTGACGAAAGTGACCGATTTTTTATAATTAAAAGGTTTGTTGTAAACAACATTTTCTAATTTTGATCGACTCTCGTCTTCTGCATCTAATTCCTCTTGACGATGATATTCAACAACACTCATAACGGAATTATCAATTTTATATTCTGTGGAAACTTCAGATTTGGTTTGAATGCTTTGGTTGAAAGCTTAGGTTTTAATCGGCAAGATTCGGTCCATATCCATTTGGATTGGGTTTTAAAGTAAACTTTTCAATGGCTGAGACCGACTCGCCATGTTTGTAAACAACAGTTTTAAACTCTTTAAGTTTGTTTTGCAAGCCGATGATTCCTTCAAGATGATCATCTATTGATCGCTTCGCGAATGCTTTTGTATGCAGAGAATCTTTTGACAATTAACAACTCAGCCTTAGCTTTTTGATTTTCCAAGAGAAAATTTCAGTTATGTTCATCAGTTGTTCTATTTCGCACAAAGCATTCTTCGGCGAGAACATCAGTTTTCTAAATATTTTTCGCTTTGATGAGATTTGGAAAAGGCTGCTTCAAAACCGTTTTCACGTTTTTCTTGAGTTTTGAAAAGTTGAGTTGCTTTTGTAAACATTCAAAATCCTTGGTTAACAGTGCATTTTTGCTTTTCAAGCCCTGATTAATGGCATGACATTTTTCCACTATGGTCTCATGGTCTTGTATTAAACGAGCAAAATCGGATGAGGCAAAGTTGATTGTGTTCAACGTGAGTAACAACATGATCATTACTTAGATCCTCAAGTATAACCACGGAGTCAATTTGAGTATCAATGGAAACCATAAGGTCATCTTGATCGTCAAATATAACTACGGGGTCTAGTTGAAAATCGGCGGAATGAGATGTGGACGACTCATTTTGAACATTCGAGCTTGCCGATTCAGATGTTCGGAGATATGAGATCGAAGATAAATATGGTTTGTTGGGTACTGAGACAAGCCATCAGTGTCATACACTGGGCTGTGTCACTCATGTGTAACTCATGCATATTAGCCATCAACATAACAGCTGCATTGGCTGCAAGTCCTCCATATCATCATCTGAGTCTGCATTTGCCATAAAGCTCTGTTCTTTGTCTCTGTGAGAGTTCCACCACCTTCATCCTTAAGAGCCAAAAGAAGAGCTCTTTGTGATAAGCACGCCCCTAGTCCTAGGATTTGGGCATGCATTAGCTTATGTCGCTTCTCATTGCAGTTGTAGCATCGAAGACCATTCAACCCATTTTGAGCATTTCCCTGTTCCACCACTTGAGCTCTATTGTTATTCCTACCCACAATATTAAACCCTTGACCACCCCATCCGAGGACCATAACCACGATTCTCGAAATTCAACTCGCCCATTGTTCACAAACACTTGATTCCTTGTGTTAGATGAGGAACGAATATGGTTGTTGGACTTGTTAGTATAACGGCTAAAGGAATTAGCAATCATAGCAAACCTTGTTGCGTGCTTTAAACGATCGATTCCTCATTAGCTTACTGACAAGTGCTTGAGCATTGTTGTTGTTGTATGGAACCAATTGAGTTTGTTGATATTGAGGCTGTGAAGGATCATATGGTGTGATTGTAGCAATTGGTTGAGTTGCTGGTTGAGGAGAATAACTGTTTTGAGCATATAATGCAAGTTGTTGATTTTCCGGATGTGTTGGTGGAGCAATTTGAGCACGGAGAATCCTTTCCCTATCAACTTCCTTTTCATGAGGCTTCAAGTAATCGTACAACAATCCATATGTAGAATGATGCATATTCTTCGCTTGACGGAGAAAAATGACATACTTCTCGCATTCAGGACCAAGACTACTCAAGAACTTAGTATTCACCGCAATTCTTGGCATGATGATGTTGTGTTTATCCAAATCATTGATGATGTCCGAAAAACGATGATGATAAGACTCTAGTGTCTCTCCAGGTTCAATCATGAAGTGTTCATAAGCCAAGTAAATTTTGGATTCCAAATCCTCCCGATTGAGTACAGATCCTTCCATAAGAAGATGAATATGATCCCACATTTCCTTAGCAGTCTTTTGAGCATCAAAACTTCGAAGAATTGGGTTAGGTAATCCTAAGAGGATATATTGCATTGCAAGTTCATCAGCTTCATAGTGTAGAAGTTCCTCTGCATTCAGTGTCAACAAGAGCAATGTTGGATTGTTCATCTCTTGGTGGATTAGCATTTGGATCGGCGGTACGATAACATAGGCATCTGAAATGGACCTTCCAAGATAACCTTCTTTAAGAACTTTCCATGTGGCTTCTTCGATCACAAAATCTAAAAAACCTTATCACCCATTGATCGTAGTTTCCTGGAGTGAGCATTGGAGGTCTATCAAGTGATCCAGCCTCATGAATTGATTGTTGGCTGCTTAAAGCTTCACACATCTTTGCAAACCAAGTGGGTTCCTTCATAGTGTTCTTTGATGGATGTTGATTGAATTCGTTTGTGTAGGGTTGTACTTGAAGACTTGGTGGTGGTTGAACCATTTGAGGTTGTGGAATTGCAGCAAGTTGTGGAGTATGTTGTTGATAAATTGCTTGTTGTTGATTCCATTGTTGATGTTGTGGAGTTAGTTGTTGTTGACGTTGAGAATAAGTGTGAGGGAAATAGTTAGAGTATGGTGGTTGTGACATGTTGAAAAACTTTTTTTTTTGGGTAAAGGGTTTCCCCGGTAAATATTATTACGCCAAAAAACAATGAAGTACAAAGGATGAGAGTGAGTCTCTCATCTCAGTCCATAAGGACACTTACATGCTAAAACAGCAATAAACCAAACAACTATATAAGAATGACAGGCCATTCTTATAACTAACATAATTAAAACATACTACCTATGATCGACTTGAGATCGAACATCATGCCCAAACGGCATGTGCTCATAGCCATCATAAGACTCCAAATCATCCGAAATCCGAAGCACCGTAGATACTCGGGCATACAAACTTCATCATCATCCTCCAAGGATGAACACCCTTGATGTGTAGAAATACCATGAGTACCTGCAAATTGCTGCCACAAGCTACCCTTACCACTTTCCACAGGTATATCACTAGTAGAGACATCACACATCTGCTCCAAAGTAGGTACCTGTTCCTTCCCCATGCTTGGACAATCATCACCCTTAAACATACTAGAAGAATGACCAATCAAGTCATCTTTAGAAGGCTGATCCAAAGGAGCAGTATCCAAAGTACGAGGAGTATCAATGGCATTCTTCTTATTAGCAGGTTTAGAAACAGGTTTATACACAACACTAGGCTTTGGTTTGAAAGACCTAGGCCTTTGGTTTGCTTTAGATACCTTATTTCCATCCTTATCCGAGAGAACTCCCCGAGTAGTACGAATATCCTGTTTAGTCGAACCCGAACCACAAGTAGCCTGTCTTCCCCTAAGAGGGCACGAATCGTCCTCATGGTTAAAAACATTACATTTAGAACATCGAGATGGCCACCATTCGTATTCGACTTCAAGAACTTCCATATAATGACCCTTACCCATAGGCAAAGGTATAGCAACATCAATTGACTCCAAAACAGCCTTTTCAGCAGATAACTCAATTAGAACTCGTGCATAAGAATAACGACCCCAAGGATTTCGACACATAGCACTAGTACCTTCATCCATTCTTATAACACGACCAAGCTGTTGTGCAATCAAACTAACACCGGCTTCTGAATACGCAATTGCAGGTACATTATGGATAAGAACCCATACCGGTACCTTAGTAATCTTCTCCCTCTCCAACCTTGTATTAGGAACCCAAGTTTTCAAAAACATAGGATTCGACAAAATGAACCAAGGACCACCCTCAAGCACCTTATTCATACCCACTTGAGTCTTAAATTTATAAAGGAAGAAATCACTCCGCATCATAACACACTCGAAGCCAAACTTACCCCATGCATGCTTAACATAATTTGCCACAATAGGAAAAGCTAAACGTTGCCCAAGGAAATAGCCGCATAACGTATGATCAAACTTAGAGCGCATATCATCAACAACGGCTAAGGGAATAACAACATTAGCACCAGCAATTGTACGCCCATCATCTAGTTTATCACCATAATCCAAAGAAGCACCACCAATACCAGCCAACGACTTAGGTGCACCATTAATATTCAAATGATCATCCGGATGTAAACCAGAAGAACTTACACTATCACGTATAGCAATGTTTGGATCCGCCACACCAGGAGTAACGCTTGGTTTATTCGTAAAAGACCCATGATTACTAAGAAGAGCAAAACTCCCCGTCCTTCCACCCAAACCCGCACCTTTCAAAATAGATTTCAATGGTTGTGTCTCGTTAACCAAGACCTTACCATCAATATTGCTAATCTTCGCAGCCAACCCACCAGCCTTAGAAGGCTTCTTACTATTCAAAAACCCCGATTCCATCTCTCTTTAAACCCACGTACACGAAAACGACCTGCAATAAAACCACCAACAGCAACAAACCCTAAAACGGGTACTTTCCAATGTAAGTGTACGATCTCCAGAAAGAGATCTTTAAACAATAAAGAATGCCACCCAACAGCAACGAACAGCCCTTATAAAAACAATCAGAGATCAGTATATAGAGGAGGAAGGGAGATCGCTGTAGTAACCAAGTAATAATCGCAAAACGCAAAACCCTAATGACTAGAGGATTCGCAAACCGAAAACTGAAAACACCCCTAATAATAGGGGAATGTATACCAGATAATAGGATCAAGAAACCAATAATCAAAAGAGAATGAGAAAAACGACTGGTATAAAAAGATAAAATCCCAAGGCGGTTCCACAAACCCTAAAAAACGATACCCCAAGAAACAGATCCGTGATTCTGATAGAATAATATGTATGAACGAATCACACACCAAATCAAAGGGAAGACAGGATTCACGAATTCAGATTAATGGAGAAACAAAAAACGATTTGGAGAAAAGTTAGGGTTTGTTTGTCGCCTAGAGAGAGAGAGAACAGTTAGGGTTTTTGACATGTTGAAAAACTTGTGTTGGTAAAAATGGATCTTTGTAGTCGAATGAACCTTTGTTGATGAAGAATCCTTAGGCGTAGTAATCACAATAAACCAAGTAGGACTTATGCGTAAAAACACCAAAGTTACGCATAACAATAAGAGTTACGCGTAGTTTTAGCTTACGCTAGCATGAAAAAGACTAAAGTTATTCGTAAACAGTAAGTTATGCGTAGAAAAATTAGGCGTAGGATTATCTTATGTGTAAGACTGGGCTTAGCGAGGATGAATCTTATGCGTAGGATTTTCTACGCGTAGCTTATGCTTATGCGTAAGTTTAGGTTTTATTCAAGTGATCTTTTACACTTCACAATGCAAAAGATATCCAAAGTCGACGTATTTTCAGGCTTATCCAAGCAAGAAAACACGGAGTAAACCACGAAAACGAAGATCAAACCAAGGAAAATCTTACGCGTAGTATTAGGGTTTTGCTACGCGTAGGATTACTCGTAAATTTGATTATGCCCAAAGATGTTTCTAAACCAGTTTTTGTGAGATGAAATAGCTTCAATAACACCAAAATGACACAAAAGTGTGAAACTTGATGATGCAAAGCTCTTAAAAAAGTTACGCATAGGACGACACCCACGAATAAAAACTAGCTCAAAAACAATGATCCACGCATAAAGTTCGAAACTTTTTGGCAAAAACAGTAAGTTTAACACCTTATAACAGTGAAAGTACAAGAATCTTGGATTAAAAGGTGTAAAAAATGTGTTTTTAAGAAAACCAAAGTTATGGTACCGTACGTTAAGCGTGAGACCAAAACCCACTTCAAACAATAAGTTCACCCAACTATTTGGCGATTGATACCACTGTTAGGTCACTAGATTTACAACACAAGCTTAATAGAAAGATAGAGAGGCGATTGAACAAATAAACCAAACACACACACACGTATGAGTAGCACGGTTAGGCGTAGAGATGTGAATGAGAGAATAACTTGAACAACCAACCCTCAAGTGAGAGTTATTACATAGTATTTATAGGAGGGAAGCTAGGGCAACACTCCTAGTCCCTTCCTTTCTCATATGGGCTTGGGCCTAAGCTCATGGGCCTTCTACATAAGCTTAAGGCTAATGACAAACATAAAGGCCATAATTAAGCTAACTATTACATATGAGTAACTAACACTTGAATAAGGTTTAGGAGTGATTCCAACAATGAGAACATTAGCTACTCTGAACGGTTATAGATGATGGAATCAATCAATGAGGATGTGAGATCTTCGGGTTCAGAATCTAATGAGAGTGAATTGCACCAGTCTAGGCTATAGAATACCATGCATAAAGAAAGTAACATTGAACCTTATCAACAACTTCAATCACACCTCATGTTACTCACATCCACATCAATGGATCGAACATGTAGTGCTCTTTTTTGTCAGGACTTACCTACATTGAAGAGAACATTGTTGCTAGAATTAGAACAATTGAAGATCCAACTCATCAAAGGGAAGATAATGAAGGATGATTCCATTGTTGCACTCCAGATGATTCACAACCAATTCCAACCATTTATCAATGAGGAATATTCCGCAGATTTTGATCAACACTTGACGGGTATTTCCTTCAAAAGCATACGGAATGGAAATTCGAATTCATCAATACATTTATTCAACTCATGGATAATGTGGAGAAGTACATTGAGGAAGGTACAATGAATGATGAAAAAAGTAGATGAGTGTCGGAGAAATTAAGAGATAGTTGTGATGAGTCGGGTATTGTATCGTTGAAAAGTCGGTGTTGTGAATACGAATATCGAGACAACAACGAATGATGTAACCAACTGCCAAGAACTACTGGTCACACATGAAGTGGATGTCGTGATCAGTATATGAATGAATGTCAAGGGTCGACAAGAGATTGTAGTGTTGAGATGGATAAAGCACCATATGATGAATCATTGGTACGAATACAGGGGCTCGAGGAAGATAAGCTTGAAACGCTAGTAGTTCAGTGACTCTTGTTTCACATGATGTGGATGCTGAGATAT
Organism: Chrysanthemum makinoi; assembly: GCA_910596185.1. NCBI lineage: Eukaryota > Viridiplantae > Streptophyta > Magnoliopsida > Asterales > Asteraceae > Chrysanthemum > Chrysanthemum makinoi. The sequence goes on from OU343221.1 coordinate 162,695,170, forward strand.
CAGATCGATAAATGAACTAATTTCATGTGATGAGGTACCCTTAACTGTTCAACATAGTGCATCTACTAATGTACCTAAACAACCGATCTTAATACCAAACATGATTCTGATATATGTTCCTTGGTTGAGGCCGAGTCTAAAAAATTCAAAAAAAATGATATGGTTGATAAAAAGGCTTTTGATGAACTTTCAAACAAATTCTCAAAACTTGAAAAACATTGCATTTCTCTTGAAATTGCAATACAAAGAAAGGAGGAAAGTTTTCAACTTAACAAACCATGTAAGAATCCGAAACTTCCTAAATTCCGTGAATTTTTTGAAATAAATGATTTAAAAGCTCAGCTTCAAGCCAAAAACTCGACTATCAACAATTTGAAGAAACATATTTCTGGTATGCATGTGAAAAGTAATTTGGTTACAAGTAATTTTGATGTGAATGCTATTTATGATATTCAAATGAGAAATGATGAATTAGCAGTTTATGTGGCAAAATTACTAAAGGAAAATGAGTCTTTGAGAAAGCATCACATAGAACTAAGTGACTCTGTCAAAGACGCTAGAACTAAGTCAATGGAACAAACAAATTCTTTGATAGCAAAAATTGATGTACTCAAAGCTCAACTTCAGGAAAAGTGTTTCGCTATTGTTGCCTTAAAAATGAGCTTAGGAAAACTGTAGTGAAAAGTGTGAACACTAAGTTTACAAAACCGTCAACCTTGGGGAAACCAATTTCTCATCTCACTAGAAACCGGTCCGTTGTTAGGCAACCTACTGCGTTTATATCCGAAAGATCAAAATTTTCAAAAACATGGTTTGCCTCCCAAGTTGATGCGATAAAAGCTTTGTCAAAACCAGTCACTTCACCTGAGTTACCTAAGAATAAGGCTTCTAGCTCTGTGAACCCTCAACAAGTAGCCACTTCTACTCCCAGCACCTCAAGGATTAGTTCGAAAACAGTGTCAAAACCAAGCATTAAAACCCAGAATTCATATGATATGAATGACTTGTGGAAGAACTATTATCTAGAAGAAGCTAGGAAAAAGGCACAGATTTGAAAAGACGGAATTTTAGGTGCAACACCTAGGATGATGCATTACATAAGATTTCAAGGCAATCTTGAAGTAGTTATATGAAGATGAATGCTAAGCATGTAGAAAATGAAACTAGAAATTCTGAGTCTTTTCCGAATAAGAAACATTTTCCTAACTCACATGCTAAGGTACAATCCACTAAGACTACAAACAAGTCTAAGGTTCAACCTGTTAAGTCTAGGACATTCAGTAAGTCATCTTCAGTGCATAAGAAGAAAAACAAACCCAAAACTTCACCTAGATGGATACCAACTGCTAAATCATTGGAGTCTAGGAATATTGATAAGTCTTCCACTGTGCATAAGAAGCTCAAAAATCCTAAACCTTGCCATAAGTGGATACCGTCTGGTAGAATGTTTAAGGATGCTGGACTTAAGTGGATTCCTACCGGAAAGCTGTTACCATGACAAAATCAAGGTTGACTGTGAAACCTCAAAGGGTTTGGATACTAATGTCAATAACCAAAATATATGCAATCAAGTTTGTAATATTAGTGCAGGTAGTCCTTACTCAGTTGCAGATACTTCAATCCTTCACTACATGGACTGGCTTAAAGTATGGATTACAAATGGATTGATATCTCATAACGCACGGGTTCAAGTAACTCAATCTTGATATTCAATCGGCAATGACGTCTATTCAGTTCAGTTCAGGCCTCGTACTTCATCATTATGGCGTCTGCATATAACACTTCAGGCCCCGTTCCTCAAAGAAAAGAAAGGTGTACGCTTCAGTGCGCTTTATCTTCATAAGAAGAGAAATCTTCATGTTTATGACCATTCTCATCGACATTCTTCATCAACATACTTCATGATTTTTCCATGCTCTTCAGTCATCAAGTGAACCGGACTACTGATAATTACTCTTATTCCACTTGCACAATATAATGAAGATGGCGACATCATGTGCTAATTTTGCTGCGGAGAAGTGTGAATAGAATACATTTGGATGATAATCACTTGTTTAATCAAGAATGGCATCTCCATATGCAATTCTTGAGGGGGAAGAAGAAGTGTGAATTTTTTGCATGGTTGACTGATATTTGAGAATATATGGTCAAACGGCTCCTAACTCATGTAAGAACCAAGATTCTTCTTATCGGATCATCTTCACATGTAGTTTCTTCTAAGAGCCGTTGGTTGACATCTTCACGGGCTGATATGATTAAATAACAAAGTGCTTCTAGTTGCTGGGCTGATTTCTTTGATGAACATCTTTTTGTTCTTGTTTGATTGGGAGGGATTTTAATTAAGGGGATTTGCTTTTTACAAGTTAATGGGAATGCCTTTGGTGTGAAGAAGATGTTAACTTTCTATTTCCCCATTCGGACAATCTTGAAGAAGGTCGAGTCTACAGTCTAATCTACATTTTCTACTACATGATTAGAAGACTAAAGACGAATTGCATTTGATGATCTAAAGACTTCTTCTTAATCCGGGCCGAAGAACACTTGAAAATCTTCGTCAGTTTAGGGGAGAGCACTAAATGGGGGAGATTGAAAAGCCAAAAGTTAATCCCCAATTAGACTTGTTCATATTCTTTAGCAATGATTCATTTCTTGATTTTTGATGACACCTCCTACGCTAATGCTTCAATTACTAAGGATAACAGGGATTCATTGTTTGGGATTCATTGTTTTTCAAAGATATGTTTGATGAGTACTTCCAACCTCTAACGAATGTTGATCATCCACTTCAAGCTCATGCTCCGTTTCTAATGACTCAACTAGTTCATCATCTAAGAAGTACTTCTTAGAACTCTCAAGAAACCTTATCTCCAGTTACTTCACAAGGCGTTGATAATGACTATCAGGATATTGTAGTTGCACTATGAATAATGATCCGCTCTTTGGTATTCCTTTGCCAAATCTTCACGGATTATTTTTCATGAATAATGATCCGCTCTTTGGTATTCCTTTGCCAAATCTTCACGGATTATTGTTTTTTCATTGTGCACGCCTATAAATCAACCACATGAACATTAAGGAAAAATGACTTCCTCGTCCGCTAGAAGACATTTTTTGTAAATCTTCCAGATCAGCTTCTACATGTATACCTTGAGGAAGATTGCATTGATGTTGAGGAATCATTTGCTCGGTTCATTCAGGGGTCAATGTTCATCCGATTGTATGTTTATTCACGTGTTGGACATTTGACACAGGTTGATTACTTCGAAGTTACACTTTAATCACTCATTTGAGTTTGAAGTTGACATTCACAAAGGCGTGTTCTTATTTGATAACTTGCTCGGGCTTAAGAATTTGAGTTGAAGTCTTGGGTTATCTAGTTACCAGCAGTCGAAGTGGATGGTTGAAGACCTGGTTAACTATCACTATTAGGAGTTACTTTGTTTTACTCAGTCACACGCATATGTCGTTGTGGATAATCGCAAGAGGTGTTAATGTCTCATACTTTGCTTGAGTAGTGAGTACTTATAAATTTGCTTGAAGCATAAATTCTCGACACCGTTCTTCCATTATTAAGTGCAAGCTTAAGATACAAATGTGGGAATATGACTTCAGTTTCAAGTTTGGTATATCGGTATTCTTCATCGTGGTCACTTCAAATTGTCTACATATGGGTTGATAATGATAGTCGAGAGAGTTTCCATTGAGTTGATTCTCATAGGATTCAATTGGGCTATTTGAGTTCTTCTCACAAGATTTCGAGTTTTTGGGTATATTATGTTTTGCTGAATCTGAGGTATCAAAACCAGAAAGGTGGAAGGAGACATATATCTAAAAGCACAACGAGTACACATGATGAACTTAACACTTCTACCTGATTGAAGTTATCCCGAAAAGACAATGGTCATAACCGTAGAGAAACTCAATGTTTAACTCATAGCCTTTGGTGTATTATTCTAACTAATTGGAGGAAATGGTCTCTAGAGACTTTTGGTATGTGTTACTTCAAATGCTCAGTTAGAAGAAATTTGAAAAGAATATTTGGTTCGTGAGATGATATTGCATATCGACATCTTCTATATGATTTATGATAAAGTGCTTCCGGTTAGTGCTTCATGTACACAATGTAATGATGATTCGATGAGATCGCAACGATCAGGGGAGATATATGTGTACATCAGGGTCGGACAACATATTCACAAGATCGAGCTTAATCAGTTATTCTAGAGTTGACATCCGCAGAGGAGATCAGTGATTCAACTAGTTAGTGTGATGTTGTTGTCTCTACTCTGGTTGGGTACTTGTGTACATTATGGGCTGATTGGTTATATGGAAGATAACTGGAATGCATTTGGTAAAATGAAGATGTTGATGTATTGTTCCCCTGCATAAGACAACTGGTCAATCTCGAAGAGTAATGCGTACATCGGGGACGCATAAACAGTTCATGTGACGGTCTTCATCGCTATTCGATTTGATTACCGCTAAGACGATCAATGTCTTAACTTGTTACCTCGGTGTTCTCATGTTCTTCGGGTGCTGAGCTTCATTCAATGAGACTGTTTCTCTTCTCATTCTTCTTCTTGGGAAAATGGTCTTTATTCAAAGATTGACGGTATGAGGGAAGCTACAAAAGTCTCACTTTCTCTGCAGCTCAATTTCTGAGGTCCATTCAAGAGTCTCAAAAGCTTTGGTGGTGGAAGTTTAAGAGATGACAAATTCTATCTTCTACGACGTGCTGCTCGATATCCTTATCTCAGTACTCGTATCATCATCTTCTTAAACTATATCATCTAAACGATCTGTGTATAGATTTATCGAAAAGCAAAACACAAAAATAGAAAACCAACAAAATCAAAATAGAAAATTATAAAACCAACAAAAACCCATAAAAATCAGAAAATTTAAAAATACCAAAAATATGTTTTCTCAAGACATGTCTTCTGGTATCGATAACATCTACGGTCTTAGAAATGTCATTCAATAATGGCATGGGACCATAGATGAAGTTCGAGCAGGAGGTGTAAATATTCTTTTCTAAACATGTCTCAAAATATGGCTTACAGTTATTTCAGACTGTGACCTGCGCTTCAAAATGGCTTGCTGTCATTTCAGATAGCAACCCGTTCTTCATGAAAGGAAAGTGCTGCGCTAAACCATTTTTCAAAATCTGTGCACTTATCCTAAAATAAAACAAGGAAAGCAGGTCGTCAAAAAGACTGATGTTTCTACACAAATGTTTTTTCGTCTAAAATTCTTTAGAAAAATATTTGTTGTTTTTCAAAAATGGTGGTAAATGAGTTGCTTGAAAATCAATCGTTTTTAGAGTTTTCGAAATAAAATTGAAAACTCAATCAATGACTTCAGCGCTGATAAACTTTTCAAAAAAAATGAGTCATTGATTGAGGGGGGTAATGTTTTCAAATCTATATCATCTAACGGGCTTTCTTAATTATCCTAAGTACTTAATTAAAAATGATATTTGCCTATGTCGAAGGACTAGGAATTTAGGATATGATTGTTAGGATTAGATGATTATAGTTTGATGAAACACATTATTCCCATACCTTTTATGATATGATTGATATGTTGGATTGACTTTTATTAGTCGATTGTTGTTTGGGTGTTGTCAACCACCATATATCTGTATGTGTGTTCACTAACGTATGCAGGTATATTGGTATATAAGAATGTTCCCGATCCGGATCCCACAAATGAAGATGATTAGATGCCGAAAGGAAAGGGTAACGATTTCTTGGGTCGACAAATGAAGAAACGGAGCTTAATTGAACTTCTATGGAGAGCTGGCATGAAAAAATGCAACGTAAGAGGTCTCACTGCATCAACAGATGGTTTTCTTCATCAGCAAATGAAGAAACGGAGCTTAATTTGACCTCAGTTCGCATTAAAATGCAAAGTATGAAGTCTCACTGCATCAGCAGACGGTTTTTCTTCCAAGCCCTACAGCAAAAACATAAGCTTCTCAACCACCTAACGTATCTTGTGCAGGAAAAAGTAGTGGATGATACCATTTTTCTTAATACAAACTTGATAATATTGTTTTGAAAATGGAAAAATAATGTTTTTGAAAATAAATTGGATTCAAAGTTTTGAAATCAACCGGACTTTATTTTGTCAAATCATAAGTGATTTCAAATTAAATATTTTCAAACTATATTTCATTTATCAAGTCCGTTTGTACGTTAAAATGTGGTGATCTAAAGATTTAATGTTATGTCATGGTATGATTTTCTTTAAAACTCAAAGATCATACAAAATGAAATTTTTTCTGTTCTTGTTTGATTGTGAAATTGTTTTATTTTACTTAAATATCTCTTAAAAACTATCATACCTGACACTAACAATCTTTAATGTCTTAAAATGGTCCTTATCTGTCATTTTTCAAAATCAAATTATGCCACGTCTTTCCCAAAATTTTCTAAATGATTTAAATCTTTTGGGATCACAAATCTCAAAAGGTTTGAAATTTTTGATTGGGGTAGAGATCGTGATTTAAATCTCAAATTTGTTTAAATGGAATTGGTTTTAGTCCTTTAAAGGCATTCCTGCCTCCATGTGCCAAACGAGATGAGTATTTAAACCTGGCCACATTTTCTCCTATGTTTTCTAAACCTTATTAAATCACTTGGGATCCAAAATCTCAAAGGGTTTGATATTTTTGATCGGGGGAGAATTTGTGATTTAATAATGAAATTTAATAAAAGGTGATCGTTTTGATTCAATTGTGCAGGCTGCTCTCTCATGTGTGCTAAACGCTTTCGAATCTCGAAGCACATATTGAGGGGGAGTAGTTTAAATGGCTTTTTCTACGGAAATTGATTTCAAATATCATATGCACATATTGAGGGGGAGAATTTTCCAAGAAAATCAAATGGCTTTTTCTACGGAAATTGTGATCAAGAAATTATTTCAAAGAACTCTTGCCTCCATGTGCGAAACAATTTCAAAATCATATGCACATGTTGAGGGTGAGCATTTCTAAATGATCAAAACTATTTAGGTATAAAATGCTTTGATCTCGTATCACAAGTACCTTGATTGATTTTTCCAAATGATTTTTCAATTGGTTTTGAGAAGGAATGAACTGTACCAAAAGACCGACCATTTTACTTTATGCATGGAGTTATAAGAATGGTGAGGTTAGGTATTCGTTCCCACGATCCCGCCAGAACCAGAGGGATCTACCCAGGGACAATCCACTAGTTAGTGTAGAGTCCTTAGGTATGATGAAAAATGGAGAAAAATGAGAAATGGGAAGAGTGCCGACTGAGATTGAGCTAGAACTAGAATAAACCCAACAAGGTTCTAGTTATGAAGTCTCGGTAAGCACTGAAGGGGTTGAAGAATGAAAAATAAATGAATGTGAAAAAGGGGTGAAAAGAAATAGCCCTCCAATAATTCAACCTTAGGGCAGAAACTGGGTTCAATACATATGCTACTGGTGTTTACTATAGTAACACTGGTATGGAAGACAAGACGTCATAGACCCAGTGACGCGCTGCACTAAAACTTCCCAAGCTACTCAAGTTTCTCTTAAAAGGGCTTGTTTCATTCTCACGGGGAACCGACATAATCTATCGACTTTCTCTAAGAGATTGTTGATATTGAAGAAGGAGACCCTCTCCCTAGTCTCCGTCATAGGAACCAAATGTGCACAATTGAGTCTAGAGCCAAGAGATCATCCACAATATCTCATTAGGACCCTAAATTAATGAAGACTTGCTGTTTCACACAATGTGGAAAGTAAGAATATATTAAGAGTCCTACGCATTATCCTTGTGGTATTGCCGAACATCCGAAAGGATATGTAAAAGTATTTACGATGAAGATGGAAATCCTTCTAGAGCCAACATCAAACAAGCTCTTGGTGGGTGACATGTGAGATCTTTCCTAAAGATCAAGCTTGTGACAACTGGATATAAACAATGGGGCGATTCAATATTGAATCAAACTTGGTCCAGGAATGGAATTGACGAATAATTTTGGAAAAACCGTTTGATGTGCAAATCTTCTTTTCTCTAGCACATCGAATGTGTATTCATATTTCAAACTCAAAAAGTATCTCTGATTGAAAAAAATATATACTTTTGGAAAAACCGTTCGATGTGCAAATATCTTCTTTTCTCGAGCACTTTGAATGGGTATTCTTTTCAAATACAAAAAGTATTTATGATTGAAAATTGATCTTTCTCATAAATACTTCGTCGTATTGCAAAACTCTTTCTTCTAAGCAATACACGATTATTTTCAAATCATTTTTCATCAATCAGTGAATCTCAATTCGCTGGTTCACTCACTCCGTGTTGTCTTCTTTGAGACGCTCCGGTTTAAGAACGGCTAGAACAAATGCGAAACCTGTCAAGGAGATTCTTCGAATTATACCGATCACGGCAGACTTGTACGATCAATGGGGAACCGTGGGCCGTGTACCTCAATTCAACGAAAGTAATCAAAGATACTTTCGTGTGTTTTATTGTTAACTGTTGTTTGCGGTACATTTGGACCTTGCAGTTGATCGAATTGAGGAGTCAATCCAAAGACGCATGCTCACAGCATCCACACTTAATTGAAGAAATCATGATTTGTGCATATCTACAGAACCTGGCTCTGATATTTCTATACTATGCTTCTGCTACGCTGCTGCAAATATCATGAACCAGCAAAGCTTCCGCTACTCTGATGGAAAGATGTCATAATCCAAAAGTGTGAGCATGTCGGTCCAAAAGTCACAACATCACATGATGGCAACACTATAAAGGTGATCCAGATTTACTGTGGTGATGATCTCAATGAATGCTCAAAGATCATCAAAGATGTGGATCAGTTAAAGGCCTCCACTGAAAGTACAAAGCACTCGGACTATGAAGAGTCACTGATAAAGCACAAAGATGCAGAAGTTGAAGAATTCAAGTCTACGAGCTCAAGACTGAAGATAAAATAGAATGCTAGGATTCAAAATGTAAAACATGGGGTGACCTCCCTTAGGGGGAGATTGTTAGGAATTAGAAAATTCCATAGTGAAGTATCGGTCACCCCAAATATAATCTAGCATAAGTTAGCTCGTAGACATTACATTATTTACTGGTTATTTAGTTAGTTATTTTGTTTAGTGCAACACCGTGGAGGAAGGACGGGTCTTTACCCACTGTATGCATGATCCACAGTCTGAAGGAGGACGTTTAGTTTGTAACTATAAATAACCTCTATCTCCCAAGGTAGAGGGTTGGACCTTTCACTTAATCTAACCTTCTTTCTTTTGTTACTTTCTCTCTCTAGAAAGGCTCCCACACTACTTTCTCTCTCTAAACTCTCTTGCATAATTCGATCCATATATTGAATGTATTATGTGTTTATGAAATCCAATATCTTACAGTTGTTGATTATGTTCTACTATACCAAGAAGGTATCAATACCTCATTCCGCACCATAGGACTAGAATGTCTTCTCAGAATTAACGAGAAAATTTGTCCGCGGTTTGTTTTGGAATTCTTCCGTCAAGTTGAACTCGTTCTTAATGAGGATCGTTCTCTATCACTATAGTTTCGGATCAAAAACCAAAAGTTTTTCTTAACCCTTGGGCAATTTGCTCACATTCTCTGAATTCCAAATCATGGACAATGGACCTTCACCGAAGATTGGTCTCTTGATTCTCTCTTTAACTATCGTGAAGAAAACAGTCCATATTGTTCACACATACCTTCTCCTCAAGAATTAACTCGCATTTTATGCACTCCTTAATCCAATTACACAAATTCAAACATAATCCTTACATGTGATATCCGAGATGATCTTAAACCTCTCGCATTCATTCTACGTGAAAATGTTTGGAGTCGTAGAGGAAACCATGAGATACTTCCTCCTATTGTGCTCACATGATGTACTGTCTCCTAACTCAACAACCATACAATCTCACCTACTTCTTCAAGAGATAATTGTAAATGCCCAAGGTAGCAAGAACAAACTTATTCCATACGGAATGTTCTTAACACGCCTTTATCATCATATCATGTACTATCATCCTCAATTTCAAAGCCCTTTATACATACTTGTGAAGAAAATGATGGAACCTTTGAACACATCTCACATCACGTCATTCTTCATTTCGGATTCCTCAAATACTTACCATCCATTCGACGATCCATCAAACGAAAACAAAAGAGAAACCTAGTCTCTTCTTCAAATAAAATCAATCCTTAGGATTCATCTTTTACCTTTGTAACATGATCATTCCTATGAAATAAAACATTCATTGATCATTTGATATCCTGCTTTTATATGTGTTTAGTTACTTTGGAAATCATGAGCTCTTATAATCAGACACTTAGAACAAAATAGTGCTCATTCACTGTTAAGTATTCTGTCTCAGTTGACCGGATCCCTGACTTTCTACTAGCCGGATCCCTAAAGTAAGGGAACCGTGGGATCCGGGCAACAGAAGTAAATTTGTTAACATCCCCATTGATAACGCTCAAATTGTGCATGTTTTAAGTAGCGTTATCTGTGCTTTTATGTATGTTATTTGGCTATAATCATATGCTTTTGATGCTTAATCGTATAAAAGTGCGTTTGCTAGTTCATTTGTAGCCGAGTACAGGAAAGTGGAGAAAAAGATGGAAAAAGAAGTAAAATACGAAGATTTCTCCATATACGAAGAATTCCCGACAAAAGCAAGACTTGTGGAGTATACTCGAGAAGATAAAGTCATCAAGTTAGTGGTCCAAAGACTCAAGAATAAAGTTCAAGAAGGAAAACGAGAAAGAAATGAAGAAAAGAAGCTTAAACGAAGAAATATTGGAAGCCTCGTTGTTCCCGACACACCTTCACCATTTTGGCCATAACGTTTGCATACGGACTTTTGACCCCCGCTCACGCCACGGAAAGCTAAGAGAAAGATCTAAAATTTGGCTTTTGACCTTTTCTCAAGGTTGCAACCGATCGATTGGAGCCCAACCAAACGGTTGCTCAATCTGACCTCCCCCAGTCAAGTTTAATGCAATATTAAGTGTCATTAAGCCCCAAGTCCGATCATATGGTCCTAATAACTCCTAAACCTGCTACTTTATGACACTTTGTGACCAAGAAACTTACTTGGTGGCTAAGGCTGGCTTCTACCTATAAATAAGACCATTATGGGTTAGTTTAGTGTGTGTAATTCTTGCTTCCACCCTTAAGGACAAATTTCCACAAAAATTATCTCTCCCAAAAGAGCACAAACCTCTGCCATTTCCAGAAGTATGCTTGGTTAGAAGTTGTAGTTGATTGGAGGCTTAAAGGAGTGCTATAATCCGTCACCCTTGCCTAATGTAATCTTACTTTGGGTAAATCCTTGTTACTTTTATGATGTTGAATGTTATTGTTCATGTTTGGTTCTTTGATTGTGTTGATTATGTGAATCTTGTGAATGTTGTCTTGATACTTGTTTATTTCATATGAGAACTTGTGATAAAAGGATGTTTGGATAATTATGGTGTTTGTTTGGAATATGTTGATAACATCATATTTGGTTGAATTGGAACTTGTTCCTGTTTATTGGTTTGGTTGATCATTTTTTAGTTCAATGGACGAAAGTATTCTTAACAATGGTTAGTTCCAATTCATTAGTCGACGAATGATTTTGGTCTTGTACTTTGTGACGATTGTGCAAGAGAATTAATAACCATAACAAGTAAAGGTTTAATTTGGATTAAGGCCGAAAGGAATCTTTTGAATATGTGTTCTCATTATCTTTCAAGTAAATGAAACTTCACGGATTAATGACATCAAAGTATAAGGGCCAAAAGGATTATTTCTTTGTTTTTTAGGCATAAGGCTCATGACATGACCATTTGATTGAGGCTTATGTATATTTGATTTATAAAACACTAGACTATTATTATTGGTTCAAGAGGTCGAAAGGTTACCTTTAATAATATATATTTTCCAAACTAAACATCGTAATATCCTTGTGATCATGTGTCTAAACATGTATGTTCTTTGTGTGCTTGCTCATATTGCTTTTCTTAGTGGTTTGATCCGTGACAATCATAACCACGACCTTGTTACTTGCTTAAACAAACAAACGACACATGTAGTGCAACCAAGTCTCTTGGGATGACCTTGATTTACCAAAACCTATACTACAACTTGACTAGGGTATACTTGCCCGAATGTGTTCCTAGTTAACCGGTAATTCTTGATTATAAATTTAAAACCCCGATGGAACCCATCATGTATTCTTGAGTTTGTTTGTTTGTTGAATTGTTTGCTTGAATTGAATTGCTTGTTTGTTCGAATGCTATACTGCTTTTGCGCATGAATGATTGTTTCTTTGCTCTTGTTTGATTGCTCTTGATGTTTGCTTAAATGATGTTTGCTTAAATTGCTTCTCTTGCGTTTTGTTTAAAAAATCTCAGTTTCTAATAATTGCTCAAATGATCTTTGCATCAAAATCTAAACATCCTAATATCCTTGTGATCATGTGTCTATACATGTATGTTCTTTGTGTGCTTGCTCAAATCTAAACATACTTTCGTCCATTGGTTCAAGAGGTTGAAAGGTTACCTTTAATAATATATATTTTCCAAACTAAACATCCTAATATCCTTGTGATCATGTGTCTAAACAAGTATGTTCTTTGTGTGCTTGCTCATATTGCTTTTCTTAGTGGTTTGATCCGTGACAATCATAACCACGACCTTGTTACTTGCTTAAACAAACAAATGACACTTGTAGTGTAACCAAGTCTCTTGGGACGACCTTGATTTACCAAAACCTATACTACAACTTGACTAAGGTATACTTGCCCGAATGTGTTCCTAGTTAACCCGTAATTCTTGATTATAAATTTAAAACCCCGATGGAACCCATCAAGTTTTTGGCGCCGTTGCTGGGGACTTGTGTTTGTATTCTTGAGTTTGTTTGTTTGTTGAATTGATTGCTTGTTTGCTTGTTTGTTCGAATGCTATATTGATTTTGCTCATGAATGATTGTTTCTTTGCTCTTGTTTGACTGCTCTTGATGTTTGTTCATGATCTTTGCTTAAATTGCTTCTCTTGCGTTTTGTTTTAAAAATCTCAGTTTCTAATAATTGCTCAAATGATCTTTGCATCAAAATCAAGTTTTTGATGTTGGGATTTCGTTTCATGTGTTCAAAAATGCTCGTTTCAATGATTGCTTTAAAAGTATGCTCGAAATCGTTTGCGAAAAAACCTCTAAAACCACCCAAACCACTCTAACCGAATCGATTGGAACTCCAACCGGATCGGTTAGAGCTCTCGGTAAATATTTTTCAATGTCACTTAAGAGTCGTATCTAAAAAAAAAGTAAAAAAAAAATTAAAATCGCTTTCAACCGATCGGTCACCGCCCGTAACAGATCCGGTTGGAGTGTTCTGGTTCAAAAAAAAATTATTCTTGTTTCGTGTGTTTGTGTTTTTTTATGTTATGTGATCTCTTGCATGTTTGTGTTTCTTTTAGTTTGTGTTATTATTGTCTATGTTAGTTTTGTATTAATTTTGAATAAGATTATCTTGTTTTAGATTCTCTTGTTTGATTTGTGTTACGTGACTAATTGTGTATCCTTGCGTCTATGTGATTGTCATTTTTCTGTGATCGTGATTTTATTTGTTTATGCGTTTATTGTTTTAAGTGTCGTGTTATGTTTTTGGTCATCTTCTAGTTTATGTGTTTATGTGTTTGGTTTACTTGTGTTTATTTTTGTGTTCGTAACCTTTTGTGTCCTTGTTTTATTTTATCAATAAAAGTTTTGAAATAAAACTTGTGTTTAAAAAAAAAAAAATGCTTCCAACCGACGTCACCGTGAACCATTCGTTGGAAGGATGGTCACATTTGTTCATCCCAACCGATCGGTTACACCCCGAACCATTGGCTGGACTAATCTGTTAAAAAAAATTGTTTTCATTTTTTTTTGTTTTTGTGTGTTTGTGTTTAGATAGAATAAGTTTAAATGTCTTTTGTTTTTGCAAGAGTATCATTTCTTTTATTTGGTTTTTGCATGATATCCTTCTTATCTCTTGAACCAGATGATAAACAAAGTCTTGTCAATTGCTCCCTCATGTAACCATGTTGCAATAAGAAAGTGGAGAGCCTTTCATACCAAGCTCTAGGTGCTTGATGAAGACCATAAAGAGCCTTAACAACTTTGTAGACTATGTTTGGATGTGAAGGATCTTCAAAACCAGGAGGCTGTTTAACATAGACCTCCTCTGTAATCTTGCCATAAAGAAAGGCACTTTTGATATCCATTTGATAAACCTGAAATCCCATATATGATGCAAAAGCAAGAAATATTCGAATGGCTTCAATCCTTGCTACAGGAGCAAACACTTCATCATAATCTACTCCTTCTTCTTGTCTATATCCTTGTGCTACTATCCGTGCTTTGTTCTTGATGACATTCCCTCTTTCATTTCTCTTTACTCTAAAAACCCATCTTGTACCAATGACTTTCTTTCCATCTGGTAGATCACATAGTACCCAAACCTCTTGAAGTTTGAATTGAAGAAGTTCTTCTTGCATGGCTTCAGCCCAACTCTCTCTAGTTAATGCTTGAGCTACATTCTTGGGTTCTTCTTGAGAGATAAAACAAGTGAGTAAGCATGTTTGGTGATCCTTATGATTCAGCCTGTTTTGTTTATACATAAAGCTAAGTAAAGCATTATGTGGTGTAGAAAAACCTTTAGCTTTGGTTCTTGTGAGCACTCCATGAGTAGAAGGTCCAATGATTTGACCAGTAGGATGATCTTTATGAACTCTTAATGTAGGAGTCTGTGGAACTTCAAGATCATTATCCAAATTTGTGAAATCAGCTCCTTCATTGGAATTTGAGAAAATACCTTCATCTTCAAATTCATCATCGTATCTTCTAACCCGGCATGTGTGGATCATTCAAATCATCGGTACTGCCATTGGCAGCAGTACTTTGATCCAAAGTACTGTGATCCAAAGTACTGTGAGGGTGTTCTGTAGACTTACCCTTTTTGTTTGTTTCTTTATAAAATCTTCTTTGTTCATCCTCATAAGATTGTGTTATTGTTTCTGGAAAAAGCATCCTATTAAGTTCATCTTGAATAGCTTGATCTTTGGCAAAAGGTGATTTTGTTCATCAGTACTTTTCTCCAATAATTATGGGTTCTTCATCGAACAAAGATCGGTCTAATATTGACTCCATGAAAAATGTACTGTAAATCTTCTTCTTTGTGATCATCTTGATTTTCTTCTCTAACAGGAACATAATTCATAGAAGGAGTCAAAACCTCAAGATCAAACATCCAATCAGAACCTTTACCCTTTTGATTTTCTTGATCTTCTAAAAATTCAACATGAAGACAATCTTGAACCTTCTTGGTGACCTTGTTGTACACTCTAAATCCTTTGTTGTTGGTACAGTATCCCAATAAGTATCCTTCTTCTGAGTTGCCATCAAATTTTCCCAAAGTATCAATAGTATTAAGAATAGTCAGAGGACATCTAAAAGGTTTCATAAAACGTATGTTAGGTTTGATTCCCATAAAAAACTCATAAGGTGTCTTCAACTGAGGTTTAGTGACTGATACTCTATTCAACACATAGCAAGCAGTACTTACAGCTTCAACCCAAAATTGAATAGGTAATTGTGAATCTGAAAGCATTGTTTTGGCTGCTTCAATCAAAGTTCTGTTCTTTCTCTCTGCAACACCATTCTGCTGTGGTGTTCTAGCAATGCTAAACTCCCTGTTGATTCCTTTCTTGGCACAAAATTCATCCATAAGCTTGTTCTTGAATTCAGTCCCATTATCACATCTAATTCCTCTTACTTTGAGTCTCAATTGGTTTTCAAGGGCTATTATAAGATCATGAACATCATCGAAGGTTTCATCTTTAAATCCCAAGAAAAATACCCAACTAAATCTACTGCAATCATCTGTCACAACCAGACAGTACTTTTTCTTGTTTAGACTTGTAACAGAAACAGGTCCAAACAGATCCATGTGCGAAAACTCCAAAGGTCCAAACAAGACTTTCTTGCACGCCAAACATGAGTGATCATTCTTGTATGTTTCGTAAGGTAAACCTCTAACTAAATTTCCTTTAACCAACTTGTTGATATTCTTGAAATTTACATGGCCTAATCTTCTATGCCACATATGTGCTTCTTCAAGTGTTGCCTTTGCTACTAAACATGTTGCTCTTTCAGAAGAGTGAAGACTCTTCATATCCAGACTGTACACATCATTGGTTCTTGGTACTCTCAAGACTACCAACTTATCATCAACAAGCTTGAATTCAGGGAAAGAATAAGACATTCCGTGTCGTGAATAGCAT
The DNA here is from genome assembly GCA_910596185.1 of Chrysanthemum makinoi. NCBI lineage: Eukaryota > Viridiplantae > Streptophyta > Magnoliopsida > Asterales > Asteraceae > Chrysanthemum > Chrysanthemum makinoi. The sequence goes on from OU343221.1 coordinate 162,711,489, forward strand.
AGGGTGCTTTGTCACAGATCCGAGACTGCCAAAAGATTGAACTTAAGCTCCTTCACATAGCGAACATTCTCAAAATCTATGCTTCCTGCCTTGATAGTTCTTTTGCCAGTTATTCTTCCTCCACTAGTATCATTCCCAAATGCAACTCTTCCTCCACAATAAGATCTAAAATCATGAATCTCTTTGTCTCTTGTCATGCTTCCAGAGCAACCACTATCTACAATTAGATGATCTTTAAGCTCCTCTTCTGGGTTGCCCAACACAAAGATAAAAGAGTTAGTTAGTTTTAGGAACCCAAGCCATTACTGAGTTGTGTTCCCCTTGTGGAGTTACATACTTAAATTCTTTAAGTATGTAATTTCCACTGTCTTTAAGCACATGATCTAGTATCTTTGGTTGTTCCAAAACTTGTGTTGGTTTTTCAACAAAAATCTCTTTTTCTTTTTCAAAAAAATTATTTTCAACAAAAATCTCTTTTTCACCAGTATTTGCTGAAAGTACTGTTTGTTCCCCATCAGTACTTTCTTTCTTAACCCAGCTGGTTTTAACTTTTGGTGTAGAGTCCTTTGATCTAGCTACTCTTTTGAGGTGTAACGCCTTCTAGAATGATTTTAATTGGATCTCCTAGGGTTTCTATTCTAAAAAGTGTTAGTAGTACCTTAATTGTTTGAAAATCTACCAGTACTTTGGGAAGGTACTGCTTGAGAAACTTTTGGCTTATCAGTACCTTGAAAAGTGTTTGAAGGTACTGTTGTTTTGAAAAAGATCTTCTCGGTGAGGGTACCTATAGTTGAAAAGTTGTGGTTAACCCTATGTGAGTGATTCCAGATTGGTTTATTCTCCCTTGGTTTTTGGTTGGCAGATCTGGTTTTTTGCAATTTGCTTAGATATTCTGAGTGAAAGTCACAAAGGCTTAATCAAATGATCGACTATAAAACAAAAACATAATTTTTGACCTGTAATCCCAAAATTTCTTCCTCTATGTCTATGACCAAAACTAACCTGACTTTTTGGTGAATTATGAAAATTATTTTGACCAAAATTATCCCAAAAAGGTTTAGCAGTATTTTGAAAAGGTTTTCTTGAAGGTACTGCTGAAGGTGTAGCATTATTTTGAGTTGAAGGTACTGCTTGAATCATAACATTATCATCCTTAGGTTTCTCAACTGTTTCTTTTGGAGTTTCAGAACTAGATTGACCAGTAAGCTTTTTCCTAAACTCTAAGTTGTCTATTCCAAAACGAGAAACATCTGTCCTAAGTGGTTGAAAACTACCAGTGGGATGAGGGACTGCATGATAACCCTTGTCTTACTTAAACTCATGAGGTGTTTGACTAATTGATTCCTCATTACCAGATGTGGCTAAATAGTTAATGAGTTCATCATCACTAGTTGTTATAACCTCAAAATCAAGTTCATCCTTATCACTAGGTGGGTTTTCTTTTGTGCTACTAAAGTCCATACCAAAACCTAGGCCAGTTTTAATGTGTACTCTTTTCTGTTTTTCAACAAAACTAACATGTGAAAGGCCAGATTTTCCCCAAGCATCAAACTTTTCTAGCAACTCATCCCTTTCTTTAGTCATCTTTTCTAGTTCAGAGACCTTACATCCTAACTTCCATTCACTTAATTTTAATTGGTAATCCTGTTGTTCATACTTTTCTGCCCAAGCCATTTCATTATTTTCATGAGTTATTATTTTGGCTTCCATTGAATCTAAGGTTATTTGATAACCATCTACCTCAGACCTAGCCCTTCTACAATTATCTCTTTCAGTTACATAATCTTTAAGCACTTTTGATAAAAATCATGACACTTAGAGCATACCTCGAGATGGGGGTAAACTTGATGAAGTAGCTACCATAGCAAGCGAGAATGTGTTCACTTCACTCTCCATGCTCCAATCAAAGCTTCCAAGACCATTTCTGGATTCCAAAGCAGCAAATCCAGGTTCCTCATCAAAAGCTGTGCTCCAATCAAGCTCTTCCACTGCAACCATACAGTAGGTTACTGGTTCATCATCAAATTTAGCACTCCAGTCAACCTCTGATAGATTTTCTTGAGCAACCAAAGCTTTTGTTTTAGTAATAGGGATTTCCTTTAGTTCAAGCTTGGGTTTCTCAGTTATTCTGTTTGCTTGATATTTAGCAAATTTGCACTCTCTTGCGAAGTGTCCAGTTCTTTGACAATTAAAGCATTCAATCTTGGTCTTATCAAATGTTATACCCTGCTTAGGCTTGAAGTCAATGCCTCTTCCTGTTTTCTTCATGAACTTCTTGATCCTAGTAGTGATCATAGCAACTTGCCACCTAATATCAATTTCTTCAAGAGCATCCTCTTCAATTTGTGACGAATCCTCTTCATAAGTAACAAGTAAAGTGGCTTGCTGAGCAAAGAATGAGCATACAACTTCATCAGAATGAATTGTGTTTGTAGATGATGAGGTGGGGTAGGATAGGTAAATGAAGACTGAGCAACAAGTACTTTGAGTAGGATAAGCAACTTTTAGTGGAAGTACCCTCTTTTTCAGACGACAAAAGCAATTTTGTGAGATTTTGAACTTGTTTGGCCATTCATCTCATGCTCTTAGACCTTTAAGTGGTTGTAAAGATCATCAAAGTCCATAGTGTCCAAACCATGTTGTCCTCTGATCATAGTTGCAATCACATGCCATACGGATGACAAACTCCTTAAGAACTTCAGATTGGCATCTTCAACAGATACCTTAGCTTCATACAACTCTATCATACTAAGGAGATTCAACTGTCATAAGCAAAGATCAAGACCTTCTCTTTCTCCAACTGTGAATGTTTCAAACTGTTGTTTCAACAAATTTCTGTGCATCTTCTTGGAAGCATCATTACCTCCAAATCTTGTCTTGATAGCAGCCCATAGTTTTTTAGCATCCTTAGCATCATGAAACTTGAGTAGGACCATCATGGTATAGCGCACAATATGATGTTGAGAGCCTTTTCTTGAATCCTTACTGTAGTCGCGGGCAAGACAGCTTTAGGTGGTTTAGGTTGTCCAGGAACTTCGATAGGTTCTTCAATAACTTCATTACCATTGACATTACATTCCACGCGCATGGTCCGTAATAGCAATGTACCCTCATCTTCATGCTCCATAGATCGTACTCTCCTTTTGATGATAGGAATTCGAGTGAGGTGATGGATGAGGGTGGTGCGCCAGTCGACATCTTTAGGGTTTGTTAAATCTGTTTTTAAGGTTTCTTCTTAATCAGAGTTTCCGCACAAGCTCTGATACCACTTGTTGGATCGATATACTCTAACCAAACTAACTTATGTAGCTTGTAAGGGCTTAGCAACTTCGTATAAATCCTAAGTTACTAACAATGAAACACTGAATTAACACTATTAAGTATGCGGAATTTACTTTAACAAAGTTAAGAAGAATTAACTTTAACTTCAACGATTTTATTAATACTTAGAACCTGCTTGTTATACAGATTCTCTAACACCTCTAATAACTCTAATACTGCGTATGAATTCGTACTCTTAAACTCTAAAACATATATCTCTAATGCCAATCTAGGGGTCCTTTTATAGGCATAAGGATAACCCTAGTCGGTTTACAACTCTAATCCTTGTACGACAAGTAATCTAAACTAAGAATATTCTAGAATAACAAAGCTTTCCATAAACGATGTAATGTTTTTAGCTTTGAAGATACTTTGATGTTGAGAAGTACTTTGACTTTCTTCTTTAGCAAGTATTTTTAGCTTTCTAGTACTTTATGTTGAGCAAGACTTTGACTTTCTTCTTTAGCAGACTTTGACTCTTCAAGACTTTGACTTCTTCAAGACTTTGTAATTCTCCAAGACTTTATATCCCAACATAAGCCGTAAAAAACTTTTATTTATATTTTACGATCTTCTATTGTTTTGTCGATAACAAACGTAAAATCATTTTAACGAAACAAATTAAATACGTTAATGGTTTGAGCCAATAGTTTACTAACACACTTACATTTTCATATAAAACACTAAACAAGTAATAATGTTTGCATTTTATAGAAATACATATGTATAACAACTAGTGTTTACATAATATGGAAATGTGCATACTTATATTGTAATGGGTAAAAATCTAAGTACTTGACCCATTGACTTGATAAATTGAATGTAGTTTGGTAAAACCCAAAGTCCATGACCCATACCCATGGAGCTTGATCCATAACCCATGACCCATTGCATGACATCATGCATGAAGTCATGTTGGGTATTATCCATGGTCAATGACCCATGATCCAATGTCTACATTACATCTTGTATAACCCATGGTTCATAACCCATAACCCATAACCCGGTTTGCAACCCAAAATCCGGACTAACACCCAAATGGGCGGATCCCTTGATTGACTAGCCGATCCCTCTGGGAGGGATCTGTGGGAACCGACGAACAAGAGAGAAATTTTCCTTTAAATAGTAAGCCATTTCTCTCTTGCAACTTACCCTTTTACACATACTCTCTTTAGTATTTTAAATTCTCTAACCTCGATCCAAAGGATCTTTATATGTAGTTTTGTGTTTGTGTGATTCTCTAGGTTCCTCTTAAAGGCGAGATCACCACTTCTTGAAATCGAGCAAGCTCAAGTCCATGAGTTGCCAAGCTTCGTCATCATCAATACTACTGAAGTGATCTTGTTGATAGTTCTTTCCTCCCTCCTAGAAGTGTTGTGATGAAGGCATTAGTGAAAGGTGCCAAAAGTCCGTGTCGAAGGCATTAGTGAAAGGTGCCAAAAGTCCGTCAAGGCATTAGTGCAAGGTGCCAAAGGTCCGCTTCGAAGGCATTAGTGAAAGGTGCCAAAGGATCGTGTCAAGAGCATTAGTGAAAGGTACCAAGGGAGTACATTTGTTGTGGTGCATCGCTGTACAAGATAGATAGGTTGGGTTAAAGGATATTGATATCCTTATGTTGTTGTAATAAGGAGTGTGTCTCCTTTGGGGTTGTTGTGTATTAGTGTAGTGTTGGGTAGTAGTTCCTCCTATGTAATGGAACTCGGTATCTAGTCTTGTACTGGATAAAGTGTAGGAGACGTTGTGATAGGTTTGGTTCTACCTCGTGGAAGAACCCGGCGTCTAGCCTTGTATCGAATAAAGAGTAGGCGACGTTGTGAAAGCTTCTCCGCCACATTAAGGAGCTTGTGTTATGTAGTGCTTACGAACTCTCGAGTGGGGAACTCGGGGAGTGGAGTAGGGCAAGGAAGGTATCCTTGTAGCCGAACCACTATAAATACTCGTGTCATGGTTTTGTGTTCCTTACTCTTTATCTTTTGCATTACATATTTATATGCTTATCTATCAACATCCAATACACACACTAAATAAATTGACATAAGTCGACCTAAATAGTTTAAAATGAAGTTTTAATCGGTATGCATTACACTCTCGCGCTCCCATGGGTGATTAGGTGAACAGGTGGGGATACTTGGAACGCATTACATCCTCGTGCTCCCGGTGAACTCAGACCTCTTTTCTTATGATTCCATAGAACTTTAACGATAGGAATGCAACTTTGCTTTATCCTCTTGACTTCCCTGTCCATGATCTCAACGGTTTCTTCTACAAAGATAAGTTTATCATTGAGTCAGTATGTCCTTTAGAGGAACAACAAGGGTTTCGTCGGATAGACACTTCTTAAGGTTTGAAACATGAAAAGTATCGTGTACTTTACTGAGCTCTTCCGAAGCTCGAGCTTATACGCTACTGGACCAACTCTTTGTAGAATTTTGAACGGTCCTACGTATCGGGGTTTAAGTTTTCCTCTCTTGCCAAATCTGACCATTTCCTTCCAGGGAGATACTTTGAGCATTACTCGGTCTCCCACTTGGAATTCCATTGGTTTTCTTCTGACATCAGCATAGCTCTTTTGTCTATCTCGAGCTGCTTATAGCCTTTGCTTGATTTGCATTATCTTCTCAGTTGTTTCTTGGATAATTTCAGGGCCAGTAAGTTGTACTTCTCCAACTTCTGCCCAACAAATGGGTGATCGACATTTTCTTCCATAAAGCGCTTCAAATGGAGTGGCTTTAATGCTGTCGTGATAACTGTTATTGTATGAGAATTTTGCTAGAGGTAAGTGCTTATCCAATCCTTTTCCAAAATCCATCACACATGCTCTCAGCATGTCTTCCAGAGTTCGGATTTTTCTTTCACTTTGTCCATCTGTTTGAGGATGGTATGCGTACTCTCATATCCAATTTGGTACCCATAGAGTTTTGGAGTGTTTGCCAAAATCTTGAGGTGAATCAGCTATATCGATCAGATATGATAGAGATCGGTACACCGTGGAGAGAACCAATCTCCTTCAGGTACAACCGAGTGAGTGTAATCATTTTGTCATTCTCTTTGATAGGCAGGAAATGAACCAATTTTGTGAGACGATCAACAATGACCCAAATGGTATCAAAACCATTAGAAGTTCTCGGTAATTTAGTGATGAAGTACATTGTAATTCTTTCCCATTTCCAAACGGGAAGTTCTGACTGAGTTAACAACCCTGATGGTTTCTGATGCTCTGCCTTGACTCTTAAGCATGTCAGGCACTTGCTAGCATTCCCAGGGATATCGGCCTTCATGTTTGGCCACCAATTTAGAAGTTTTAGATCTTGATACATCTTGTTGGGGTCGGGGCGGATTGAATACTTAGATTTATGCGATTCATGCATGATGAGTTCATGGATACCTCTGTAGAGTGGAATCTAACTTCGATCCTTGAAACGTAACGTTCCATATGATCTTTTCACAAACTGCTGTTTTCCCCGCATGCCATAAATCTTCTCATTCGGCCTGTTTTATTCTTTAAGAGCTTTGATTTGAGCTTCAAGAATTCTTGATGGCAGGGGTGAATTGATTACCATTCCCAATGATCTCACTCTAATTGGCTTAGGGCTATCTTTTTCGCTCAAGAATCCACATTCTCTTTCGGGATAGTAGCGGATCCCACGTCATAATCAATGAGCAATTCTAGCTAGCGACGTTAACGCCTTTTCAGTTCCTTTTGATCCAAGATGTGTTGAATGCTTTTGTGATCAGTGTACACTATGCACTTGGTTCTGTACAAATAGTGTCTCCATAACTTGAGAGTAAATACAAAGACCGAGTTCTAGATCGTGAGTGGTATAGTTCTTCTCATGAGTCTTGAGTTGACGGGATGCATAAGTAATTAATTTGTTCCTTTGCATTAGAACAACGCCTAAACCCAAGTGTGAAGCATCACACTATACCGCAAAGTCTTCTACTCCTTCGGGTTGAGAAAAGATAGGTGCTTCGCAAAGCTTCTTCTTAAGGAGTTGAAAAGCTAATTCTTGATTGTCTCCCTATTCAAACTTCTTCGTTTTATTGGTTAACTCCATCAATGGTTTTGCTATCTTCAAGAAACCTTCGATGAACCTCTGGTAATAACCGGCAAGACCTAAAAATTGACGGATCTAGGTGGGGTTGGTTGATGCGGACCAGTTCTTTATAGATTTGATCTTTGCAGGATCTACATGAATACCTTTAATGTCGATCACGTGACCAATAAATTGGACTATCTCGATCCAAAAGTCGCATTTGGAAAATTTAGCGTACAGTTCTTTATCCTTGAGTAATTTCAAGACAGTTCTTAGATGTTCTGCATGTTCTTCTTTATCACGAGAGTAGATGAGAATATTGTCAATGAACACAATGATGAATTTACCCAAGTAGGGCTTACAGATTCTATTCATGAGGTCCATAAATATAGCAGACGCATTAGTTAGACCGAATGGCATTACATGGAATTCATAGTGACCATAGCGAGTTCGAAATGTGGTATTTGGAATATATTCTTATTTCACCGTTAACTGATGGTATCCAGATCTCAGGTCAATTTTCGAGTATACACTCGATCCTTATAACTGATCAAACAGATCATCAATTCTTGGCAAGGGATATCGGTTCTTGATTGTGAGCTTGTTCAATTCTCTATAATCGATACACATCCGAAATGATCCATCCTTCTTCTTGACGAAAAACCACTCCCTGTGGTGAGGAACTCGGTCTAATGAATCCTTTATCAGACAACTCTTGTAGTTGTTTAGACAACTCTTGCATCTCAGAGGGTGCTAAACGGTATGGTGCTCGTGCTGTGTGTAGCTCCGGTACAAGATCGATTTGAAATTCTCTAACTACAAGCACATCCTCCAGTCGTCTGGGAATACTTCAGGGAATTCTCTAACTACAAGCACATCCTCCAGTCGTCTCTTTTCTGACTTCTTTTTCGTTACCTTAGCTAGAAGGCATAACATCCTTTCTCCATGTACTTCATAGACTTAGCACATGATATGATGCTTAAGTACTTTCTACTTTGAACAATTTTCTCGTCGCATACAATCCTAGCACGGTGTTTAGATAACCAATCCATGCCAATTACGACGTCAAAACTACCAAGCTTGATCTAAAAAGATCTATGAGGACCGGTTGGTCTTGCAAAAGCATAGGGAAATTACGGATTACGGTGTTGGTTCCTATTATTTTTCCATCGGATAACTCTATCTCATAAGTTGTGTCTAAGGAAATTGGGGTGATTTGAAGTAATGGTGCAAAGGTAGTAGATACAACACTCTTGTTGGCTCTAGAATCAAATAAGATTTTTGTTGAATGATTGTTAAGAGAATACGCACTGCACAACATCGTGGTTCAACGGCACATCTCCATCTCCTAGCACGTATGCTCTTGCACGCGCATTGTTGGGTTGAGCTGCCCTTTCGGGCATTGATTCTTGAAATGACCTTTCTCTCCACATCCATAGCAGCTCATGTTTGCAAAAGGCATGTTGTTCCCATTTGCGTGGTTTCGGCAATTCTACATTGATGACCCACTTTGTTGCACTTATCACACTCACATGCAGGGGTCCGAATGGTACAACAAACATCTATTGCATAGGGGACGAGGTCCGGCATATCCTCTACCAGCAGTGGGTGCAGCGTAAGCCCTTGTAGCTTCTTGTCTCTGGTTCTACTGATTGTGATGTTGGTTTCTGTTTTGGTGGTACTAGTTGTTGTTGTTCCGATTCTTGTTGTTGTTGTGGCTGCGATTGTTGTTGTATTGTGATAAGTTGTTGGCCTGATTGTGGTTGGGGTTTAAGTTCCTTCGGTCATCAAACTTCCTTTTGTTGTCATTCGAGCCTTGTGTATTTCCAAGCTTCAGTATCGGTTCCATAAGGCGGTGGGATACAGTGGCAACTTCTTCAACAGTCTTTGGGCTAGAAGCGATGACATCTCCTTCAATGCTTCGGGGTAAACCCCCGATCAAACTTTCCAAAAGCTTTTCGTTTGTAGGGAACAGATTAGGACACATGTTTCTCAGCTCATGGATTCTCTTGAAGTATGTCTTGAGGTCACCCCTTAGCAGGAAAGTGGTACAATTCATCCTCCAGCTTCTTTATCTCAGTTCTTGGGAAGTACTATTTATTAATGCCAATCATACCGAAATCCCGCAAGCTTCTTCCATTCTGATTGATTAGGCATAAGCTTTCCACCAAGATAACGCATCTTCTAGAAAAGTTCTAGTTGCAAACTTAAACTTGCAATCATCCGTACTGTCACTTAGAATAAATACAGTCTCGGATCTCTCAAACCAATGAAGTAGACTAATAGCAACTTCAGTTCCTTTGAAAAAGGTAGGCTTGCAATTCAACCTTGTAGCTACATTTGTGGGCTGTGGAACACTAGAAGGGGGGTTGAATAGTTTTACCAATAAAAAACTTCCTTTTAAAATATTTAGATCGACTTATGTCAATCTATTTGATGTGTGTGTTAGACATTGATAGATAGATATATAAATGTGCAATGAAAGATAAAGAGTAAGAAGCACATAACCACGACATGATTATTTATAGTGGTTTGGCTACAAGGACACCTTCCTTGCCCTAATCCACTCCCCGAGTCACCTACTCGAGAGTTCGTAATCACTACACGACACCAACTCCTTATGGCGGAGAAGCCTTCACAACGTTGCCTACTCTTTTTCCGGTACTAGGCTAACCACTGGGTTCTTCCACAAGGTAGAACCACACCTATCACAATGTCGCCTACCCTTTATCCGGTACTAGCCTAAGTACCGAGTTCCATGACGATGGAGGAACTACTACCCAACACTACATAACACCTAACCCCAAAGGAGACCAACTCCTTATTACAACACCATCAAGGATATCAAAATCCTTGGATACTACCTATCTCTATTTATATATCGATGCACCTCATCGAGTATAGAACCTTGGTATCCTTCACTAATGCCTCTTGACTTGACTTCTAGGCATCTTTCACTAATGCCCTTGACACGGACGTTTGGCACTTTTCACTAATGCCTTCGTCTTGAATCCTTTAGCATTCTTCACTAATGCTTTTGACACGGACGTTTAGCACCTTTCACTAATGCTTGCCTTGACTCTTTCTCGCATCCTTCTCGCTAATGCCTTGGATACAACACTTCTATTGAGGAAGAAAGAAGTGTCAACAAGAGAGAGCCTCAAGAGTCTTGATGATGACAAAGTATGGCAACTCATGACTTGAGCTTGCACTCCATTCAAGAGGTGGTGATCTCACTTTTAAGAGGAACCTAGAGAATCACACAAAAAC
>OU343221.1:162722213-162909202 GCA_910596185.1 Chrysanthemum makinoi
TTTAGATACATGAGAGACCCAATAATACTACTTCGGTATTTTGTGTGGGTCCACCACCTCCCATGTAAATCAGCTGCCAGCTTCTTGTATGAGCCATTGGTGTGGCATAGGTGTCGCTGTGCTCGGTGATTCCAAATTTATTAACAATCCCCAAGGGCATATTTGACTCCACTCGAAAAATACCACTCTGGTGATTGATGAAATTGCAAATTCTAGAAAGAACGTAAGTTCACCCATCATTGACATTTCAAAATGCTTTCATTGGTTTTGCAAAAGCTTATGAGTACTTTTTATGTGTTGACCTAAAATGATGTCATCTACGAATTTGAACAATTAAGATATGTTCCCCCGTGATATTGTATAAAAAGAGTTGGGTCAACCGAAACTTTGGTGAAATTATTAGCAATGAGGAAAGATGATAGCTTATCATACCATGCCCGAGGAGCTTGTTTGAGACCATACAAAGCTTTGTTCGGGCTTTGTAGACATGGTTCGAAACTGGGATCAACAAATCCATCAAGTTGGTCGACATAAACCGCTTTTGCTGTCCATTGAAAAGCGCTTTTGACATCCATCCGAAAACCTATATTCATATGAGCCGCTAACGCAGAAATATCCAACGTTTCAAGACGAAAGCAACCGAGCAAAAGATTCTTCAAAGTCAATACCTCTTCCCGACGATAACCCTTAGCCACCGGGACGCGACTTATTTCATAACGCTTCCTTCAAAGATCCAATTTGTTTTTCCAAATCCATTTGAGACCAATGACGAGACCCTCTGGGGTCTTCAACCGCCTCCCATACTTCAAGACGCTTGAATTGGTTGAGTTCTTCTTGTATGGATTCAATCCAGCTTGTCTTTTGTCATCAAGGCTTGATGTTTTTAGGTTCGCATTGCATGCTGAGTGCATAAATGCAATGTTCACCATCCGAGTGAAGACGCTTGTCTGTAACGACCGGTTGATTCGGTTGCCAATAATGTTTTCCAGAGGATGGTCTTTTGTCCATCTATGTGTGGAGGGTTGATGTTGGTATACATTGTGCATATTTTGAGGATTCAAATGGCTTGTTGAAGATTCCGCCGACATTTGGTGCGCTAGCCTCATTAGCAAACGGGTTAAAAACGCATTTGGATCAAAATCGGTGGGGTACTTCATTCTAACATCATCGCCCTGGGCTCATCATCAAGTTGGAAAGCCGTGCTTGTTCAACTGCTATGTTGGAAGTCAACTGCGGTGCTTCTTCAACCGTATTGCTGTAGCAAAATCCAAGCCGAGGGCTTGTTTCAAATTCTCGGGATGATGGGATTTGGGGAAAGTTTAAACGGTTGTGACCGGTTCTAAGTCATATACTCGTAAGCCATTCGTGAAGTTCATCAAAATGAGCATGAATCGCTTCCATAACCTCCTTCGTTCGATGATTCCAGATTCGGAAACCTTTAGAATTATCACAATATCCAATAAAGACTCCAATGTCGGCTTTGGCTTTGAGCTTTCCAAAGTCATCACGATCATTATTTGGATAGCAAAGAGATCCAAATACATGAAAGTGTTTGAGATCTCGCTTTTCTCAATGTGGACAAGCTCAAAAGGTGTTTTGTTGTATGCTTGTAATCATAGAACGGTTTGAGTATAGCATGCGCAGATACAAAATTTCCATAGTAACTGAAGTTTAGCATTGATTAACATTGTTCTTGCAGCTTCCACTAACGCTCGGTTTCGCTCTTCAACAACTCTTTGTTCCGTGTACGCAAGAATATGTCCGGCGTCAATTCCCACTTTCTCATAAATTCACGAAGAGTTTGGTTAACAAATCGGCTCTACCGCTTCCGATTTGTCGAATCCGGTGCCAGAGTGAACTTGTATTTTCGTGAGAAAGGTGATGATCATCTCGTGGAGCTTGATCTTGCTTCAAGAAAGTAGACCCAAGTCCGCGTAATATCAACAATTACTAAGATGTAGCGTTTGCCATTGATCGCTTGCACGCCAGACGGGCCACACAAATCCTTGTGAAGAAGATGAAGCACATGCCGAGAGCTGTGTTCCACCTTTGAAGGAAAATGAGCACGAGTGCTTTTGCCTTGTTCACAAGCCGAGCAAAGGTGATCTTTAGAATACCAAATCGGGAGTCCTTCAACTAGTTTGTGAGCAAGGTTGGTGATGGTTTGAAAGTTTAGATGTGAGAGACGACGGTGCCATAGCCATGATTTTGTTGATGTTGCCTTTGAAAGTAAACAGATGGGAGAAGAAGCAACCATGTCTTGCATAGAGATAGTGTAAAGACTTGAATTACGAAAGCCGCATATAAGGTCGTTTCCTTGTAGATCACTTAATGAAACAAGTTTTCCCCAAAGCAACCTCCAAATCTCCATCACAGAACCCACTCCAAAACGATTGTGACCGAGGGCTTCCACATAATAAACCCTGCTAATTTCGATGTTCCCATTGATATAGTCTCCGTAGGCCCATGATAGTCGCTAAGTGATCATTCCTAACCCGACAAAGGCCAATGAACTTTGCAACAAAGTTTGATAACAGCTTAAGGTTGCCTGTCATGTGTCGGGAACATCCGCTATCAACAATCCGAGAATGATCCTATCACCGCATTACTCATGCCGCACACAGATGGAATAGAAGTAGATGTGGAACCCGAAATGTTAGAGGGTTCCTGTAGCTTATAGTAGATATACAAACATCAATAGCTTTAGGTATCCATTTAAATCCTAGTGTGTTATATATCCATTTCTGCCATCTCCAACTAGTATTTGCTTTAGTCTTAGTGAATGCACTAGGTGGTACTACATTCCTAGGAGGTGAACCGAGCTACAGGACAAAGAATGCGCTTAGAATCTAAAGAGGCGTCTACCGCATTTAGTAATGCATTAGGCCAGAGGTATTCCAGCTTCTAGGATTCCTTAAACGAGAGATGATAGCTTTAGCAACACATTTATCATGACAATCGAATTCATACTTTTACTAAATAACACAAGGTGCATCGATCAATATCAAAAGTACTTAAAGTTTAGCATTCGCTACATCACTATTTCTATTACACACGAATATCTATAAGGAAGCAACGTGAGTCTTATTCATAGTCCTAAGGTGTTCTTCTACTTTAGCATTCTTTATTGATCTTTTCTTAGGTCGCAACTTCCTATTCTTCGATGTAGTGCTCTTAGGTCGTGAAGTGCGTTTGGAAAAGACGCAACTATTCCTCGCTTCAAGAGAAGGAAGCACGCTAGCAACTTGTGATTTGGCAAGAGGTGATTCTAGGTTCACATTACTAAGTGTTACGGGCTAATCTCTTAATCATGGTAGGCGAAGTTGTTCATACTTTCCTAACATTCTCTTAACTTGAAGATAGTGTGAATCGATCTTGATTTTCGTAATCAAATATTTCCAAAGAAATGCATAACTTCTTTAGTGTGTGCAAGATAATGATCAAGTTCATTTGATGCTTCATCACGAAGTCTTTTGAGTAAATCAAATATGACACCATATTCCTTTTAACTTTTACAAGTTCTTGTTCATATTTTGAGATTTGACACTTAAAAGACACGCTTTGATCATCCAGTTGCTCAATTTTTGGATCGTAAGTTTGTCACGAACCGGCGATTTTGTGTTGAAAAGCAAGTTGTTGATCGTGAATATCTTTTGACACCAATTAAGACGACGTATTGCATTTGAAAGTTCGTTTGACAATCGCTTGTTTTCAACTTTTAAGGACTCGACCAAGCACATTATCGTTCTCAACATTTACCACGTAATCAACAAGATCAGAGATATAATCAAATGCATATGACAAAGAATTCAATAGCACAACATTATGGACATCAAGACAGTATGACATCTTCCAAGAGTCGATCAACATCTTTTCTCAACATTTTCTTTTACGCTTAGTGTTAGAAATAGATGTTTTGTTTTCAAAACGACCTTCATTATCCAAGTTCCTTATGAAAGTCCCTTTCCCAAGACAATGCACAACTTTTCAAATTTTAACATTTGGTAAAAAGATTTTTCTCAAAAATGTCTCTTTGTTCTCGCTAGAGGTATTGAAAGTGTTGAACTTTGATTTCATAATGATATTCTATCTCATGTTGTAAAGTTTTGAGGTCAGCCATGAAAATGTCAAAATATCCAAGAATTTTACGATTTTCGTGTTTGAGTTTACTTCATCGATGGAAGGTAAAGGACCATAAGTTTGTATAACTGTTTGGGATTAACATTAGAAGACTCACGTTTTATGATAATCCTTGGTGTGTTAGAAGAATCCTTGGTGTTAAAGTGACCGCTTTTAAATACTTAAAAGGTTTGTTGTAAACAACTTTTTCTAATTTTGATCGACTCTCGCCTTCTCGTGATCTAATTCCTCTTGACGATGATATTCAACAACACTCATAAATGAATTATCAATTTTATATTCTCAGACGGAAACTTCGTGGATTTGGTTTGAATGCTTGTTGAAAGCTTAGGTTTGTAATCGCAAGATTCGGTCCATATCCATTTTGATTGGGTTTAAAGTAAACTTTTCAATGGTCTGACCGACTCGCCATGTTTGTAAACAATAATTTTAAACTCTTTAAGTTTGTTTTGCAAGCCGATGATTTCTTCAAGATGATCATCTATTCGCTTCGTTGAATGCTTTTTGTATGCAGAGAATCGTTTTTGACAAGTTAACAACTCAACCTTAGCTTTTTGATTTTCCAATGCAGAGCGGCATTTGCTTTTTATGTTCATGTTTCAGCTTGTTCTATTTCGCATAACAAAGCATTCTTCAAGCGCGCAGATCAATGATCTGCTCTTCTAAATATTTTTCGCTTTGATAAGATTTGGCAAAGGTTGCTTCAAAACCATTTTCACGTTTTTCTTGAGTTTTGAAAAGTTGAGTTGCTTTTGTAAACATTCAAAATCCTGGTTAATGCATTTTTGCTTTTCAAGTCCTGATTAATGGCATGACATTTTTCCACTATGGTCTGTTGGTCTTGTATTAAACGAGCAAAATCCGGATGAGGCAAAGTTCTGTGTTCAACGCGGAGTCACAACATGATCATTATACTTAGATCCTCAGTATAACCACGAGTCAATTTGATTATCAAGGGAAACCATAAGGTCATCTTGATCGCCAAATATAACTACGGGTCTAGTTGAAAATCGCCTAATGAGATGTGGATGACTCATTTTGAACATTCCGAGCCTTGCCGGATTCGTATGCGGAGATATGAGATCGAGATAAATATGGTTTGTTCGGGTACCGAGACAAGCCATCAAGGTCATACACGGCCCGTGTCACCATGTGTAACTCATGCATATTAGCCATCAACATAACAATGATTGGCCTGCAAGTCCTCCATCATATCATCATCCGAAGTCAGATTTGCCATAAAGCTCTCGCTTTTGTTCCGTGAGAGTTCCACCAGCCTTCATCCTTAAGAGCCAAAGAAGAGCTCTCTTTAAATAAGCACGCCTAGTCCTGGCTTTGGGCATGCATTAGCCAGTGTCCCTTCATTGCAGCTTGTAGCATCGAAGACCATTCAACCCATTTGAGCATTTCCCTGTTCCACCACTTATCATATTCCTACCCACAACATTAAACCCTTGACCACCGCTTCCATCCGAGACCATAACCACGATTCTCAACTTCAACTCGCCCATTGTTCACAAATGCTTGATTCCTTGTATTAGATGAGGAACTAATACGGTTGTTGGATTTGTTGGTATAACGGCTAAAGGCATTAGCAATCATAGCAAATCCTTGTTGCAAAGTTGCTTTAAACGGATCGATTCCTCATTAGCTTCAATCGACAAGCGTTTTGAGCATTGTTGTTGTTGTATGGAACCAATTGAGTTTGTTGAGATTGAGGTCGTAAGGATCATGGTGTGATTGTAGCAGTTTGGTGAGTTGTCGGTTGAGGAGAATAATTATTTTGAGCATATAAGGCAAGTTGTTGATTTTCCGGATGTGTCGGTGGAGCAATTTGAGCACCGAGAATCCTTTCCCTATCAACTTCCTTTTCATGAGGCTTCAAGTAATCGTACAACAATCCATATGTAGAATGATGCATATTTTCGCTGACGGAGAAAATGACATACTTCTCCCATTCGTGACCAAGACTACTCAGGAACTTAGTATTCACTGCAATGCTTGGCATGATGATGTTGTGTTTATCCAAATCATTGATGATGTCTTAAAATCGATGATGATAAGACTCTAGTGTCTCTCCGTGTTCAATCATGAAGTGTTCATAAGCCAAGTAAATTTTGGATTCCAAATCCTCCCCGATTGAGTACGATCCTTCCATAAGAAGATGAATATGATCCCACATTTTTTGCGCCTTTTGAGCATCAACTCTTCGAAGAATTGGGTTAGGTAATCCTAAGAGGATATATTGCATTGCAAGTTCATCACTTTCATAGTGTAGAAGTTCTGAGGATTCAAGTCTCAAAAGTAAGAGCAATGTTGGATTGTTCATCTCTTGGTGGATTGGCATTTGGATCTCTGGTACAATAACAAGTAGGCATCTCAAATAGACCTTCCAAGATAACCTTCTTTAAGAACTTTCCATGTGGCTTCTTTAGATCACAAAACCTAAAGAACCTTATCACCCATTGATCGTGTTTCCTGAGTGAGCATTGAGGTCTATCAAGTGATCCACCTCATGAATTGATTGTTGGTCGCTAAAGCTTCAACACATCTTTGCAAATCAAGTGGGTTCCTTCATAGTGTTCCTTGATGGATGTTGATTGAATTCATTTGTGTAGGGTTGAACTTGAAGACTTGGTGGTGGTTGAACCATTTGAGGTTGTGGAATGCAAGCAGCAAGTTATTGTGATTGTTGTTGTTGATAAACTGCTTGTTGTTGATTCCATTGTTGATGTTGGGGAGTTAGTTGTTGTTGACGTTGAGAATAAGTGAAAGGGAAATAGTTAGAGTATGGTGGTTGTGACATGTTGAAAACTTGTGTTGGTAAAATGGATCTTTGTAGTCTAATGAACCTTTGTTGATGAAGTATCCTTAGGCGTAGAAATCACAATAAACCAAGTAGCACTTATGCTTAAAAACACCAAAGTTACGCAAGTAAAACAAGAGTTACGCTGTAGTTTTAGCTTACGGTAGGTGAAAAGACTAAAGTTGCGCGCAACGTAGTTGCGCGAGAAAAGTTAGGCGTAGGGTTATCTTTATGCGTAAGACCGGGCTTAGGCGAGGATGAATCTTATGCGTAGGATTTCTACGCAGTAAGCTTATGCTTATGCGTAAGTTTTGGGTTTATCCTGTGATCTTTTACACTATCACAAAGGCAAAAGATATCCAAAGTCGACGATTTTCTCAGCTTATCCAAGCAAGAAAACACTGAAAGTAAAACCACGAAAAACTGAAGATCAAACCAAGGAAAATCTTACGCCAGTAGTTTAGGTTTTGCTACGTGATTACTCTCTTAAATTTGATTGCCCAAAGATGTTTCTAAACCGCTTTTGTGTGATGAAATAGCTTCCACACCAAATGACACAAAAGTGTGAAACTTGATGATCCAAAGCTCTTAAAAGTTACGCTATAGAACGATGACCCACGTATCAAAAAACTAGCTCAAAAACAATGATCCACGCATAAAGTTTGAAACTTTTTGCCAAAAAAAAGTATTTTAACACCTTAAAACGTTGAAAGTACAAGAATCTTGGATTAAAAAGTGTAAAAAATGTGTTTTAAGAAAACCAAAAGTTATGGTACCGCACGTTAAGCCGTAAGACCAAAAAACCTTCAAACAATACGTCACCCAACTATTTGGCATTGATACCACCTAGGTCACTAGATTTACAAACACAAGGTTAATAGAAAGATAGAGAGGCGACAACAAATAAAACCAAACACACACACACGTATATAGGCAAGACGCAAGTAGGGCGAGATGTGAATAGAGAATAACTTGAACAACCAACCCTCAAGTGAGAGTTATTACATAGTATTTATAGGAGGGAAGCTAGGGCAACACTCCTAGTCCCTTCCTTTCTCATATGGGTTGGGCCTAAGCCTGGGCCTTCTACATGCTTAAGGCTAATAACAAACATAAAGGCCATAATTAGCTAACTATTACATATGAGTAACTAACACTTGAATAAGGTTTAGGAGTGATTCCAACAATGAGAACATTAGCTACTCTGAACGGTTATAGATGATGGAATCAATCAATGAGGATGTAGATTCTTCGTTCGTAATCTAATAAAGAGTGAATTGCACTTTCCAGCTATGAATCACCATGCATAAAGAAAGTAGCATTGAACCTTATCAACAACTTCAATCACACCTCATGTTACTCACATCCACATCAATGGATCAAACATGTAGTGCTCTTTTTCTGGCCGTGACTACCTACATTGAAGAGAACATTGTTGCTAGAATTAGAAACAATTGAAGATCCAAAATTTCTCATCAAAGTGGAAGATAATGAAGGATGATTCCATTGTCAGACCTGCATGATCTCACAACCAATTCCAGCCATTTATCAATGAGGAATATTCCGCAGATTTTGATCAACACTTGACGGGTATTTCCTTCCAAAAGCATACCGAATGGAAATTCGTGAATTCATCAATACATTTATGCAACTCATGGATAATGGAGAAGTACATTGAGGAAGGTACACTCAATGATGAAAAGTAGATGAGTGTCGAGAAATTATGAGATAGTTGCATGAGTCGGTATTATATCGCTTGAAAAGTCGGGTGTTGTCGGTCAATGCATATCGTGAGACAACAACGATGATGTAACCAAATGTCAAGAACTACTACCACACATGAAGCCGGATGCCGTGGATCATAAGGTGAATGAATGTCAAGGGTCGACAAGAGATTGTAGTGTTGAGATGGATAAAGCACCTGCATGATGAATTAGTTGGTAATCGAATATAGGGCTTAGAGGAAGATAAGCTTGAAAACAAACAAGAGTTCGCTGACTCTTGTTTCACATGATGTGGATGCATATCGTAATCGATAAATGAAGTAATTTCATGTGATGAGGTACCCTTAACTGTTCAACATAGTGCATCTACTAATGTACCTAAACAACCGATCTTAATACTAAACATGATTCGATATATGTTCCTTGGTTGAGGCCGAGTCTAAAAATTCAAAACAAATGATATGGTTGATAAAAGGCTTTGATGAACTTTTCAAACAAATTCTCAAACTTTGAAAAACATTGCATTTCACTTGAAATTGCAATACAAAGAAAGGAGGAAAGTTTTCAACTTAACAAACCATGTAAGAATCCGGAAACTTCCTAAATTCCGTAATTTTTTGAAATAAATGATTTAAAAGCTCACCTTCAAGCCAAAACTCACTCATATCAACAATTTGAAGAAACATATTTCTGACATGCATGTGAAAAGTAATTTGGTTACAAGTAATTCTGATGTGAATGCTATTTATGATATTCAAATGAGAAATGATGAATTAGCAGTTTATGTGGCAAAATTACTGAAGAAAATGAGTCTTTTGAGAAAAGCATCACATAATCTAAGGACTCGGGCTTCAAAGCAAGTTTATAATCTAAGTCAATGGAACAAACAAATTCTTTTGATAGCAAAATTTGATGTACCAAAGCTCAACTTGTGAGAAAAGTGTTTCGCTATTGTTGCCTTAAAAATGAGCTTTAGAAAATCTGTAGTGAAAGTGTGAACACTAAGTTTACAAACCATCAACCTGGGGAAACCAATTTCATCTCACTAGAAACCGTCCGTTGTTGGCAACCTACCTTATATCCTAAAAGAATTTTCAAAAACACTGTCATTTCCCAAGTTGATATGCGATAAAAGCTTTTGTCAAAACCACTACCAAATCTGAAGTTACCTAAGAATAAGGCTTCTCAGTCGCGGAACCCTCACAACAAGTGAAATAATTTCTACTCCCAAAGACTCAAGGATTAAGTTCGAAACGTTGTCAAAACTAAGCATTAAAACCTCGCATTATATGATATGGAATGACTTGTGGAAGAACTATTATCTAGAAGAAGCTAGGAAAAGGCACGATTCTAAAAGACGGAATTTTAGGTGCAAACACCTAGATGATGCATTACACAAGATTTCAAGGCATCAAGGAAAAGTAGTTATATGAAGAAGAATGTTAAGCATGTAGAAAATGAAAGTAGAAATTTTGAGTCTTTTCCGAATAAGAAACATTTTCCTAACTCACATGCTAAGGTACAACTAATTAAGACTACAAACAAAGGCTAAGGTTCAACCTAAGTCTAGGACATTCAAGAAGTCATCTTCAAAGGCATAAGAAGAAAAAAACAAACCCAAACTTCACCTAGATGGATACCAACTGCTAAATCTTTGGAGTCTAGGAATATTGATAAGTCTTCCATGTGTATAAGAAGCTCAAAAATCCTAAACCTTGCCATAAGTGGATACCGGCCCGTAGAATGTTTAATGATGCCGGACTTAAGTGGATTCCTACCGAAAGTCAGTTAACATGACAAAATCAATGGTTTACTGTAGGAAACCTCAAAGGGTTTGGATACTAATGTCACTAACCAAAATATATGCAATCAAGTTTGTAATATTAGCGCAGTAGTCCTTACTACTGCCATACTTCATCCTTTCCACATGGGACTGGTTTAAAGTATGGATTAAAAATGGATTGATATCTCATAACGCACGGGTTCAAGTAACTCAATCTTGATATTCAATCGGGCAATGACGCCTCGCTTAGTTCGTGCCTCAGACTTCATCATTATGGCGTCAATAGATAACACTGAGCCCTCGCTCCTCAAAGAAAAGAAAGGTGTACGCTTCAAGGCGCTTTATCTTCATAAGAAGAGAAATCTTTCTATGTTTATGACCATTCTCATCCATATTCTTCATCAACATACTTCATGATTTTTCCATGCGCTCAGCCATCGTGAACCGACTAATGATAATTACTCTTATTCCACTTGCTCAATATAATGAAGCATGGCTTACATCATGCTAATTTTGTCATGAGAAGTGTGAATAAAATATATTTGGATGATAATCACTTGTTTAATCAAGAATGGCATCTCCATATGCAATTCTTGAGTGGGAGAAGAAGTGTGAATTTTTGCATGGTTGACTCGATAGAGAATATATGGTCAAATCCGCTCCTAACTCATGTAAGAACCAAGATTCTTCTTATCGGATCATCTTCACATGTAGTTTTGTAAAACCTCGAAAATCTCAAACATGTTAAAAGACACTTTTGCCCTCAAATTAATAATTATGAAAAACTCAGAAACATGTCAAGATCGCTAATACGCTTACATTTGACTCATAAATAATCAAATGGTACAAGATGATAAAATCAATTCCCACTTATTGTCTCATAATATTTATCACACACATATATATATATATACGCTACTTTAGAACCCAATCATGTACAAAGTTGCACTATACATTATTAAAAATAAAACTAACACATTTTACTTGAGGTCACCTAAATAATATTGACTTTTGTCATGAATCTTTTTTATCTCCTTACTGGCCTAAAACCCACTCCTTATTTAGCATCTACCACAAATTGGTTAAATTACTCATGTAAGTATGGAATTTATACAAATTGATTTGGTCTCCTCAATACTGCCACAAGAAAAAAGAAAAATGCCAAGTCTCCAACCATTTTCTCCAAAATAAACTCTTTTCACACATCTCATCTTGATCCTATATTCTTTTTTTTTCCTCAAAGGTTCATATAAAACCCTAGCTCCCTCATCAAAAGTGACGGCAAAATTATGTTCCTCCTTCATCTTCATTCGACCATCGTGTAGTTCAAAAAAGGGAGGTTCAAGGCTGCTATGATCGCATGTACCGCTTCAAAGGGTCGCTATTGTCATGTGGTCTTGATCTCCTCACAATGCGGCTCGCTAGACAAAAAGGGTCGCTGGTTCTCTTTGTGTGATGTGTTGTGGTAGCGGGTTCTAGGATCAAGGAAGGATGTCGTAATTCCGCTTCAAAGCCCTCATTTTGCTTTCCCTTTTACACGCTTAGCGTACCCTCATTATCGCCTTTCATTTGAATCATGAATCTCGTCATTGGCAAAACACCCCACGCATGCTTGTATCTCCTTAAGACACATGTCACGTTAAATGTTGAAACTAAAATATAAAACCTAGAAACACATGATAGTTGGACATGGCCACGCGGAAGGATATATATAGTCACATAAACTATTATATGCTGTATATATGTGTCAAAAGTATACATAAACTCGGGTCTTGAATTATGATATTATATCATACATGACACACTTTTGTTTTACTATCATTAATCATGCTTAAATAATACCCCAAAACACGCGGTATATAATTTCCTCAATGAGTGTCTAAGAAACCAAGGTTTGAAATCGCATTTAAGGTCCAGTGGGGCGCATAAATTCTGTTTTGGGGAAGTATGGGTCGCATTAATTCGGGTATCACACAAGGAGCTCAAAATTTTATGATAATCGAACTCTAATGGTTTAAAAAAACGCTTCACGTGAATCATAATCTAAAACTAGGTTTTGAATTACATGACTTAATAAGTTAAAGGGTTGTTTGGTAAAAAAATATGAAACTTGATGGTTTAATGTGTTAATATGATAACCAAAGCGTGTTAAATGAGTAAAATGAGTGAACTTGCTATATTTACACTTTGAACCCCAAACTTGTATAATTTGGCTTAAATGATCCTTAAAGTATATAAATGCTCACTTAACCTAATATGTCTTCAAAATGAATCCTGAATGGCTAAACTTACTAAATATGAAAACCTCGCCTAAAAACGTAGAAAGTTACCTAAAATAGAAAGTACTTTAAATGGAAAGATTACTAAAAAATGAAAGTCGCCTTAACGAGTAATCCGATTCTTTATAGAACGCTATTTAATTCATATAGGTTCCCGCTTTACCTGATTGATCTTCTCTTGATTTTACTTTTCATTGTGATTTGTTCAATAAGGTACGTGATATTCTCGGACCTTACTTCTAAGGTTTCTCATGATTCGTATTCCATCTTTCATATTAGTGAACTGCTATTGCTTTTACTCTAAGCCTCTAGGGCTTCCCTATGACTTTGCTATGCTCCCTTTGATATGAATCTTTGATATGAATCCTTGATATGAACTTTGATATGAACTTGATATGAACTCTGATATGAACTTTGATTTGAACCTTTATGATATGATTATGATTTGACCCGCCGCTTGATACCCGGCCAAATATGTTTCCTAGTCGAAGGTAACTCGACCGTCATTGATGCACCAATGGCATGACTTTTAGTGTGTTGAGTGATGTTCCACAACCGTCCTTATTCCGATGATTATGAGCTCACTATATGTATATGATTCGCCACTATGTTTCCGCATGATGCATCCTAGATTTGATATGTTTCGAGGATTTGATCCATTGAGCTTTGTTCGTGAATGATGTCGGGTGCAATGCCTTCACAATTTCCGGAAGCTACTCCATTTGTTAACAGGTCTCCTCCTATATGTATGGTAATTCCGAGGTCACCCTCCGGTACAATGGCTACTTATGATATGATATGATATGATATGCTTCCGGCTCTGCAGATTGAGCACCCTACACTTTTGATAAACCTATATTGTACCTTCCGTGATTCCCCAACGCGACCATAACTGTGATACTTGCTTATTACTCAATACCTTTTATATGACTCACTCTACTACCAAGATATATATGTGTTACATTGCATTGATCTACACACTTTCATTTCATATTTCGCACTATGGTTCCATTCACGCATCGGTTATTATATGCTTATTGAATTTGATTATGCTATTCCATGTTTTTATGTGACTACCGACATCCCGCTATGATGTGATTACTATGGGTTATCCGAAGTTACCTCGGTTAACCGATGATATGTGATCTCACCGTTATGTGAATCAATTGTCTCGTGACCATAATGTGTAATCATAGTTTTGTCTGCTTATTATGTGTACTTGTTCACATAATTTCGTGGACTATGATTATCCTGAGCAGTTTCTTTATTCTCGCTGTTGCTGACCGCCATGTTTGCATTTCTGGGCTATGCTACGGGCTTGATTGGGTAAATGGTTCAAATTTTGAGACGCCTCGCTTGTTAATTTGTTTAGTTGCCCTCGCTATGTCTTTAATTCATTTTTAATTATATATTTATAATGTATTCCTACTTTATTACGCGGTGACCGCCATGTATTGACCTGCCAAGTTAGTACCGTTATGATAATCAAGGTTAAGTTTTCAACCAAGGGTTTTGACATGTAATTGCCATGCTCACTTATTAATTAATTGTTTCCGCTTTCCTCAGAGATATCCTGTTGGCTTGTATGTCTTACCATTTTCCTTCAATTGATTGTATGTCAGATATGTTGTGCGGATATAACGCTCAAGCTATGCCTCGCTATGTTTCAAGACTTGTATGCCTCGTTTGTATGTGCTTGTATGCTTGTTTGATGCTTTGCTTGGCTGCTCTCCTCTTGTTTTACATGTGCTTGGATATTCAGATAATTGTGTTCTCAGATCCTCATTGACTCATTGTCCTCATTTCGGCTGCTAATTTGTTATCCGCTTCCCTTTGTTTCATTTCGCATTTCCATTTTATTTAGCTTCGCTTTGTTATATCCGTTCAATCGGGCTTTTTAAGCTCTCACCGCATTTTTTCCCCTCGCTGTAGGTTTTAGGTTTGAAATGGGCTTGATGGGTCGAGAGCTGGATTATCCGAGGGACCAATCATGTTACCTTATTATCTTGGACTTATTTTGATGGGTTGCTTTTGTTTGGAGTTTTTCTTTCATTTTTGGATATTGTATTTCCTTTGTCGTACCAACTGCTCATATGATTTGATACTTCATTTTAAGGTTGCTACAAAAGATTTTTATCAGATGTTTTGATATGACACCAAAATGTGACACTTCTACCCTTGGCTGTTACAAGTTTCTTCTAAGAGCCGTTGGGACATCTTCACACTTCGGCTGATATGATTAAATGACAAAGTGCTTCTAGTTGCCGGCTGATTTCTTTGATGAACATCTTCGCTCTTGTTTGATTGGGAGGGATTTTAATTAATGATTTGCTTTTTACAAGTTAATGGGAATTTTGGTGTGTAAGAAGATGTTAACTTTCTATTTCCCCATTCGACAATCTTGAAGAAGGTCTAGCCTACAGCCTAATCTACATTTTCTCGGGCTACATGATTAGAAGACTAAAGACGAATTGCATTCATGATCTAAAGACTTCTTTCTTAATCCGACGGTAGAAGAACACTTGAAAATCTTCACGCTTTAGGGAGAGCACTAATTGGGGAGATTGAAAATCCAAAAGTTAATCCCCATTGACTTGTTCATATTCTTTAGCAATGATTCATTGCTTGATGACACCTCCTCCTACTAATGCTACAATTACTAAGGATAACTGGGATTCATTGCTTTTCAAAGATATGTTTGATGAGTACTTCCAACCTCTAACGAATGTTGATCATCCAATTTCTGAAGCTCATGCTCTGTTTCTACCGACTCAACTAGTTCACCATCTAAGAAGTACTTCTTAGAACTCTCAAGAAACCTTATCTCCGCCATTTCACAAGGCTGATAATGACTATCATGATATTGTAGTTGCACTACTGAATAATGATCCGCTTTTTGGTATTCCTTTGCCAAATCTTCACGGACATTGTTCATGAATAATGATCCGCCTTGGTATTCCCTTTGCCAAATCTTCACGGATTATTGTTTCTTTCTTATCATCATAACGCCATAAATCAACCATGAATATTAAGGAAAATGACTTCCTCATCCGGGCTAGAAGACATTTTTGTAAATCTTCCGATCGCCTTCTACATGTATACCTTGAGGAAGATTGCATTGATGTTGAGGAATCATTTCCTCCGGTTCATTCAGTGGGTCAATGTTCATCCGATTGGTGTTCTATTCAAGTGTTGGACATTTGACACAAGTTGATTACTTGGTTACACCTTTATCACTTATTTGATGTTGAAGATTGACATTCACAAAGGCGTGTTCTTATTTGATAACTTGCTCGCTTAAGAATTTGTGGTTGAAGTCTTTGGGTTATCTAGTTACCAAAGAAATGAAGTGATGGTTGAAGACCGTTAACTATCACTATTAGGAGTTACTTTGTTTTACCTCGTCACACGATATGCTCCGTGGATAATCGCAAAGAGGTGTTAATGTCTCATACTTTGCTCTGAGTAGTGAGTACTTAGAAATTTGCTGAAGCATAAATTCTACAATCGCTCGCCTTTCATTATTATGCGCTTAAGATATGTGGGAATATGACTTCAAGTTTGGTATATCTGCATCTTTCTCATCGCTGGTCACTTCAAATTGTCTACATATGGGTTGATAATGATAGTCGAGAGTTTCCAAGGCAGCTTGATTCTCACAAAGATTCAATTAGGCTATTTTGAGTTCTTCTCACAAAATTTCGAGTTTTGGGTATATTATGTTTTGCTGAATCTGAGGTATCAAACTAAAGGTGGAAGGAGACATATATCTAAAAGCACAACGAGTACACATGATGAACTTAACACTTCTACCGATTGAAGTTATCCGAAAAGACAATGGTCATAAATCAGAGAAACTCAATGTTTAACTCGTAGCCTTTGGTGTATTATTCTAACTAATTGGAGGAAATGGTCTCTGGAGACTTTTGGTATGTGTTACTTCAGCGCTCAGTTAGAAGAAATGTGAAAAGAATATTTGGTTCATGAGATGATATTGCATATCTATTCTTCTATATGATTTATGACAAAGTGCTTCCTGTTAGTGCTTCATGTACACAATGTAATGATGATTCTGATGAGATCGCAACGATCGTGGAGATATATGTGTACACGGCCTACAACATATTCACAAGATCGAGCTTAATCACATTCTAGAGTTGACATCCGCAGAGAGGAGACAGTGATTCAACCAGTTAGTGTGATGTTGTTTCGCTCTACCTCGTCAAGTACTTGTGTACATTGGGGCTGACATATATGGAAGATAACGGAATGCATTTGGTAAAATGAAGATGTTGATGTATTGTTCCCCGCATAAGACAACCGGTCAATCTCAAGAGTAATGCGTACATCGGGGACGACAAATGTAGTTCATGTGATCGGCCTTCACAGCTATTCCGGATTTGATAAACGCTAAGACGATCAATGTCTTAACTTGTTACCTCGGTGTTCTCATGTTCTTCGTGGTGCTGAGCTCATTCAATGAGACTGCTTTCTCTTCTCATTCTTCTTCTTGGAAAATGGTCTTTATTCAAGATTGACGATGAGGGAAGCTACAAAGTCTCACTTTCTCAAGAGCTCAATTTCTGAGGTCCATTCAAGAGTCTCAAAAGCTTTGTAGGAAGTTTAAGAGATGACAAATTCTATATCTTCTACTTATGCCGCCGATATCCTTATTCAAGACTGTATCATCATCTTCTTAAACTATATCATCTAAACGACCGTGTATGATTTATCGAAAAAGCAAAACACAAAAATAGAAAACCAACAAAATCAAAATAGAAAATTATAAAACCAACAAAAACCCATAAAAATCAGAAAATTTAAAAATACCAAAATATGTTTTCTCAAGACATGTCTTCTTGTATCGATAACATCTACGGTCTTAGAAATGTCATTCAATAATGGCACGGACCATAGATGAAGTTTCGAGCAGAGGTGTAAATATTTTCTAAAACATGTCTCAAAATATGGCTTACGCTATTTCAGACTGTGACTACGCTCAAAATGGCTTGCAAGCCATTTCAGATAGCAACCCGCTCTTCATGAAAGGAAAGTGTCGCTCTAAACCATTTTTCAAAAATCAGGTGCATCTCTATCCTAAAATAAACTAAGAGGTTGCGTCAGTCAAAAGATCGATGTTTCTACACAAATGTTTTTTCGCTCAAAATTTTTAGAAAAATATTTAAGGTTTTTCAAAATGGTGGTAAATGAGTTGCTTTGAAAATCAATCGCTTTTTGAGTTTTCTAAATAAATTGAAAACTCAATCAATGACTTCAGCGCTGATAAACTTTTCAAAAAAAATGAGTCATTGATTGAGGGGGGTAATGTTTTCAAATCTATATCATCTAACGGGCTTTCTTAATTATCCTAAGTACTTAATTAAAAATGATATTTGCCTATGTCGAAGGACTAGGAATTTAGGATATGATTGTTAGGATTAGATGATTATAGCTTGATGAACACATTATTCCCATACCTTATATGATCTGATTGATATGTTGGATTGACTTTTATTAGTCGATTGTTGTTTGGTGTTGTCAAATCACCATATATATCTGATGTGTGTTCACTAATGTATGCATGTATATTGGTATATAAGAATGTTCCCGATCCGGATCCCACAAATGAAGATGATTGGATGCCGGATCCCACAAATGAAGAAACGGAGCTTAATTGAACTTCTATGGAAAGTCGGCATGAAAAATGCAACGTGAAGAGGTCTCACGCATCAGCAGATGGTTTTCTTCATCAGAAATGAAGAAACGGAGCTTAATTTGACCTCAGTTGGCATTAAAATGCAAAGTATGAAGTCTCACTGCATCACAGACGTTTTTCTTCCAAGCCCTACAAAGAAAACACACACACATAAGCTTCTCAACAACCTAACGTATCTTGTGCAGGAAAAAGTAGTGGATGATACCATTTTTCTTAATACAAACTTGATAATATTGTTTTGAAAATGGAAAAATAATGTTTTTGAAAATAAATTGGATTCAAAGTTTTGAAATCAACCTGACTTTATTTTGTCAAATCATAAGTGATTTCAAATTAAATATTTTCAAACTATATTTCATTTATCAAGTCCGTTTGTACGTTAAAATGTGGTGATCTAAAGATTTAATGTTATGTCATGGTATGATTTTTAAACTCAAAGATCATACAAATGAAATTTTTTTTGTTCTTGTTTGATTGTGAAATTGTTTTATTTTACTTAAAGATTTCTTAAAACTATCATACATAACAATCTTTAATGTCTTAAAATGGTCCTTATCTGTCATTTTTTCAAAATCAAATTTTGCCAACGTCTTTTCCCAAAATCTTCTAAATGATTTAAATCTTTTGGGATCACAAATCTCAAAAGGTTTGAAATTTTTGATTGGGGTAGAGATCGTGATTTAAATCTCAAATTTGTTTAAATGGAATTGGTTTTAGTCCTTTAAAGGCATTCCCGCCTCCCATGTGCCAAACGATTTCTAATACATAATACAATATTGAGGGGAGCATTTATCCAAAACAAGATGAGTATTTAAACCCCGCCACATTTTCTCCTATGTTTTCTAAACCTTAATAAATCACTTGGGATCCAAAATCTCAAAGGGTTTGATATTTTTGATCGGGGAGAATTTGTGATTTAATAATGAAATTTGATAAAAGGTGATCGTTTTGATTCAATTTGCGGCACGCTTCTCTCTCATGTGTACAAACGCTTTCTAATCCCGGCACATATGAGGGGAGTAGTTTAAATGGCTTTTCTTACTGAAATTGATTTCAATATCATATGCACATATTGAGGGGAGAATTTTCCAAGAAAAATCAAATGGCTTTTTCTACGAATTGTGATCAAGAAATTATTTCAAAGAACTTGCCTCCATGCGAAACAATTTCAAAATCATATGCACATGTGAGGTGAGATTTCTAAATGATCAAAACTATTTAGGTATAAAATGCTTTGATCTCGTATCACAAGTACCTTGATTGATTTTTCCAAATGATTTTTTCAATTGGTTTTGAGAAGGAATGAATCAGACTAAAAGACCGACCATTTTACTTTATGCATGGAGTTATAAGGATGGTGAGAAATAGGATTCGTTTCCTCACGATCCCGGCTGAACTGTGGATCTACCCAGACAATCCACTAGATAGTGTAGAGTCCTTAGGTATGATGAAAAATGGAGAAAAATGAGAAATGGGAAGAGTGCCGACTGAGATTGAGCTAGAACTAGAATAAACCCAACAAGGTTCTAGTTATGAAGTCTCTGTAGCAATGAAGGGGTTGAAGAATGAAAAAGAAATGAATGTGAAAGGGGTGAAAAGAAATAGCCCTCCAATAATTCAACCTTAGGCGTAAACCGGTTCAATACATATGCTACTGTGTGTTTACTATAGTAACACTGTATGGAAGACAAGACATCATAGACCCAAGTGACAAGCCGCACTAAAACTTCCCAGCTACTCAAGTTCCTCTTAAAAGGACTTGTTTCATTCTCACGGGAACCGACATACCTATCGACTTTCTCTTAGAGATTGTTGATATTGAAGAAGGAGACCCTCTCCTAGTCTCCGACATAGGAACCAAATGTGCACAATTGAGTCTAGAGCCAAGAGATCATCCACAATATCTCATTAGACACTAAACACGAAGACTTGCCGCTTCCACACAATGTGGAAAGTAAGATTATATATTAAGAGTCCTATGCATTATCCTTGTGGTATTGCCAACATCCGAAAGTGATAAAAGTATTCACGATGAAGATGGAAATCCTTCTAGAGCCAACATCAAACAAGCTCGTGGGTGACATGTAGATCCTTTCTAAAGATCAAGCTATGACAACCGGATAGAAACAATGGGCATTCAATATTGAATCAAACTTGGTCCAGAATGGAATTGACTTAATACTTTTGGAAAACCGTTCGATGGTGTAATCTTCTTTTCTCTAGCACATCAATGTATTCATATTTCAAACTCAAAAGTATCTCTGAAAAAAACTATACTTTGGAAAACCGTCGATGTGCAAATATCTTCTTTCTAGCACTTCGAATGGGTATTCTTTTCAAATACAAAAAGTATTTATGATTGAAAATTGATCTTTCTCATAAAGACTTTGTCAATTGAAAACTCTTTCTTCTAAGCAATACACCATTGTTTTCAAATCAAATTTTTCATCAATCAGTGAATCTCAATTCGCTGGTTCACTCACTCCGCGGTTGTCTTCTGTGACGCTCCGTTTGAGAACTTAGAACAAATGCGAAACCTGTCAAGCGAGATTCTTCGGAATTATACCGACCGGCAGTACTTGTATCGGGATAAACGGGGAACCGTGGGCCGTGTACCTAAATTCAACGAAAGTGATCAAAGATACTTTCGTGTTTTATTGTTAATCGTTGTTTGCGTGTACATTGGACGGTTGCAAATGATCGTAATTATGAGTCAATCCAAAGACGCATGCTCACAAAGATCCACACTTAATCAAGAAATCATGACCGGTGCATATCTACGAACCTGCTCGGATATTTCTATAATATGCTTCTCGCTACTGGCCGCAAATATCATGAACCAAAGAAAGCTTCCGCTACTCTCATGGAAAGCATGTCATAATCCAAAGTGTGAGCATAAAGCCTGGCCCAAAGTCACAACATCACATGATGGCAACACTATGTTCTGTGATCTAAAGATTTACGGCGGGTTGGTGATCTCAATGAAATTTAAGATCATCAAATATGATCATAAATTGAACTTGTATTTTCGGAGAAAGGTGATGATCATCTGTGGAGCTTGATCTTTGCTAAGAAAGTAGACCCAAGTCCAGCGTGAATAGTCATCAACAATTACTAAGATGTAGCGCTTGCCATTGATCGCTTAACGCCGCATCGCCACACAAATCCATGTGAAGAAGATGAAGCACATGCGAGCCGGTTCCACCTTTGAAGGAAAGTGAGCACAAGTGCTTTTGCCTTGTTCACAAGCTGAGCAAAGGTGATCTTTAGAATACCGAAATCGTGGGAGTCCTTCAACTAGTTTGTGTCGAGCAAGGTTGGTGATGGTTTGAAAGTTTAGATGTGAGAGACGACGGTGCCATAGCCAGGATTTTGTTGATGTTGCCTTTGAAAGTAAGCAGATGGGAGAAGAAGAAACCATGTCTCATATAGATAGTGTAAAGACTGGAATTACGCCGAGCCGCATATAAGGTCGCTTCCTTGTAGATCACTTAATGAAACAAGTTTTCTCCTGAAAGCAACCTCCAAATCCATCACAAAATGACCTACCGAATCAGATTGTGACCGAGGCCTTCCACATAATAAACCCCGCATTTCGATGTTCCCATTGATATACCAGTAGCCCATGATAGCCTGAAGTGATCATTCTAAACCTCATGCCAATGAACTTTGCAATAAAGTTTGATAACAGCTTTAAGGTTGCCTCACGTTGTGTCGGAACATCCGCTATCAACAATCCAGAGAATGATTCATCACCGCATTACACAATGCATCTAATACGATGGAATAGAAGTAGATGTGGAACCCGAAATGTTAGAGGGTTCCGTAGCGGTTATAGTAGATATACACACATCAATAGCTTTAGGTATCCACTTAAATCCTAGTGTGTTTATATATCCATTTCGCCATCTCAACTAGTCTTTGCTTTAGTCTTAGTGAATGCACTAGGTGGTACTACATTCCTAGGAGGTGGCGGAGCTCTGAGGGGACAGCAAAGCGTTTCTTAGAATCTAAAGAGGCGGTCTACCAAGCAAAAACTTAGAAAGATTAGTGGGCCTAGAGGTATTCCGGTTCTTAGGATTCCTTAAGCGAGAGATGATAGCTTTAGCAACACATTTATCATGACAATGAGAATTCATACTTTTACGACAAATAACACAAGGTGCATCGGACTGAATATCAAAAGTGCTTAAAGGTTTAGCATTCGTTACATCACTATTTCTATTACATGTTGCGGACGCAATATCTAAAGTGGAAGCAACGTGAGTCTTATTCATAGTCCTAGGGTGTTCTTCTACTTTAGCATTCTTTTTTGATCTTTTCTTAGTGCTCTTAGGTTGTGAAGTGCGGACGTTTGGAAAAAACGAACTATTCTGTTTTGATAGAAGGAAGCACGTTAGCAACTTGTGATTTGGCGTGGTGATTCTAGGTTCACGATTACTAAGTGTTATTGGGGCTATTCTCTTAATCACGGTAGGCGGAAGTTGTTCATACTTTCCTAACATTTCTCTTAACTTGAAGATAGTGTGAATCGAGATCTTGATTTTCGGATCAAATATTTCGACAAAAATGCATAACTTTGTTAGTGTGTGCAAGATAATGATCAAGTTCATTTGATGCTTCATCACGAGTCTTTTTGAGTAAATCAAATATGACACCATATTCCTTTTAACTTTTACAAGTTCTTGTTCATATTTTGAGATTTGACACTTAAAAGACCGCGTTTTGATCATCCATTGCTCAATTTTGGATCGAGTTTTGTCACGCAATTGGGCGATTTTGTGTTGAAAAGCAAGTTGTTGATCGTGAATATCTTTTTGACACCAATTAAGGCGACGTATTGCATTTGAAAGTTCGTTTGACAATCGTTTGTTTTCAACTTTTAAGGACTCGTCGAAGCACATTATCGGTGTTCTCAACATTTACCACAGGAATCAACGATATCCAGAGATATAATCAAATGCATATGACAAAGAATTAAATAGCACAACATTATGGACATCAGCACGGATGACATCTTCCAAGAGTCGATCAACATCTTTTCTCAACAATTTCTTTTTACGTTTAGTGTTAGAAATAGATGTTTACGTTTTCAACGACCTTCATCAATACAAGTTCCTTATGAAAG
Source organism: Chrysanthemum makinoi (assembly GCA_910596185.1). Classification (NCBI taxonomy): domain Eukaryota; kingdom Viridiplantae; phylum Streptophyta; class Magnoliopsida; order Asterales; family Asteraceae; genus Chrysanthemum; species Chrysanthemum makinoi. The sequence goes on from OU343221.1 coordinate 162,745,790, forward strand.
TCCCTTTCCCAAGACAATGCACAACTTTTCAAATTTTAACATTTGGTAAAAGATTTTTCTGAAAAATGTCTCTTTGTTCTCGCTCTAGAGGCGATTGAAAGTGTTGAACTTTGATTTCAAAATGATATTCTATCTCATGTTGTAAAGTTTTGAGGTCAGCCATGAAAAGGTCAAAATATCGAAGAATTTTGCGATTTTCGGGTTTTGAGTTTACTTCACTGATGGAAGGTAAAGGACCATAAGTTTGTGCATAATCTGGTTTGGGATTAACATTAGAAGACTCGGGTGTTTTTATGATAATCCTTGGTGTGTTAGAAGAATCCGTTGGTGTGACGAAAGTGACGCTTTTATAATTAAAAGGTTTGTTGTAAACAACATTTTCTAATTTTGATCGACTCGTCTTCGCATCTAATTCCTCTTGACGATGATATTCAACAACACTCATATTAATTATCAATTTTATATTACGCCTGGAAACTTAGGGATTTGGTTTGAATGCTTTGGTTGAAAGCTTAGGTTTGTGTCAGGCAAGATTCGGTCCATATCCATTTGGATTGGGTTTTAAAGTAAACTTTTCAATAGGCCGACTTCATGTTTGTAAACAATATTTTTAAACTCTTTAAGTTTGTTTTGCAAGCCGATGATTTCTTCAAGATGATCATCTATTCGTTTCGTTGAATGCTTTTTGTATCCAGAGAACTGTTTTTGACAAGTTAACAACTCAGCCTTAGCTTTTTATGTTCATGTTTAGGTTGTTCTATTTCGGACAACAAAGCATTCTTCGAAGCGGCTAGATCACGCATCTGTATTTCTAAATATTTTTCGTTTTGATGAGATTTGGCAAAGGCTGCTTCAAAACCGTTTTCACGTTTTTCTTGAGTTTTGAAAAAGTTGAGTTGCTTTTGTAAACATTCAAAATCCTTGGTTAACATTGCATTTTTGCTTTTCAAGTCCTGATTAATGGCATGACATTTTCCACTATGGTCTGTTGGTCTTGTATTAAACGAGCAAAATGCGGATGAGGCAAAAGTTCAGTCTGTTCAACGTGAGTCACAACATGATCATTACTTAGATCCTCAAGTATAACCACGAGTCAATTTGATATCAATGGAAACCATAAGGTCATCTTGATCGTCAAATATAACTACGGGTCTAGTTGAAAATCCGAATGAGATGTGGACGACTCATTTTGAACATTCGAGCCTTGCCGGTTCGATGTTGGCGAGATATGAGATCGAGATAAATATGGTTTGTTGGGTACTGAGACAAGCCATCAGTGTCATACACTGGGCCTGTGTCACTCATGTGTAACTCATGCATATTAGCCATCAACATAACAGGTGCATTGGCCTGCAAGTCCTCCATATCATCATCAGTGCGCATTTTCCATAAAGCTCGTTCTTTTGCGTGAGAGTTCCACCGCTTCATCCTTAAGAGCCAAACGAAGAGCCTCTTTGTGATAAGCACTGCCCCTAGTCCTAGGCTTTGGGCATGCATTAGCCATGTCGCTTCTCATTGCAGTTGTAGCATCGAAGACCATTCAACCCATTTTGAGCATTTCCCTGTTCCACCACTTGAGCTCTATTGTTATTCCTACCCACAGCATTAAACCCTTGACCACCGCCCATCCGGGACCATAACCACGATTCTGAAATTCAACTCGTCCATTGTTCACAACAACTTGATTCCTTGTGTTAGATGAGGAACGAATATGGTTGTTGGACTTGTTGGTATAACGGCTAAAGGCATTAGCAATCATAGCAAATCCTTGTTGCAGTGCTTTAACGGATCGATTCCTCATTAGCTTCGCTAACAAGTGCTTGAGCATTGTTGTTGTTGTATGGAACCAATTGAGTTTGTTGATATTGAGGCTGTGAAGGATCATATGGTGTGATTGTAGCAGATTGGTTGAGTTCTTGGTTGAGGAGAATAAATGTTTTGAGCATATAATGCAAGTTGTTGATTTTCCGGATGTGTCGGTGGAGCAATTTGAGCACGGAGAATCCTTTCCTATCAACTTCCTTTTCATGAGGCTTCAAGTAATCGTACAACAATCCATATGTAGAATGATGCATATTCTTCGCTTGACGGAGAAAAATGACATACTTCTCACATTCAGGACCAAGACTACTCAAGAACTTAGTATTCACTGCAATTCTTGGCATGATGATGTTGTGTTTATCCAAATCATTGATGATGTCCGAAAACGATGATGATGAGACTCTAGTGTCTCTCCAGGTTCAATCATGAAGTGTTCATAAGCCAAGTAAATTTTGGATTCCAAATCCTCCCGATTGAGTACAGATCCTTCCATAAGAAGATGAATATGATCCCACATTTCCTTAGCAGTCTTTTGAGCATCAACACTTCGAAGAATTGGGTTAGGTAATCCTAAGAGGATATATGGCATTGCAAGTTCATCAGCTTCATAGTGTAGAAGTTCCTCTGCATTCAGGTCAAACCTGAGTAGCAATGTTGGATTGTTCATCTCTTGGTGGATTAGCATTTGGATCTCGAGTACGATAACAGTAGGGATCTGAAATGGACCTTCCAAGATAACCTTCTTTAAGAACTTTCCATGTGGCTTCTTCGATCACAAAATCTAAAGAACCTTATCACCCATTGATCGTAGTTTCCCGGAGTGAGCATTGGAGGTCTATCAAGTGATCCAGCCTCATGAATTGATTGTTGGTTGCTTAAAGCTTCACACATCTTTGCAAACCAAGTGGGTTCCTTCATAGTGTTCTTTGATGGATGTTGATTGAATTCATTTGTGTAGGGTTGTACTTGAAGACTTGGTGGTGGTTGAACCATTTGAGGTTGTGGAATTGCAACAAGTTGTGGAGTATGTTGTTGATAAATTGCTTGTTGTTGATTCCATTGTTGATGTTGTGGGTTAGTTGTTGTTGACGTTGAGAATAAGTGTAAGGGAAATAGTTAGAGTATGGTGGTTGTGACATGTTGAAAAACTTTTTTTTGGTAAAAGGTTTCCGTGTGTAAATATTATTGATAAAAACAATGAAGTACAAAGGATGAGAGTGAGTCTCTACATCTCAGTCCATAAGGACACTTACATGCTAAAGCGACAAGCTAAACCAAACAACTATATAAGAATGACGACCATTCTTATAACTAACATAATTAAAACATACTACCTATGACGACCCTTGAGACGAACATCATGCCCAAACGGCATGTGCTCATAGCCATCATAAGACTCCAAATCATCCAGAAATCCAGCACCAGGTAGATACTCGGGCATACAAACTTCATCATCATCCTCCAAGGATGAACACCCTTGATGTGTAGAAATACCATGAGTACCGGAATTCTTTGCCAGGCTACTCTACCACTTTCCACAGGTATATCACTAGTAGAGACATCACACATATGCTCCAAAGTAGGTACCTGTTCCTTCCCCATGCTTGGACAATCATCACCCTTAAACATACTAGAAGAATGACCAATCAAGTCATCTTTAGAAGGCTGATCCAAAGGAGCAGTATCAAAAGAATCGAGGAGTATCAATGGCATTCTTCTTATTAGCAGGTTTAGAAACAGGTTTATACACAACACTAGGCTTTGGTTTGAAAGACCTAGGCCTTTGGTTTGCTTTAGATACCTTATTTCCATCCTTATCCGAGAGAACTCCCCGAGTAGTACGAATATCCTGTTTAGTCGAACCCGAACCACAAGTAGCCTTGTCTTCCCTAAGAGGGCAGAAATCGTCCTCATGGTTAAAAACATTACATTTAGAACATCGAGATGGCCACCATTCGTATTCGACTTCAAGAACTTCCATATAATGACCCTTACCCATAGGCAAAGGTATAGCAACATCAATTGACTCCAAAACAGCCTTTTCAGCAGATAACTCAATTAGAACTCGTGCATAAGAATAACGACCCCAAGGATTTCGACACATAGCACTAGTACCTTCATCCATTCTTATAACACGACCAAGCTGTTGTGCAATCAAACTAACACCGGCTTCTGAATACGCAATTGCAGGTACATTATGGATAAGAACCCATACCGGTACCTTAGTAATCTTCTCCCTCTCCAACCTTGTATTAGGAACCCAAGTTTTCAAAAACATAGGATTCGACAAAATGAACCAAGGACCACCCTCAAGCACCTTATTCATACCCACTTGAGTCTTAAATTTATAAAGGAAGAAATCACTCCATCATAACACACTTTCGCCAAACTTACCCCATGCATGCTTAACATAATTTGCCACAATAGGAAAAGCTAAACGTTGCCCAAGGAAATAGCCGCATAACGTATGATCAAACTTAGAAGCATATCATCAACAGGCTAAGGGAATAACAACATTAGCACCCGTGATTGTACGCCCATCATCTAGTTTATCACCATAATCCAAAGGCACCACCAATACCAATAGCGACTTGATTGCACCATTAATATTCAAATGATCATCGGATGTAAACCGAGAAGAACTTACACTATCACATGATAGCAATGTTTGGATCCGCCACACCAGGAGTAACGCTTGGTTTATTCGTAAAAGACCCATGATTACTAAGAAGAGCAAAACTCCCCGTCCTTCCACCCAAACCCGCACCTTTCAAAATAGATTTCAATGGTTGTGTCTCGTTAACCAAGACCTTACCATCAATATTGCTAATCTTCGCAGCCAACCCACCAGCCTTAGAAGGCTTCTTACTATTCAAAAACCCCGATTCCATCTCTCTTAAACCCATTACCGCAACGACCGACCAAAACCACCAACGACAACAAACCCGCGGGTACTTTCCAGTATGTATAGTGCGATCTCGAAAGAGATCTTTAAACAATAAAGAATGCCACCCAACAGCAACGAACAGCCCTTATAAAAACAATCAGAGATCAGTATATAGAGGAGGAAGGGAGATCGCTGTAGTAACCAAGTAATAATCGCAAAACGCAAAACCCTAATGACTAGAGGATTCGCAAACCGAAAACTGAAAACACCCCTAATAATAGGGGAATGTATACCAGATAATAGGATCAAGAAACCAATAATCAAAAGAGAATGAGAAAAACGACTGGTATAAAAAGATAAAATCCCAAGGCGGTTCCACAAACCCTAAAAAACGATACCCCAAGAAACAGATCCGTGATTCTGATAGAATAATATGTATGAACGAATCACACACCAAATCAAAGGGAAGACAGGATTCACGAATTCAGATTAATGGAGAAACAAAAAACGATTTGGAGAAAAGTTAGGGTTTGTTTGTCGCCTAGAGAGAGAGAGAACAGTTAGGGTTTTTGACATGTTGAAAAACTTGTGTTGGTAAAAATGGATCTTTGTAGTCGAATGAACCTTTGTTGATGAAGAATCCTTAGGCGTAGTAATCACAATAAACCAAGTAGGACTTATGCGTAAAAACACCAAAGTTACGCGTAACAATAAGAGTTACGCGTAGTTTTAGCTTACGCGTAAGCAGGGAAAAAAGACTAAAGTTATCGCTTAAGCGTAAGTTATCGTAGAAAAATTAGGCGTGGGATTATCTTATGTGTAAGACTGGGCTTAGGGTGGATGAATCTTATGCGTAGGATTTTCTACGCGTAAGCTTATGCTTATGCGTAAGTTTAGGGTTTTATCCCAAGTGATCTTTTACACTATCACGATTAAAAGATATCCAAAGTCGACGTATTTTCAGGCTTATCCAAGCAAGAAAACAGGGTAAACCACAACGAAGATCAAACCAAGGAAAATCTTACGCGTAGTATTAGGGTTTTGCTACGCGTAGGATTACTCGTAAATTTGATTATGCCCAAAGATGTTTCTAAACCAGTTTTTGTGAGATGAAATAGCTTCAATAACACCAAAATGACACAAAAGTGTGAAACTTGATGATGCAAAGCTCTTAAAAAAGTTACGCGTAGGACGACACCCACGAATAAAAACTAGCTCAAAAACAATGATCCACGCATAAAGTTCGAAACTTTTGGCAAAAACATAAGTTTAACACCTTATAACAGTGAAAGTACAAGAATCTTGGATTAAAAGGTGTAAAAATGTGTTTTTAAGCAAACCAAAGTTATGGTACCGTACGTTAAGCGTGAGACCAAAACCCACTTCAAACAATAAGTTCACCCAACTATTTGGCGATTGATACCACTGTTAGGTCACTAGATTTACAACACAAGCTTAATAGAAAGATAGAGAGCGATTGAACAAATAAACCAAACACACACACCGTATAGTAGCGGTTAGCGTAGAGATGTGAATGAGAGAATAACTTGAACAACCAACCCTCAAGTGAGAGTTATTACATAGTATTTATAGGAGGGAAGCTAGGGCAACACTCCTAGTCCCTTCCTTTCTCATATGGGCTTGGGCCTAAGCTCATGGGCCTTCTACATAAGCTTAAGGCTAATGACAAACATAAAGGCCATAATTAAGCTAACTATTACATATGAGTAACTAACACTTGAATAAGGTTTAGGAGTGATTCCAACAATGAGAACATTAGCTACTCTGAACGGTTATAGATGATGGAATCAATCAATGAGGATGTGAGATCTTCGGGTTCAGAATCTAATGAGTGAATTGCACCCGCCTTAGGCTATAGAATACCATGCATAAAGAAAGTAACATTGAACCTTATCAACAACTTCAATCACACCTCATGTTACTCACATCCACATCAATGGATCGAACATGTAGTGCTCTTTTTGTCGGGACTTACCTACATTGAAGAGAACATTGTTGCTAGAATTAGAACAATTGAAGATCCAACTCATCAAAGGGAAGATAATGAAGGATGATTCCATTCTGCACTCGGATGATTCACAACCAATTCCAACCATTTATCAATGAGGAATATTCCGCAGATTTTGATCAACACTTGACGGGTATTTCCTTCAAAAGCATCTTGGAATGGAAATTCAGAAATTCATCAATACATTTATCCAACTCATGGATAATGTGGAGAAGTACATTGAGGAAGGTACACTGAATGATGAAAAAGTAGATGAGTGTCAGGAGAAATTAAGAGATAGTTGTGATGAGTCGGGTATTGTATCGCTTGAAAAGTTCGGTTGTTCTTTGAATCTGAATATCGAGACAACAACGAATGATGTAACCAATTTGCTTTCGAACTATGGTCACATGAAGTGGATCTTTGTGATCGATAAGGTGAATGAATGTCAAGGGCTGACAAGAGATTGTAGTGTTGAGATGGATAAAGCACCATATGATGAATCGGTTGGTGCGAATCAGGGGCTCGAGGAAGATAAGCTTGAAAGCGATAAGTAGTTCGACTCTTGTTTCATGATGTGGATGCAGAATATCAGGTGATAAATGAACTAATTTCATGTGATGAGGTACCCTTAACTGTTCAACATAGTGCATCTACTAATGTACCTAAACAAACTGATCTTAATACCAAACATGATTCTGATATATGTTCCTTGGTTGAGGCCGAGTCTAAAAAATTCAAAAAAAATGATATGGTTGATAAAAAGGCTTTTGATGAACTTTCAAACAAATTCTCAAAACTTGAAAAACATTGCATTTCTCTTGAAATTGCAATACAAAGAAAGGAGGAAAGTTTTCAACTTAACAAACCATGTAAGAATCCGGAACTTCCTAAATTCCGTGAATTTTTTGAAATAAATGATTTAAAAGCTCAGCTTCAAGCCAAAAACTCGACTATCAACAATTTGAAGAAACATATTTCTGGTATGCATGTGAAAAGTAATTTGGTTACAAGTAATTTTGATGTGAATGCTATTTATGATATTCAAATGAAAATGATGAATTAGAGTTTATGTGGCAAAATTACTAAAGGAAAATGAGTCATTGAGAAAGCATCACATAGAACTAAGTGACTCATCAAAGACGCTAGAACTAAGTCAATGGAACAAACAAATTCTTTGATAGCAAAAATTGATGTACTCAAAGCTCAACTCGAGGAAAAGTGTTTCATTTATTGTTGCCTTAAAAATGAGCTTAGGAAAGCGTAGTGAAAAGTGTGAACACTAAGTTTACAAAACCGTCAACCTTGGGGAAACCAATTTCTCATCTCACTAGAAACCGGTCCGTTGTTAGGCAACCTACTGCGTTTATATCCGAAAGATCAAAATTTTCAAAAACATGGTTTGCCTCCCAAGTTGATGCGATAAAAGCTTTGTCAAAACGGTCACTTCACGGTGTTACCTAAGAATAAGGCTTCTAGCTCGTGAACCCTCAACAAGTAGCCACTTCTACTCCCAACACCTCAAGGATTAGTTCAAAATGATTGTCAAAACCAAGCATAAAAACCCAGAATTCATATGATATGAATGACTTGTGGAAGAACTATTATCTAGAAGAAGCTAGGAAAAAGGCACGATTGAAAAGCCGGAATTTTAGGTTAACACCTAGGATGATGCATTACACAATTTCAAGGCCTTTGCGGTAGTTATATGAAGAAGAATGCTAAGCATGTAGAAAATGAAACTAGAAATTTCGAGTCTTTTTCGAATAAGAAACATTTTCCTAACTCACATGCTAAGGTACAATCCACTAAGACTACAAAGTTACTAAGGTTCAACCTGTTAAGTCTAGGACATTCAGTAAGTCATCTTCAGTGCATAAGAAGAAAAACAAACCCAAAACTTCACCTAGATGGATACCAACTGCTAAATCATTGGAGTCTAGGAATATTGATAAGTCTTCCACTGTGCATAAGAAGCTCAAAAATCCTAAACCTTGCCATAAGTGGATACCGTCTGGTAGAATGTTTAAGGATGCTGGACTTAAGTGGATTCCTACGAAAGTGTTTACGATGACAAAATCAAGGTTGACTGTGAAACCTCAAAGGGTTTGGATACTAATGTCAATAACCAAAATATATGCAATCAACTTTGTAATATTAGTGCGGGTAGTCCTTACTGATTCGCAGATACTTCATCCTACTACATGGATGGCATAAAGTATGGATAACAAATGGATTGATATCTCATAACTCACGGGTTCAAGTAACTCAATCTTGATATTCAATCGGCAAGCGTCTATTCATTGATTCAGGGCCTCGTACTTCATCATTATGGCGTCTGCCATACACTTGGGCCCGTTCCTCAAAGAAAAGAAAGGTTACGCTTCAGTCGCTTTATCTTCAAAAGAAGAGAAATCTTCATGTTTATGACCATTCTCATCGACATTCTTCATCAACATACTTCATGATTTTCCATGCTCTTCATCATCAAGTGAACCGGACTATTGATAATTACTCTTATTCCACTTGCTCAATATAATGAAGATGGCGACATCATGTGCTAATTTTGCTGCGGAGAAGTGTGAATAGAATACATTTGGATGATAATCACTTGTTTAATCAAGAATGGCATCTCCATATGCAATTCTTGAGGGGGAGAAGAAGTGTGAATTTTTGCATGGTTGACTGATATTTGAGAATATATGGTCAAACGGCTCCTAACTCATGTAAGAACCAAGATTCTTCTTATCGGATCATCTTCACATGTAGTTTCTTCTAAGAGCCGTTGGTTGACATCTTCACAGTGATATGATTAAATAACAAAGTGCTTCTAGTTGCTGGGCTGATTTCTTTGATGAACATCTTTCTGTTCTTGTTTGATTGGGAGGGATTTTAATTAAGGGGATTTGCTTTTTACAAGTTAATGGGAATGCCTTTGGTGTGAAGAAGATGTTAACTTTCTATTTCCCCATTCGGACAATCTTGAAGAAGGTCGAGTCTACAGTCTAATCTACATTTTCTGCTACATGATTAGAAGACTAAAGCAATTGCATTTGATGATCTAAAGACTTCTTCTTAATCCGGGCAGAGAAGAACACTTGAAAATCTTCGTCAGTTTAGGGGAGAGCACTAATTGGGGGAGATTGAAAAGCCAAAAGTTAATCCCCAATTAGACTTGTTCATATTCTTTAGCAATGATTCATTTCTTGATTTTTGATGACACTCCTCCTACGCCTAATGCTTCAATTACTAAGGATAACGGGATTCATTGTTTGTTCATTGTTTTCAAAGATATGTTTGATGAGTACTTCCAACCTCTAACGAATGTTGATCATCCAACTTCTGAAGCTCATGCTCGGTTTCTACGACTCAACTAGTTCACCATCTAAGAAGTACTTCTTTAGAACTCTCAAGAAACCTTATCTCCAGTTACTTCACAAGGCGTTGATAATGACTATCATGATATTGTAGTTGCACTACTGAATAATGATCCGCTCTTTGGTATTCCTTTGCCAAATCTTCACGGATTATTGTTCATGAATAATGATCCGCTCTTTGGTATTCCTTTGCCAAATCTTCACGGATTATTGTTTCTTTCATTGTGCACGCTATAAATCAACCACATGAACATTAAGGAAAAATGACTTCCTCATCCGCTAGAAGACATTTTTTGTAAATCTTCCAGATCAGCTTCTACATGTATACCTTGAGGAAGATTGCATTGATGTTGAGGAATCATTTCCTCCGGTTCATTCAGTGGGTCAATGTTCATCCGATTGTATGTTTATTCAAGTGTTGGACATTTGACACAAGTTGATTACTTCGAAGTTACACTTTTATCACTTATTTGAGGTTGAAGTTGACATTCACAAAGGCGTGTTCTTATTTGATAACTTGCTCGGGCTTAAGAATTTGAGTTGAAGTCTTGGGCTATCTAGTTACCAGCAGTCGAAGTGGATGGTTGAAGACCTGGTTAACTATCACTATTAGGAGTTACTTTGTTTTATTAATCTGCAGCATATATGCGTGTGGATAATCGCAAGAAGTGTTAATGTCTCATACTTTGCTTGAGTAGTGAGTACTTAGAAATTTGCTTGAAGCATAAATTCTCGACACCGTTCTTCCATTATTAAGTGCAAGCTTAAGATACAAATGTGGGAATATGACTTCAGTTTCAAGTTTGGTATATCGGGTATTCTTCATCAGTGGTCACTTCAAATTGTCTACATATGGGTTGATAATGATAGTCAGAGAGAGTTTCCGTTGCAGTTGATTCTCATAGGATTCAATTGGGCTATTTGAGTTCTTCTCACAAGATTTCGAGTTTTTGGGTATATTATGTTTTGCTGAATCTGAGGTATCAAAACCGAGAAAGGTGGAAGGAGACATATATCTAAAAGCACAACGAGTACACATGATGAACTTAACACTTCTACGATTGAAGTTATCGAAAAGACAATGGTCATAACCGTAGAGAAACTCAATGTTTAACTCATAGCCTTTGGTGTATTATTCTAACTAATTGGAGGAAATGGTCTCTAGAGACTTTTGGTATGTGTTACTTCAGCGTTCAGTTAGAAGAAATGTGAAAAGAATATTTGGTTCGTGAGATGATATTGCATATCGACATCCTCTATATGATTTATGATAAAGTGCTTCCGGTTAGTGCTTCATGTACACAATGTAATGATGATTGATGAGATCGCAGCGATCGGGGAGATATATGTACATCGAGGGTCGGACAACATATTCACAAGATCGAGCTTAATCAGTTATTCTAGAGTTGACATCCGCAGAGGAGATCAGTGATTCAACTAGTTAGTGTGATGTTGTTGTCTCTACTCGTTTGGGTACTTGTGTACATTATGGGCTGATTGGTTATATGGAAGATAACTGGCATGCATTTGGTAAAATGAAGATGTTGATGTATTGTTCCCCTGCAAGACAACCGGTCAATCTCGAAGAGTAATCGTACATCGGGGGCGCATAACAGTTCATGTGATGGGTCTTCATCGCTTATTCGGATTTGATTACCGCTAAGACGATCAATGTCTTAACTTGTTACCTCGGTGTTCTCATGTTCTTGGGGTCTGAGCTTCATTCAATGAGACTGTTTCTCTTCTCATTCTTCTTCTTCTTGGGAAAATGGTCTTTATTAGAGATTGACGGTATGAGGGAAGCTACAAAAGTCTCTTTCTGCAGCAATTTCGAGGTCCATTCAAGAGTCTCAAAAGCTTTGGTGGTGGAAGTTTAAGAGATGACAAATTCTATCTTCTACGACGTGCTGCTCGATATCCTTATCTCGATTACTCATTATCATCATCTTCTTAAACTATATCATCTAAACGATCTGTGTATAGATTTATCGAAAAGCAAAACACAAAAATAGAAAACCAACAAAATCAAAATAGAAAATTATAAAACCAACAAAAAACCCATAAAAATCAGAAAATTTAAAAATACCAAAAATATGTTTTCTCAAGACATGTCTTACGGTATCGATATCTACGGTCTTAGAAATGTCATTCAATAATGGCACGGGACCATAGATGAAGTTCGGCAGGAGGTGTAAATATTCTTTTTCCAAAACATGTCTCAAAAATATGGCTTACAGTTATTTCAGACGTGACCAAGCTAAAATGGCTTCTTTGCATTTCAGATAGCAACCCGTTCTTCATGAAAGGAAAGTCTTTGCGCTAAACCATTTTTCAAAATCATTGCACTTATCCTAAAATAAAACAAGGAAGCAGGTCGTCAAAAAATCGATGTTTCTACACAAATGTTTTTTTCTAAAATTCTTTAGAAAATATTTTGTTGTTTTTCAAAAATGGTGGTAAATGAGTTGCTTGAAAATCAATCGTTTTTAGAGTTTTCGAAATAAAATTGAAAACTCAATCAATGACTTCAGCGCTGATAAACTTTTCAAAAAAAATGAGTCATTGATTGAGGGGGGTAATGTTTTCAAATCTATATCATCTAACGGGCTTTCTTAATTATCCTAAGTACTTAATTAAAAATGATATTTGCCTATGTCGAAGGACTAGGAATTTAGGATATGATTGTTAGGATTAGATGATTATAGTTTGATGAAACACATTATTCCCATACCTTTTATGATATGATTGATATGTTGGATTGACTTTTATTAGTCGATTGTTGTTTGGGTGTTGTCAACCACCATATATCTGTATGTGTGTTCACTAACGTATGCAGGTATATTGGTATATAAGAATGTTCCGATCGGATCCCACAAATGAAGATGATTGGATGCGAAAAGGAAAGGGTAACGATTTCTTGAACAAATGAAGAAACGGAGCTTAATTGAACTTCTATGGAGAGTGGCATGAAAAATGCAAGAGAGTCTCCTTTGCATCAGTGAGATGGTTTTCTTCAACAACAAATGAAGAAACGGAGCTTAATTTGACCTCAGTTGGCATTAAAATGCAAAGTATGAAGTCTCACTTTGCATCGTGACGGTTTTTCTTCCAGCCCTACAGCAACAACATAAGCTTCTCAACCACCTAACGTATCTTGTGCAGGAAAAGTAGTGGATGATACCATTTTTCTTAAAACAAACTTGATAATATTGTTTTGAAAATGGAAAATATTGTTTTGAAAATAAATTGGATTCAAAGTTTTGAAATCAACCGGACTTTATTTTGTCAAATCATAAGTGATTTCAAATTAAATATTTTCAAACTATATTTCATTTATCAAGTCCGTTTATGCGTTAAAATGTGGTGTTCTAAAGATTTAATGTTATGTCATGGTATGATTTTCTTTAAAACTCAAAGATCTTACAAAATGAAATTTTTGCTGTTCTTGTTTGATTGTGAAATTGTTTTATTTTACTTAAATATCTCTTAAAAACTATCATACCTGACACTAACAATCTTTAATGTCTTAAAATGGTCCTTATCTGTCATTTTTCAAAATCAAATTTTGCCACGTCTTTCCCAAAATTTTCTAAATGATTTAAATCTTTTGGGATCACAAATCTCAAAAGGTTTGAAATTTTTGATTGGGGTAGAGATCGTGATTTAAATCTCAAATTTGTTTAAATGGAATTGGTTTTTGTCCTTTAAAGGCACCCGCCTCCATGTGCCAAACGAGATGAGTATTTAAACATGGTCACATTTTCTCCTATGTTTTCTAAACCTTATTAAATCACTTGGGATCCAAAATCTCAAAGGGTTTGATATTTTTGATCGGGGAGAATTTGTGATTTAATAATGAAATTTGATAAAAGGTGATCGTTTTGATTCAATTGTGAGGCTGCTCTCTCATGTGTGCTAAACGCTTTGAATCTCGAAGCACATATTGAGGAGTAGTTTAAATGGCTTTTTCTACGGAAATTGATTTCAAATATCATATGCACATATTGAGGGGGAGAATTTTCCAAGAAAATCAAATGGCTTTTTCTATGAAAATTGTGATCAAGAAATTATTTCAAAGAACTCTTGCCTCCATGTGCTAAACAATTTCAAAATCATATGCACATGTTGAGGGTGAGCATTTCTAAATGATCAAAACTATTTAGGTATAAAATGCTTTGATCTCGTATATCAAGTACCTTGATTGTTTTTCCAAATGATTTTCAATTGGTTTTGAGAAGGAATGAACTGTACCAAAAGACCGACCATTTTACTTTATGCATGGAGTTATAAGGATGGTGAGGTTAGGTATTCGTTCTCACGATCCCGCCAGAACCAGAGGGATCTACCCAGGGACAATCCACTAGTTAGTGTAGAGTCCTTAGGTATGATGAAAAATGGAGAAAAATGAGAAATGGGAAGAGTGCCGACTGAGATTGAGCTAGAACTAGAATAAACCCAACAAGGTTCTAGTTATGAAGTCTCGGTAAGCACTGAAGGGGTTGAAGAATGAAAAAGAAATGAATGTGAAAAAGGGGTGAAAAGAAATAGCCCTCCAATAATTCAACCTTAGGGCAGAAACCGGGTTCAATACATATGCTACTGGTGTTTACTATAGTAACACTGGTATGGAAGACAAGACGTCATAGACCCAGTGACGCGCTGCACTAAAACTTCCCAAGCTACTCAAGTTTCTCTTAAAAGGGCTTGTTTCATTCTCACGGGGAACCGACATAATCTATCGACTTTCTCTAAGAGATTGTTGATATTGAAGAAGGAGACCCTCTCCCTAGTCTCCGTCATAGGAACCAAATGTGCACAATTGAGTCTAGAGCCAAGAGATCATCCACAATATCTCATTAGGACACTAAATTAATGAAGACTTGCTGTTTCACACAATGTGGAAAGTAAGAATATATTAAGAGTCCTACGCATTATCCTTGTGGTATTGCCAGAACATCCGAGTGATATGTAAAAGTATTCACGATGAAGATGGAAATCCTTCTAGAGCCAACATCAAACAAGCTCTTGGTGGGTGACATGTGAGATCTTTTCTAAAGATCAAGCTTGTGACAACTGGATATAAACAATGGGGCGATTCAATATTGAATCAAACTTGGTCCAGGAATGGAATTGACGAATAATTTTGGAAAAACCGTTTGATGTGCAAATCTTCTTTTCTCTAGCACATCGAATGTGTATTCATATTTCAAACTCAAAAAGTATCTCTGATTGAAAAAAATACTTTTGGAAAAACCGTTCGATGTGCAAATATCTTCTTTTCTCGAGCACTTCGAATGGGTATTCTTTTCAAATGAAAAAAGTATTTATGATTGAAAATTGATCTTTCTCATAAAGACTTTGTCGTATTGCAAAACTCTTTCTTCTAAGCAATACACGATTGTTTTTCAAATCATTTTTCATCAATCGGTGAATCTCAATTAGCTGGTTCACTCACTCCGTGTTGTCTTCTTTGAGACGTTCCGGTTTGAGAACGGCTAGAACAGCTGCGAAAACCCTGTCAAGGAGATTCTTCGAATTATACCGATCACAGGCGGTACTTGTCTTGATCAACGGGAAACCGTGGGCCGTGTACCTCAATTCAACGACAGTGATCAAAGATACTTTCGTGTTTTATTGTTAACATCTGTTGTTTGCAGGTACATTTGGACGGTTGCGGTGATCGAATTGAGGAGTCAATCCAAAGACGCATGCTCACAACATCCACACTTAATTGAAGAAATCATGACTGGTGCATATCTACGAAACCTGCTCGATATTTCTATACTATGCTTACACTCTGGCTGCAAATATCATGAACCAGCAAAGCTTCCGCTACTCTGATGGAAAGATGTCATAATCCAAAAGTGTGAGCATGTCGGTCCAAAAGTCACAACATCACATGATGGCAACACTATAAAAGGTGATCCAGAGATTTACTGTGGCTGATGATCTCAATTAAAGCTCTAAGATCATCAAAGATGTGGATCAGTTAAAGGCCTCCACTGAAAGTACAAAGCACTCGGACTATGAAGAGTCACTGATAAAGCACAAAGATGCAGAAGTTGAAGAATTCAAGTCTACGAGCTCAAGACTGAAGATAAAATAGAATGCTAGGATTCAAAATGTAAAACATGGGGTGACCTCCCTTAGGGGGAGATTGTTAGGAATTAGAAAATTCCATAGTGAAGTATCGGTCACCCCAAATATAATCTAGCATAAGTTAGCTCGTAGACATTACATTATTTACTGGTTATTTAGTTAGTTATTTTGTTTAGTGCAACACCGTGGAGGAAGGACGGGTCTTTACCCACTATGCATGATCCAGTCACGAAGGAGGACGTTTAGTTTGTAACTATAAATAACCTCTATCTCCCAAGGTAGACTTTCACTTAATCTAACCTTCTTTCTTTTGTTACTTTCTCTCTCTAGAAAGGCTCCCACACTACTTTCTCTCTCTAAACTCTCTTGCATAATTCGATCCATATATTGAATGTATTATGTGTTTATGAAATCCAATATCTTACAGTTGTTGATTATGTTCTACTATACCAAGAAGGTATCAATACCTCATTCCGCACCATAGGACTAGAATGTCTTCTCAGAATTAACGAGAATTTGTCTGGTTTGTTTTGGAATTCTTCCGTCAAGTTGAACTCGTTCTTAATGAGGATCGTTCTCTATCACTATAGTTTGGATCAAAACCAAAAGTTTTTCTTAACCCTTGGGCAATTTGCTCACATTCTCTGAATTCCAAATCATGGACAATGGACCTTCACCGAAGATTGGTCTCTTGATTCTCTCTTTAACTATCGTGAAGAAAACAGTCCATATTGTTCACACATACCTTCTCCTCAAGAATTAACTCGCATTTTATGCACTCCTTAATCCAATTACACAAATTCAAACATAATCCTTACATGTGATATCCGAGATGATCTTAAACCTCTCGCATTCATTCTACGTGAAAATGTTTGGAGTCGTAGAGGAAACCATGAGATACTTCCTCCTATTGTGCTCACATGATGTACTGTCTCCTAACTCAACAACCATACAATCTCACCTACTTCTTCGCAAGACGAATTGTAAATGCCCAAGGTAGCAAGAACAAACTTATTCCATACGGAATGTTCTTAACACGCCTTTATCATCATATCATGTACTATCATCCTCAATTTCAAAGCCCTTTATACATACTTGTGAAGAAAATGATGGAACCTTTGAACACATCTCACATCACGTCATTCTTCATTTCTGATTCCTCAAATACTTACCATCCATTCGACGATCCATCAAACGAAAACAAAAGAGAAACCTAGTCTCTTCTTCAAATAAAATCAATCCTTAGGATTCATCTTTTACCTTTGTAACATGATCATTCCTATGAAATAAAACATTCATTGATCATTTGATATCCTGCTTTTATATGTGTTTAGTTACTTTGGAAATCATGAGCTCTTATAATCAGACACTTAGAACAAAATAGTGCTCATTCACTGTTAAGTATTCTGTCTCAGTTGACCGGATCCCTGACTTTCTACTAGCCGGATCCCTAAAGTAAGGGAACCGTGGGATCCGGGCAACAGAAGTAAATTTGTTAACATCCCCATTGATAACGCTCAAATTGTGCATGTTTTAAGTAGCGTTATCTGTGCTTTTATGTATTTTATTTGGCTATAATCATATGCTTTTGATGCTTAATCGTATAAAAGTGCGTTTGCTAGTTCATTTGTAGCCGAGTACAGGAAAGTGGAGAAAAAGATGGAAAAAGAAGTAAAATACGAAGATTTCTCCATATACGAAGAATTCCCGACAAAAGCAAGACTTGTGGAGTATACTCGAGAAGATAAAGTCATCAAGTTAGTGGTCCAAAGACTCAAGAATAAAGTTCAAGAAGGAAAACGAGAAAGAAATGAAGAAAAGAAGCTTAAACGAAGAAATATTGGAAGCCTCGTTGTTCCCGACACACCTTCACCATTTTGGCCATAACGTTTGCATACGGACTCCGTTTGACCCCCCGTTCACGGCCACGGAAAGCTAAGAGAAAGATCTAAAAATTTGGCTTTTGACCTTTTCTGTCAAAAGGTTGCAACCGGATCGATTGGAGCCCAACCGAAACGGTTGCTCCAATCTGACCTCCCCCAGTCAAGTTTAATGCAATATTAAGTGTCATTAAGCCCCAGTCCGATCATATGGTCCTAATAACTCCTAAACCTGCTACTTTATGACACTTTGTGACCAAGAAACTTACTTGGTGGCTAAGGCTGGCTTCTACCTATAAATAAGACCATTATGGGTTAGTTTAGTGTGTGTAATTCTTGCTTCCACCCTTAAGGACAAATTTCCACAAAAATTATCTCTCCCAAAAGAGCACAAACCTCTGCCATTTCCAGAAGTATGCTTGGTTAGAAGTTGTAGTTGATTGGAGGCTTAAAGGAGTGCTATAATCCGTCACCCTTGCCTAATGTAATCTTACTTTGGGTAAATCCTTGTTACTTTTATGATGTTGAATGTTATTGTTCATGTTTGGTTCTTTGATTGTGTTGATTATGTGAATCTTGTGAATGTTGTCTTGATACTTGTTTATTTCATATGAGAACTTGTGATAAAAGGATGTTTGGATAATTATGGTGTTTGTTTGGAATATGTTGATAACATCATATTTGGTTGAATTGGAACTTGTTCTTGTTTATTGGTTTGGTTGATCATTTTTTAGTTCAATGGACGAAAGTATTCTTAACAATGGTTAGTTCCAATTCATTAGTCGACGAATGATTTTGGTCTTGTACTTTGTGACGATTGTGCAAGAGAATTAATAACCATAACAAGTAAAGGTTTAATTTGGATTAAGGCCGAAAGGAATCTTTTGAATATGTGTTCTCATTATCTTTCAAGTAAATGAAACTTCACGGATTAATGACATCAAAGTATAAGGGCCAAAAGGATTATTTCTTTGTTTTTTAGGCATAAGGCTCATGACATGACCATTTGATTGAGGCTTATGTATATTTGATTTATAAAACACTAGACTATTATTATTGGTTCAAGAGGTCGAAAGGTTACCTTTAATAATATATATTTTCCAAACTAAACATCGTAATATCCTTGTGATCATGTGTCTAAACATGTATGTTCTTTGTGTGCTTGCTCATATTGCTTTTCTTAGTGGTTTGATCCGTGACAATCATAACCACGACCTTGTTACTTGCTTAAACAAACAAACGACACTTGTAGTGCAACCAAGTCTCTTGGGATGACCTTGATTTACCAAAACCTATACTACAACTTGACTAGGGTATACTTGCCCGAATGTGTTCCTAGTTAACCGGTAATTCTTGATTATAAATTTAAAACCCCGATGGAACCCATCATGTATTCTTGAGTTTGTTTGTTTGTTTAATTGTTTGCTTGAATTGAATTGCTTGTTTGTTCGAATGCTATACTGCTTTTGCGCATGAATGATTGTTTCTTTGCTCTTGTTTGATTGCTCTTGATGTTTGCTTAAATGATGTTTGCTTAAATTGCTTCTCTTGCGTTTTGTTTAAAAAATCTCAGTTTCTAATAATTGCTCAAATGATCTTTGCATCAAAATCTAAACATCCTAATATCCTTGTGATCATGTGTCTATACATGTATGTTCTTTGGGTGCTTGCTCAAATCTAAACATACTTTCGTCCATTGGTTCAAGAGGTTGAAAGGTTACCTTTAATAATATATATTTTCCAAACTAAACATCCTAATATCCTTGTGATCATGTGTCTAAACAAGTATGTTCTTTGTGTGCTTGCTCATATTGCTTTTCTTAGTGGTTTGATCCGTGACAATCATAACCACGACCTTGTTACTTGCTTAAACAAACAAATGACACTTGTAGTGTAACCAAGTCTCTTGGGACGACCTTGATTTACCAAAACCTATACTACAACTTGACTAAGGTATACTTGCCCGAATGTGTTCCTAGTTAACCCGTAATTCTTGATTATAAATTTAAAACCCTGATGGAACCCATCAAGTTTTTGGCCGTTCTGGGACTTGTGTTTGTATTCTTGAGTTTGTTAGTTTGTTGAATTGTTTGCTTGAATTCAATTGCTTGTTTGCTTGTTTGTTCGAATGCTATATTGCTTTTGCTCATGAATGATTGTTTCTTTGCTCTTGTTTGATTGCTCTTGATGTTTGTTTAAATGATGTTTGCTTAAATTGCTTCTCTTGCATTTTGTTTAAAAAATCTCAGTTTCTAATAATTGCTCAAATGATCTTTGCATCAAAATCAAGTTTTTGATGTTGGGATTTCGTTTCATGTGTTAAAAAATGCTCGTTTCAATGATTGCTTTAAAAGTATGCTCGAAATCGTTTGCGAAAAAACCTCTAAAACCACCCAAACCACTCTAACCGAATCGGTTGGAACTCCAACCGGATCGGTTAGAGCTCTCGGTAAATATTTTTCAATGTCACTTAAGAGTCGTATCTAAAAAAAAGTAAAAAAAAAATTAAAATCGCTTTCAACCGATCGGTCACCGCCCGTAACAGATCCGGTTGGAGTGTTCTGGTTCAAAAAAAAAAATATTCTTGTTTCGTGTGTTTGTGTTTTTTTATGTTATGTGATCTCTTGCATGTTTGTGTTTCTTTTAGTTTGTGTTATTATTGTCTATGTTAGTTTTGTATTAATTTTGAATAAGATTATCTTGTTTTAGATTCTCTTGTTTGATTTGTGTTACGTGACTAATTGTGTATCCTTGCGTCTATGTGATTGTCATTTTTCTGTGATCGTGATTTTATTTGTTTATGCGTTTATTGTTTTAAGTGTCGTGTTATGTTTTTGGTCATCTTCTAGTTTATGTGTTTATGTGTTTGGTTTACTTGTGTTTATTTTTGTGTTCGTAACCTTTTGTGTCCTTGTTTTATTTTATCAATAAAAGTTTTGAAATAAAACTTGTGTTTAAAAAAAAAAAAATCTTAAAAAATCGCCTCCAACCGATCGGTCACTCCCTGTAACCGATTCGGTTGGAAGGATGGTCACATTTGGTTCATCCCAACCGATCGGTTACACCCGTGCAGATTCAATTGGACTAATCTGTTAAAAAAAATTGTTTTCATTTTTTTTTGTTTTTGTGTGTTTGTGTTTAGATAGAATAAGTTTAAATGTCTTTTTGTTTTTGCAAGAGTATCATTTCTTTTATTTGGTTTTTGCATGATATCCTTCTTATCTCTCTTGAACCAGTATGATAAACAAAGTCTTGTCAATTGCTCCCTCATGTAACCATGTTGCAATAAGAAAGTGGAGAGCCTTTCATACCAAGCTCTAGGTGCTTGATGAAGACCATAAAGAGCCTTAACAACTTTGTAGACTTTGTTTGGATGTGATGGATCTTCAAAACCAGGAGGCTGTTTAACATAGACCTCCTCTGTAATCTTGCCATAAAGAAAGGCACTTTTGATATCCATTTGATAAACCTGAAATCCCATATATGATGCAAAAGCAAGAAATATTCGAATGGCTTCAATCCTTGCTACAGGAGCAAACACTTCATCATAATCTACTCCTTCTTCTTGTCTATATCCTTGTGCTACTATCCGTGCTTTGTTCTTGATGACATTCCCTCTTTCATTTCTCTTTACTCTAAAAACCCATCTTGTACCAATGACTTTCTTTCCATCTGGTAGATCACATAGTACCCAAACCTCTTGAAGTTTGAATTGAAGAAGTTCTTCTTGCATGGCTTCAGCCCAACTCTCTCTAGTTAATGCTTGAGCTACATTCTTGGGTTCTTCTTGAGAGATAAAACAAGTGAGTAAGCATGTTTGGTGATCCTTATGATTCAGCCTGTTTTGTTTATACATAAAGCTAAGTAAAGCATTATGTGGTGTAGAAAAACCTTTAGCTTTGGTTCTTGTGAGCACTCCATGAGTAGAAGGTCCAATGATTTGACCAGTAGGATGATCTTTATGAACTCTTAATGTAGGAGTCTGTGGAACTTCAAGATCATTATCCAAATTTGTGAAATCAGCTCCTTCATTGGAATTTGAGAAAATACCTTCATCTTCAAATTCATCATCAGTATCTTCTAACCCAGGCATGTGTGGATCATTCAAATCATCGGAAATGCCATTGGTGCAGCAGTACTTTGATCCAATCTTGTGATCCAAAGTGCGTGAGGTGTTCGTAGACTTACCCTTTTTGTTTGTTTCTTTATAAAATCTTCTTTGTTCATCCTCATAAGATTGTGTTATTGTTTCTGGAAAAAGCATCCTATTAAGTTCATCTTGAATAGCTTGATCTTCAGAGACAGGTGATTTTGTTCATCAGTACTTTTCTCCTTAATAATTATGGGTTCTTCATGAGAACGACATCGGTCTAATATTGACTCCATGAAAAATGTACTGTAAATCTTCTTCTTTGTGATCATCTTGATTTTCTTCTCTAACAGGAACATAATTCATAGAAGGAGTCAAAACCTCAAGATCAAACATCCAATCAGGACCTTTACCCTTTTGATTTTCTTGATCTTCTAAAAATTCAACATGAAGACAATCTTGAACCTTCTTGGTGACCTTGTTGTACACTCTAAATCCTTTGTTGTTGGTACAGTATCCCAATAAGTATCCTTCTTCTGAGTTGCCATCAAATTTTCCCAAAGTATCAATAGTATTAAGAATAGTCAGAGGACATCTAAAAGGTTTCATAAAACGTATGTTAGGTTTGATTCCCATAAGAAACTCATAAGGTGTCTTCAACTGAGGTTTAGTGACTGATACTCTATTCAACACATAGCAAGCAGTACTTACAGCTTCAACCCAAAATTGAATAGGTAATTGTGAATCTGAAAGCATTGTTTTGGCGCCAATCAAAGTTCGTTCTTTCTCTCTGCAACACCATTCTGCTGTGGTGTTCTAGCAATGCTAAACTCCCTGTTGATTCCTTTCTTGGCACAAAATTCATCCATAAGCTTGTTCTTGAATTCAGTCCCATTATCACATCTAATTCCTCTTACTTTGAGTCTCAATTGGTTTTCAAGGGCTATTATAAGATCATGAACATCATCGAAGGTTTCATCTTTAAATCCCAAGAAAAATACCCAACTAAATCTACTGCAATCATCTGTCACAACCAGACAGTACTTTTTCTTGTTTAGACTTGTAACAGAAACAGGTCCAAACAGATCCATGTGCAGAAACTCCAAAGGTCCAAACAGTACTTTCTTGCACGCCAAACATGAGTGATCATTCTTGTATGTTTCGTAAGGTAAACCTCTAACTAAATTTCCTTTAACCAACTTGTTGATATTCTTGAAATTTACATGGCCTAATCTTCTATGCCACAGATGTGCTTCTTCAAGTGTTGCCTTTGCTACTAAACATGTTGCTCTTTCAGAAGAGTGAAGACTCTTCATATCCATACTGTACACATCATTGGTTCTTGGTACTCTCAGTACTACCAACTTATCATCAACAAGCTTGAATTGGGGGAAAGAATAAGACATTCTGTGTCAGTGAATAGCATAGGGTGCTTCTTGTCACAGATCTGAGAGACTGCCAAAAGATTGAACTTAAGCTCCTTCACATAGCGAACATTCTCAAAATCTATGCTTCCTGCCTTGATAGTTCTTTTGCCAGTTATTCTTCCTCCACTAGTATCATTCCCAAATGCAACTCTTCCTCCACAATAAGATCTAAAATCGTGAATCTCTTTGTCTCCTCATGCTTCGGAGCAACCACTATCTACAATTAGATGATCTTTAAGCTCCTCTTCTGGGTTGCCCAACACAAAGATAAAAGAGTTAGTTAGTTTTAGGAACCCAAGCCATTACTGAGTTGTGTTCCCCTTGTGGAGTTACATACTTAAATTCTTTAAGTATGTAATTTCCACTGTCTTTAAGCACATGATCTAGTATCTTTGGTTGTTCCAAAACTTGTGTTGGTTTTTCAACAAAAATCTCTTTTTCTTTTTCAAAAAAATTATTTTCAACAAAAATCTCTTTTTCACCAGTATTTGCTGAAAGTACTGTTTGTTCCCCATCAGTACTTTCTTTCTTAACCCAGCTGGTTTTAACTTTTGGTGTAGAGTCCTTTGATCTAGCTACTCTTTTTGAGGTGTAACGCCTTCTAGAATGATTTTAATTGGATCTCCTAGGGTTTCTATTCTAAAAAGTGTTAGTAGTACCTTAATTGTTTGAAAATCTACCAGTACTTTGGGAAGGTACTGCTTGAGAAACTTTTGGCTTATCAGTACCTTGAAAAGTGTTTGAAGGTACTGGTTGTTTTGAAAAAGATCTTCTCTGGTGAGGGTACCTATAGTCTTTTGAAAAGTTGCTGTGGTTAACCCTATGTGAGTGATTCCAGATTGGTTTATTCTCCCTTGGTTTTTGGTTGGCAGATCTGGTTTTTTGCAATTTGCTTAGATATTCTGAGTGAAAGTCACAGTGCTTAATCAAATGATCAGGACTATAAAAAACAAAACATAATTTTTGACCTGTAATCCCAAAATTTCTTCCTCTATGTCTATGACCAAAACTAACCTGACTTTTTGGTGAATTATGAAAATTATTTTGACCAAAATTATCCCAAAAAGGTTTAGCAGTATTTTGAAAAGGTTTTCTTGAAGGTACTGCTGAAGGTGTAGCATTATTTTGAGTTGAAGGTACTGCTTGAATCATAACATTATCATCCTTAGGTTTCTCAACTGTTTCTTTTGGAGTTTCAGAACTAGATTGACCAGTAAGCTTTTTCCTAAACTCTAAGTTGTCTATTCCAAAACGAGAAACATCTGTCCTAAGTGGTTGAAAACTACTAGTGGGATGAGGGACTGCATGATAACCCTTGTCTTTCTTAAACTCATGAGGTGTTTGACTAATTGATTCCTCATTACCAGATGTGGCTAAATAGTTAATGAGTTCATCATCACTAGTTGTTATAACCTCAAAATCAAGTTCATCCTTATCACTAGGTGGGTTTTCTTTTGTGCTACTAAAGTCCATACCAAAACCTAGGCCAGTTTTAATGTGTACTCTTTTCTGTTTTTCAACAAAACTAACATGTGAAAGGCCAGATTTTCCCCAAGCATCAAACTTTTCTAGCAACTCATCCCTTTCTTTAGTCATCTTTCCTAGTTCAGAGACCTTACATCCTAACTTCCATTCACTTAATTTTAATTGGTAATCCTGTTGTTCATACTTTTCTGCCCAAGCCATTTCATTATTTTCATGAGTTATTATTTTGGCTTCCATTGAATCTAAGGTTATTTGATAACCATCTACCTCAGACCTAGCCCTTCTACAATTATCTCTTTCAGTTACATAATCTTTAAGCACTTTTTGATAAAAATCATGACACTTAGAGCATACCTCAGAGATGGGGGGTAAACTTGATGAAGTAGCTACCATAGCAAGCAGAACAGGTTCACTTCACTCTCCATGCTCCAATCAAAGCTTCCAAGACCATCTCTGGCTTCCAAAGCAGCAAATCCAGGTTCCTCATCAAAAGCTGTGCTCCAATCAAGCTCTTCCACTGCAACCATACAGTAGGTTACTGGTTCATCATCAAATTTAGCACTCCAGTCAACCTCTGATAGATTTTCTTGAGCAACCAAAGCTTTTGTTTTAGTAATAGGGATTTCCTTTAGTTCAAGCTTGGGTTTCTCAGTTATTCTGTTTGCTTGATATTTAGCAAATTTGCACTCTCTTGCGAAGTGTCCAGTTCTTTGACAATTAAAGCATTCAATCTTGGTCTTATCAAATGTTATACCCTGCTTAGGCTTGAAGTCAATGCCTCTTCCTGTTTTCTTCATGAACTTCTTGATCCTAGCAGTGATCATAGCAACTTGCCACCTAATATCAATTTCTTCAAGAGCATCCTCTTCAATTTGTGACGAATCCTCTTCATAAGTAACAAGTAAAGTGGCTTGCTGAGCAAAGAATGAGCATACAACTTCATCAGAATGAATTGTGTTTGTAGATGATGAGGTGGGGGTAGGATAGGTAACAGTACTCTGAGCAACAGTACTTTGAGTAGGATAAGCAGTACTTTTAGTGGAAGTACTGCCTCTCTTTTCAGACGACACAAAAGCAATTTTGTGAGATTTTGAACTTGTTTGGCCATTCATCTCATGCTCTTAGACCTTTAAGTGGTTGTAAAGATCATCAAAGTCCATAGTGTCCAAACCATGTTGTCCTCTGATCATAGTTGCAATCACATGCCATACGGATGACAAACTCCTTAAGAACTTCAGATTGGCATCTTCAACAGATACCTTAGCTTCATACAACTCTATCATACTAAGGAGATTAAATCATCGCAAAACATCAAGACCTTCTCGTTCTCCAACTGTGAATGTTTCAAACTGTTGCTTCAACAAATTTCTGTGCATCTTCTTGGAAGCATCATTACCTCCAAATCTTGTCTTGATAGCAGCCCATAGTTTTTTAGCATCCTTAGCATCATGAAACTTGAGTAGGTGACCATCAGGTATAGAGACAATATGATGTTGAGAGCCTTTTCTTGAATCCTTAGTAGGCTGGGCAAGACAGCTTTAGGTGGTTTAGGTTGTCCAGGAACTTCGATAGGTTCTTCAATAACTTCATTACCATTGACAATTACATTCCACGTGCATGGTGCGTGTAGCAATATCTTGCCTCATCTTCATGCTCCATAGATCGTACTCTCCTTTTTGATGATAGGAATTGAGTGAGGTGATGGATGAGGGTGGTGCACTTCACGACATCTTTAGGGTTTGTTAAATCTGTTTTTAAGGTTTCTTCTTAATCAGAGTTTCCGCACAAGCTCTGATACCACTTGTTGGATCGATATACTCTAACCAAACTAACTTATGTAGCTTGTAAGGGCTTAGCAACTTCGTATAAATCCTAAGTTACTAACAATGAAACACTGAATTAACACTATTAAGTATGCGGAATTTACTTTAACAAAGCTAAGAAGAATTAACTTTAACCTCAACGATTTTATTAATACTTAGAACCTGCTTGTTATACGGATTCTCTAACACCTCTAATAACTCTAATACTGCGTATGAATTCGTACTCTTAAACTCTAAAACATATATCTCTAATGCCAATCTAGGGGTCCTTTTATAGGCATAAGGATAACCCTAGTCGGTTTACAACTCTAATCCTTGTACGACAAGTAATCTAAACTAAGAATATTCTAGAATAACAAAGCTTTCCATAAACGATGTAACAGTTCTTTTAGCTTTGCAGTACTTTGATGTTGAGAAGTACTTTGACTTTCTTCTTTAGCAGTACTTTTAGCTTTCTAGTACTTTGATGTTGAGCAGTACTTTGACTTTCTTCTTTAGCAGTACTTTGACTCTTCAGCACTTTGACTTCTTCAGTACTTTGTAATTCTCCAGTACTTTATATCCCAACATAAGCCGTAAAAAACTTTTATTTATATTTTACGATCTTCTATTGTTTTGTCGATAACAAACGTAAAATCATTTTAACGAAACAAATTAAATACGTTAATGGTTTGAGCCAATAGTTTACTAACACACTTACATTTTCATATAAAACACTAAACAAGTAATAATGTTTGCATTTTATAGAAATACATATGTATAACAACTAGTGTTTACATAATATGGAAATGTGCATACTTATATTGTAATGGGTAAAAATCTAAGTACTTGACCCATTGACTTGATAAATTGAATGTAGTTTGGTAAAACCCAAAGTCCATGACCCATACCCATGGAGCTTGATCCATAACCCATGACCCATTGCATGACATCATGCATGAAGTCATGTTGGGTATTATCCATGGTCAATGACCCATGATCCAATGTCTACATTACATCTTGTATAACCCATGGTTCATAACCCATAACCCATAACCCGGTTTGCAACCCAAAATCCGGACTTAAGCTGACCCAGCTGGCGGATCCCTTGGATTGCACTAGCCAGATCCCTCTGGGGAGGGATCTGTGGGAACCGACGAACAGTAGAGAAATTTGCCTTTAAATAGTAAGCCATTTCTCTCTTGCAACTTACCCTTTTTACACATACTCTCTCTTAGTATTTTAAATTCTCTAACCTCAGATCCAAAGGATCTTTCTATGTAGTTTTGTGTTTGTGTGATTCTCTAGGTTCCTCTTAAAGGCGAGATCACCACTTCTTGAAATCGAGCAAGCTCAAGTCCATGAGTTGCCAAGCTTCGTCATCATCAATACTACTGAAGTGATCTTGTTGATAGTTCTTTCCTCCCTCCTAGAAGTGTTGTGATGAAGGCATTAGTGAAAGGTGCCAAAAGTCCGTGTCGAAGGCATTAGTGAAAGGTGCCAAAAGTCCGTGTCGAAGGCATTAGTGCAAGGTGCCAAAGGTACGTTTCGAAGGCATTAGTGAAAGGTGCCAAAGGATCGTGTCAAGAGCATTAGTGAAAGGTACCAAGGGAGTACATTTGTTATGGTGCATCGTTGTACAAGATAGATAGGTTGGGTTAAAGGATATTGATATCCTTTTTGTTGTTGTAATAAGGAGTGTGTCTCCTTTGGGGTTGTTGTGTATTAGTGTAGTGTTGGGTAGTAGTTCCTCCTATGTAATGGAACTCGGTATCTAGTCTTGTACTGGATAAAGTGTAGGAGACGTTGTGATAGGTTTGGTTCTACCTCGTGGAAGAACCCGGCGTCTAGCCTTGTATCGAATAAAGAGTAGGCGACGTTGTGAAAGCTTCTCCGCCACATTAAGGAGCTTGTGTTATGTAGTGCTTACGAACTCTCGAGTGGGGAACTCGGGGAGTGGAGTAGGGCAAGGAAGGTATCCTTGTAGCCGAACCACTATAAATACTCGTGTCATGGTTTTGTGTTCCTTACTCTTTATCTTTTGCATTACATATTTATATGCTTATCTATCAACATCCAATACACACACTAAATAAATTGACATAAGTCGACCTAAATAGTTTAAAATGAAGTTTTAATCGGTATGCATTACACTCTCGCGCTCCCATGGGTGATTAGGTGAACAGGTGGGGATACTTGGAACGCATTACATCCTCGTGCTCCCAGGTGAACTCAGCACCTCTTTTCTTATGATTCCATAGAATTTTAACGATAGGAATGCAACTTTGCTTTATCCTCTTGACTTCCCTGTCCATGATCTCAACGGTTTCTTCTACAAAGATAAGTTTATCATTGAGCTGTATGTCCTTTAGAGGAACAACAAGGGTTTCGTCGGATAGACACTTCTTAAGGTTTGAAACATGAAAAGTATCGTGTACTCGGCTGAGCTCTTCCGGAAGCTCGAGCTTATACGTCGGACCAACTCTTTGTAGAATTTTGAACGGTCCTACGTATCGGGGTTTAAGTTTTCCTCTCTTGCCAAATCTGACCATTTCCTTCCAGGGAGATACTTTGAGCATTACTCGGTCTCCCACTTGGAATTCCATTGGTTTTCTTCTGACATCAGCATAGCTCTTTTGTCTATCTCGAGCTGCTTATAGCCATTGCTTGATTTGCATTATCTTCTCAGTTGTTTCTTGGATAATTTCAGGGCCAGTAAGTTGTACTTCTCCAACTTCTGCCCAACAAATGGGTGATCGACATTTTCTTCCATAAAGCGCTTCAAATGGAGTGGCTTTAATCTTTGTCGTGATAACTGTTATTGTATGAGAATTTTGCTAGAGGTAAGTGCTTATCCAATCCTTTTCCAAAATCCATCACACATGCTCTCAGCATGTCTTCCAGAGTTCGGATTTTTCTTTCACTTTGTCCATCTGTTTGAGGATGGTATGCGGTACTCATATCCAATTTGGTACCCATAGAGTTTTGGAGTGTTTGCCAAAATCTTGAGGTGAATCAGCTATATCGATCAGATATGATAGAGATCGGTACACCGTGGAGAGAACCAATCTCCTTCAGGTACAACCGAGTGAGTGTAATCATTTTGTCATTCTCTTTGATAGGCAGGAAATGAACCAATTTTGTGAGACGATCAACAATGACCCAAATGGTATCAAAACCATTAGAAGTTCTCGGTAATTTAGTGATGAAGTACATTGTAATTCTTTCCCATTTCCAAACGGGAAGTTCTGACTGAGTTAACAACCCTGATGGTTTCTGATGCTCTGCCTTGACTCTTAAGCATGTCAGGCACTTGCTAGCATTCCCGGGGATATCGGCCTTCATGTTTGGCCACCAAT
Organism: Chrysanthemum makinoi; assembly: GCA_910596185.1. Taxonomy (NCBI): domain Eukaryota; kingdom Viridiplantae; phylum Streptophyta; class Magnoliopsida; order Asterales; family Asteraceae; genus Chrysanthemum; species Chrysanthemum makinoi. The sequence goes on from OU343221.1 coordinate 162,776,025, forward strand.
TTAGAAGTTTTAGATCTTGATACATCTTGTTGGGGTCGGGGCGGATTGAATACTTAGATTTATGCGATTCATGCATGATAAGTTCATGGATACCTCTGTAGAGTGGAATCTAACTTCGATCCTTGAAACGTAACGTTCCATATGATCTTTTCACAAATCCGTTTTCGTTTTCCGGCATGCCATAAATCTTCTCATTCGGCCTGTTTTATTCTTTAAGAGCTTTGATTTGAGCTTCAAGAATTCTTGATGGCAGGGGTGAATTGATTACCATTCCCAATGATCTCACTCTAATTGGCTTAGGGCGATCTTTTCTGCTCAAGGCGTCAGCAACGACATTCGCCTTTCCGGGATAGTAGCGGATCCCACAGTCATAATCACTGAGCAATTCTAGCTAGCGACGTTAACGCCTTTTCAGTTCCTTTTGATCCAAGATGTGTTGAATGCTTTTGTGATCAGTGTACACTATGCACTTGGTTCTGTACAAATAGTGTCTCCATAACTTGAGAGTAAATACAACAGCTCCGAGTTCTAGATCGTGAGTGGTATAGTTCTTCTCATGAGTCTTGAGTTGACGGGATGCATAAGTAATTAATTTGTTCCTTTGCATTAGAACAACGCCTAAACCCAAGTGTGAAGCATCACACTATACCGCAAAGTCTTCTACTCCTTCGGGTTGAGAAAAGATAGGTGCTTCGCAAAGCTTCTTCTTAAGGAGTTGAAAAGCTAATTCTTGATTGTCTCCCTATTCAAACTTCTTCGTTTTATTGGTTAACTCCATCAATGGTTTTGCTATCTTCAAGAAACCTTCGATGAACCTCTGGTAATAACCGGCAAGACCTAAAAATTGACGGATCTAGGTGGGGTTGGTTGATGCGGACCAGTTCTTTATAGATTTGATCTTTGCAGGATCTACATGAATACCTTTAATGTCGATCACGTGACCAATAAATTGGACTATCTCGATCCAAAAGTCGCATTTGGAAAATTTAGCGTACAGTTCTTTATCCTTGAGTAATTTCAAGACAGTTCTTAGATGTTCTGCATGTTCTTCTTTATCACGAGAGTAGATGAGAATATTGTCAATGAACACAATGATGAATTTACCCAAGTAGGGCTTACAGATTCTATTCATGAGGTCCATAAATATAGCAGACGCATTAGTTAGACCGAATGGCATTACATAGAATTCATAGTGACCATAGCGAGTTCGAAATGTGGTATTTGGAATATATTCTTATTTCACCGTTAACTGATGGTATCCAGATCTCAGGTCAATTTTCGAGTATACACTCGATCCTTATAACTGATCAAACAGATCATCAATTCTTGGCAAGGGATATCGGTTCTTGATTGTGAGCTTGTTCAATTCTCTATAATCGATACACATCTGAAATGATCCATCCTTCTTCTTGACGAAAAAACCATTGCTCCCCAGGGTGAGGAACTCGGTCTAATGAATCCTTTATCAGACAACTCTTGTAGTTGTTTAGACAACTCTTGCATCTCAGAGGGTGCTAAACGGTATGGTGCTCGTGCTACAGGTGTAGCTCCAGGTACAAGATCGATTTGAAATTCTCTAACTACAAGCACATCCTCCAGTCGTCTGGGAATACTTCAGGGAATTCTCTAACTACAAGCACATCCTCCAGTCGTCTCTTTTCTGACTTCTTTTTCGTTACCTTAGCTAAGAAGGCATAACATCCTTTCTCCATGTACTTCATAGACTTAGCACATGATATGATGCTTAAGTACTTTCTACTTTGAACAATTTTCTCGTCGCATACAATCCTAGCACGGTGTTTAGATAACCAATCCATGCCAATTACGACGTCAAAACTACCAAGCTTGATCGGCAAAAGATCTATGAGGACCGGTTGGTCTTGCAAAAGCATAGGGAAATTACGGATTACGGTGTTGGTTCCTATTATTTTTCCATCGGATAACTCTATCTCATAAGTTGTGTCTAAGGAAATTGGGGTGATTTGAAGTAATGGTGCAAAGGTAGTAGATACAACACTCTTGTTGGCTCTAGAATCAAATAAGATTTTTGTTGAATGATTGTTAAGAGAATACGTACCCGTCACAACATCAGCATTCAACGGCACATCTCCATCTCCTAGCACATACACCCTTGCACGCGCATTGTTGGGTTGAGCGGCGTTCCTTTTCGGGCATTGATTCTTGAAATGACCTTTCTCTCCACATCCATAGCAGCTCATGTTTGCAAAAGGCATGTTGTTCCCATTTGCAGGGTTTCGGCAATTCCTACATTGATGACCCACTTTGTTGCACTTATCACACTTCACAGTGCAGGGTCCAGAATGGTACAACAAACATCTATTGCATAGGGGACGAGGTCCGGCATATCCTCTACCAGCAGTGGGTGCAGCGTAAGCCCTTGTAGCTTCTTGTCTCTGGTTCTACTGATTGTGATGTTGGTTTCTGTTTTGGTGGTACTAGTTGTTGTTGTTCCGATTCTTGTTGTTGTTGTGGCTGCGATTGTTGTTGTATTGTGATAAGTTGTTGGCCTGATTGTGGTTGGGGTTTAAGTTCCTTCGGTCATCAAACTTCCTTTTGTTGTCATTCGAGCCTTGTGTATTTCCAAGCTTCAGTATCGGTTCCATAAGGCGGTGGGATACAGTGGCAACTTCTTCAACAGTCTTTGGGCTAGAAGCGATGACATCTCCTTCAATGCTTCGGGGTAAACCCCCGATCAAACTTTCCAAAAGCTTTTCGTTTGTAGGGAACAGATTAGGACACATGTTTCTCAGCTCATGGATTCTCTTGAAGTATGTCTTGAGGTCATTACCCTTAGCAGGAAAGTGGTACAATTCATCCTCCAGCTTCTTTATCTCAGTTCTTGGGAAGTACTATTTCATTAACAGTTGCTTCAAATCATACCAGGAAATCCTGCAAGCTTCTTCCATTCTGATTGGTTGGGCATAAGCTTTCCACCAAGATAACGCATCTTCTAGAAAAGTTCTAGTTGCAAACTTAAACTTGCAATCATCCGTACTGTCACTTAGAATAAATACAGTCTCGGATCTCTCAAACCAATGAAGTAGACTAATAGCAACTTCAGTTCCTTTGAAAAAGGTAGGCTTGCAGTTCATAAATCCCTTGTAGCTACATTTGTGGGCTGTGGAACACTAGAAGGGGGGTTGAATAGTTTTACCAATAAAAAACTTCCTTTTAAAATATTTAGATCGACTTATGTCAATCTATTTGATGTGTGTGTTAGACATTGATAGATAGATATATAAATGTGCAATGAAAGATAAAGAGTAAGAAGCACATAACCACGACATGATTATTTATAGTGGTTTGGCTACAAGGACACCTTCCTTGCCTAATCCACTCCCCGTCACCTACTCGAGTTCGTAATCACTACATGACACCAACTCCTTATGGCGGAGAAGCCTTCACAACGTTGCCTACTCTTTTTCCGGTACTAGGCTAACCACTGGGTTCTTCCACAAGGTAGAACCACACCTATCACAATGTCGCCTACCCTTTATCCGGTACTAGCCTAAGTACCGAGTTCCATGACGATGGAGGAACTACTACCCAACACTACATAACACCTAACCCCAAAGGAGACCAACTCCTTATTACAACACCATCAAGGATATCAAAATCCTTGGATACTACCTATCTCTATTTATATATCGATGCACCTCATCGAGTATAGAACCTTGGTATCCTTCACTAATGCCTCTTGACTTGACTTCTAGGCATCTTTCACTAATGCCCTTGACACGGACGTTTGGCACTTTTCACTAATGCCTTCGTCTTGAATCCTTTAGCATTCTTCACTAATGCTTTTGACACGGACGTTTAGCACCTTTCACTAATGCTTTCGTCTTGACTCTTTCGGCATCCTTCGCTAATGCCTTGGATACAACACTTCTATTGAGGAAGAAAGAAGTGTCAACAAGAGAGCCTCAGTAGTCTTGATGATGACAAAGTATGGCAACTCATGGACTTGAGCTTGCACGACCTCAAGAGGTGGTGATCTCGCCTTTAAGAGGAACCTAGAGAATCACACAAAAACAAAAGACAAACTACATAGAGAGATCCTTAGGATCTGAGGTTAGAAGGTTACAATACTTGGGGAAAGTATGTGTGGGAGTGGCAACCCAAAAGGAAGAAATGGCTCACTATTTATAGAAGAAATTTAGCTACTGTTCCACGGATCCCACAGATCCCTCACTTGAGGATCTCGGTCTGTCTTGGGGATCCGTGGGACGCTCCCTTTTTCCCATGGGTTTTGGGTCATGGGTCATGGGTTATGGATCATGGGTATCCAAGTAGATACAATGTATCTACAAGATGCAATGCATCTAGTCCATGGGTCATGGGTTAAAACCATGGGTCATGGATAATATCCATATATGACTTAAGCATGATGTCATGAAATGGGTTATGGGTCATGCTCCATGGGTATGGGTCATGGACTTTGGGATGTACCCAACTACATTCAATGTATTTGGTCAATGGGTCAAATACTTAAGTTCCTACCCATTTATATTACCCATTATAATACATACTAGTTATGTATATATTTACCCAAATATGTAAACATTAGTTGTTGTACATATGTATCATAAAATCACTTATACTTGTTTTAGTGTTTTATGTGAAAATGTAAGTGTGTTAGTAAACTATTGGCTCAAACCATTTACGTATTTTATTTGTTTCGTTAAAATGATTTTACGTTTGTTATCGACAAAACATTAGAAGATCGTAAAATATAAATAAACGTTTTTACGGCTTATTTGTATTAACAATCTCCCCCTTTTTGTTGATGACAAAACATAAAATTATTTTAAGAAAAAACTAAAATTCGTAAAAGTTTGAATTGGAGTTTTTACTCTCTTCTCCCCCCTTTTTGTCAAAACAAAAAGAGCGTCGAAAAGAAACTAACACAATATTTTAAGAAAAACATGTAAAAGAAGAAAAAAATATAGAGAGCAAGTGACGGGAAGATTTATCGCCTTAACTCCCCCTTGACGAGTCCATCCCTTTCTGAGGGCGTCAAGTAAGAAAAACTACTAAGCTAATGCTTTGCAATGATGTTTGCAAATGGTTTCCTCTTAGTGACGATAATGCCCTCCTTGATGATTGCAACATTGCAAAAGGACGTCATGAAATGTAATCCAAATCAGGATTATATTGCAAATGGTTTTGCAATGTATTGTTCGACACAAAGCTCCCCTAGCTTAGTGTGTCAAAGTCTTCATGTGTATTTTGAAAATCTACAAAATAAAGGTTAGAAAACAAGTATATAATGCATAATTTCCTGCAAATAAGATTCAAGTTAGTAGAAAACAGGTCTTCTGTTGCACGGATCCCACGGTTCCCTCCTTGGAGGGATCGTCAAGGCAAAACTCAAGGATCCGGCTGTCTGATAACAGAATTCAGCAATGGTGATGTAACAAATAATGTTAACATCAAAGTGAGATATGTATTCAATCAACGAACATATACTCAAAGCAATATGGCATAAACATGTAACTTCATTCAATAAAACTACGAGAGATGATCTACAAATCTCTAAAACTAAGAGAATGATTAAACATGTAATACATTTTCTACTAATACTAATAAGTGGCCAAAAACTTAAAAAGCATCAATGTGCTTGAGTCAAGGATGAGTAGACTAGTTGATTTGGTCCAATCTTTCAAGAAGATGATTAAACATGAAATGGGATTCCTAAACGATCTAAGTTAAGTTTAAGACCAGGACACCGTTTTAATCCTTAGGCTTATGGTTGTTTGGGTTTGTTGACCTCATTGAAATGTTCGAGGAGTTGATAAAACATGAAACGTTGCTCTTCACGTAGTTCATGTATCATCCCTTCAACGTGTTGACAATGATAGCAATCCTTTTCATGGTTTTGAAAAGGTGATCGTAAAAATGGAGCAGCTTGATGTGGAGGTTCAAGTGAAGAAGGTTGGGGATCCTCAAATGAAGGAGGGATTGGTGGAGGCACATTAGATGGTGGCTCAACAAGGGTTGATGGTGGAGGTAGAGAAGTGTCAACTTTCATGTGGTTGGGTGGTTGACTTTGATGTCTCCTCATAATCCAAAATGGACCATTAGAGGGAAATGGAGAAATGGACATGGGTGCAAGTGTTGATTCAACACCTTGGTTTTTTTGCACAATCTTCTCTATTGAAGAGTGTGCCGGTAATGGTGGAGGATGAGATGGCCTAGGGGGTAAGTCCTCTAAGTTGTAGGATTGTAGAGATGATTGTGAAGTGGTTAATGATATGGCTCTAGGCACCAATGATGTTGGTTGGGTTGAAAAGGGTGTGTTTGGATTAGTAGGAATTGTGGAGCTTGGTGATGATAATTTTGTGGGAACAATCCTGTTGGGAATTGGTTTGATTCGTTGAGTTGGTGGAGGAGAAATCCTAGCATTTGTGGATTTAACGGGAGATGATTCGGTTGAGGAAATTTCGTGTACAACACGAGCAAGTTTCTTGGATGGTTCTTGGGTGGATGAGTTAGCACTAGGAGCTTTCCTCATGATGAAATGACTAAGAAAAAGGTTTCTAAATGCTGAGAATTATGTTGTGGTTGATGACTAAGAGATTCTAACAAGATGACTTATAAAGGGAAGGATTTGGCAAGTGCTTTCAAGATTTTAGCAACTAAGATCCTTTGGAATGTGATGATTAGCATGCACAAGAGTCAACTTCAGAGTTGCACTGATCTAGGGACTTAATTAAGATGAGGTGGAGTGTTCAAGTTAGCAAGATGAACTTGAATGATTGTTTTAGCTAGAGTTGACATGATTCTGTCACCCGGATCCCACGGTTTCCTCCAATGAGGGATCCGTCTAGGCTAATCCTAGGGATCTGGCTCTCAGCAGCTAGGAAAGGATAAAAATGATGTTTGTAAGGTCTAAAGCCTATACCTCCTTGAGTGTTTCAGTCTTCCTAAGTGTCTTAACTGAAAGAGTACTTAAATGGTCAAAGGCAATGAGTGATGTAGCTAATGATTGCCTTTTATGGAAGGAAAATGGGACTTTATGATCACCAATGGGTGTTCAAGGATGACATTAAGAATTTTTATGGTGTCAAGTCATATTAAATGATCCTAGAGATCAGATGTAAACTTGAAATAAAATTTGAAAAATCCTTAAAAATTGCAAAAATTAAAAAACAAGTTTTTGACCCATTTTGAGATAAGGATGACTAAAATCAATTTGCTAAAATCGATAAGAATATTAAACTAAGTGTTTTGAGATGTCAGGAACAATGTGTGAGTATTGGAGCATAAATATGGTGAGTTTTGATGAGTTGATAAATCAAAAACACTTTGAATTTGATCCTAAGTTAGCTATGGGTGAGTGTGAGGCTTTCTAAGTTTGAAGAGGACTTAAGTGGTTCTAAGGCCTTATGTTTAGCTAGTGTGAAGTGATCTAGTGAGCTGTTTTGATGTGTGGGATTCTGCATTGCTCATCTGTCATCACGGATCCCACGGTTCCCTCAAAGGAGGGATCCGTCTAGTACAATCTTAGGGATCCGGAAAATGCAGATCAGAAACATCACAGAAAGAGATGCAGTTTTTGCACCATACTATGTACACTAATTTCTATTAAACTCTACTCCAAAGAACAGCAAAAAAAGCATTATATCACATAAATCATATCATAGATAAGAGTAGTAATGACAATATCCAAAACAATACAAACAAGTGTGCATCAAGGACATAAGTATTCATACATAGGCCAAATGTCTAAAAACAAACCAAATCCTAATGTCTCTTTCGTCAATCCTTTCTTTTCCTCTTTCCCAACTTCATGACGTAGTTAGCTAGGCTTTGAAACATACCCTTTATTTGTTTAAATTATGCGGTCTCGTTTCGTAGAGTTGGAAGTTGTTGATAGTAGGCAATGGGTTCCAAGTCGACGTTGGCTTCGGGGTTGAAATTTACTTCTTCTTCTTCGTCTGAGGAGTCCGGGAGAGCCTTAGTTTTTCTCCATTGACCATGAATCGTTTGGAGGGTTGTTTGGTAAGAGGTACCATGACGTGATCGGAGAGGAAATGATCATCATTGATTGGAGGTTGTTGCATTGCACTAACATACTCACGAAGTCGTGTTAGGAGCATACCATACGGAAGTACCATATTGGCAACTTTGAATACCTAGACCATTCTCTTCACCATGTAATAGGCGAGATTAAATGGCCTTTGGTGAATAAGGCAATAAATCATTTGCACGAGACATGCATTTGGATGGTCTTTGTTACCAACCAAGTTAATGACATTATCCCTAAGAATTTCTTCCCATTTTCTAAAGATGGGGTGCATTTCGAAGAGTTCCATTTGAAAGGGATCACAGTGAATGAGCTCTTTGTTTCGGTTGAAACTAGATTGGTCGGCTCTAACTTTGAAAATAGTGTCTCGAACAGTTGCGGGTTCATCAAGAGGAGTATGGTAGATTGGTTTGGAATCAAGAGCAAAAGATTGAGCGGATATTGCTCAATCTTGAGAGTACATACAAATTCCTTCACAAGGAATGTGAAGGATTTGAGCAAATGTGTTGAGGGGTAGTGAAGTTTTGTTTATTGATGATAAAGGCGATTGAAATGCTATCATTGGTATTTCGAATGATCCTAACGCTTTTGTAGAATTCAAAGATGAAAACCGGACAAATTTGTTCATCAATATCAAGAAGACAGTCAAAGTTGATTGCCGAGAAGACTTGACGAATGTCGGTATTTTCAAGGAAACATTCCTTGACCACACGACCTTCGTGGATAAGTCATTTTTCAAGTCTTTTGAAGACTTTAAGATTGGTTTTTGACAAACCCTCGTTTTGATAGTATTGGGTGAGGTAATGGACGGTATCATGGTGGTCTTGTTGGGTGGCTTTAGGCATGGTTGGTCCTAGAAAAACAAATATTCCAATTAGGAAAAATTTGTTGAGATGGGTTTATGGTTTTGATTTGTATTAACAATGTTGTAAACACAATGTAATCTTAGTTATGTGAAAACCTTTTCTAGTGATCAATTTTGGAAAACCTTTTATCAATTGATTTAGAAAATTTGAAAAACCATAAACCCTAGGATGAAGATGATGAAGATTAGAACATGTTAGTGTAATTTCTTACAATGACGTTCTAGAGATGGATGCTTGATGGTATGGAGTCCTATGGGGATGAAAACAGCTCTTGGGTCATATTTGTGTTTTGTGAGGAGAGGGAAAATGAGCAGAATTGATTTTGAAAGTTTTATGTCACACGGTTCCCCCGGATCCCTTGTATTAGGGATCCGGCTAGTACAACTAGAGGGATCCGGCTACTGTAGACAGAAAAAGGGTTTGGCATTATTTTTTTAATAAGTTATAAACTAGCTTATGGAACAAAAATAGTTTTGAGGTTTCTAATTGAAAAGATGTTTGGTCAACGGGATTTGATAGTTTAATTATCAATGATCCATTTGTGACGACGGCGTTAGTTTAAAGAGATCAAGAGGAATACTATTCCCGATGATGAGTAAGTCGGGAAAGTGGCGAAAAGAGACTTTTAAGAGACTACCAATTATTAACGTCTAAAATAAAAGACGGTATCAACATATTCATATAGATGTAAGCTAGCTAATGTAAAGTGAACATACCTTTATGCTCTTGGTATGGTTTAAGGAGACCATAAGACCAAAAATACTTCATGTGCTTTTAAAGTAATCAGTTGTACCTAGAATAAGTAGATTGCGATTAATTTTAGGTTCTTCCTTGAAAGTTGACTTCATTATTCTTTGAATAGAAATAAAGACTTTAGAGAGATCCTAGCATGAAGGTTTCTTGAAAAGAGAATGTTAGAATAATCTACCAATATCCAACATAGAATAAAAGAAATTTGTTTTAAAAGATTTCCTTCTTTGTAGTTTTCAAACATACACGGATCGTATCAAGTTTTTAAAGTACAACATACTCTAAGAAACTTGGTAACGAAGCTCTGATGCCAATCGTGGAAAACTAGAAGGGGGGGGGGTTTGAATAGTTTTACTAATTAAAAACTTCCTTTCAAAATATTTAGATCGACTTATGTCAATCTATTTGGATGTGTATGTTGGACGTGTATGTTGGACATTGATGGATAGATATATAAATGTGTAATGAAAGATAAAGAGTAAGAAGCACATAACCACGACAAGATTATTTATAGTGGTTCGGCTACAAGGACACCTTCCTTGCCCTACTCCACTCCCCGAGTCACCTACTCGATAGTTTATAGTCACTACACGACACCAACTCCTTATGGCGGAGAAGCCTTCACAACGTTGCCTACTTTTTTTCCGGTACTAGGCTAACCACCGGGTTCTTCCACAAGGTAGAACCACACCTATCACAAAGTCGCCTACCCTTTATCTGGTACTAGGCTAAGTACCGAGTTCCATTATGATGGAGGAACTACTACCCAACACTACACAACACCTAACCCCAAAGAAGACCAACTCCTTATTACAACACCATCAAGGATATCAAAATCCTTGGATGCAACCTATCTCTATTTGTATATCGATGCACCTCATCGAGTATACAACCTTGGCATCCTTTACTAATTCCTCTTGACTTGACTTCTAGGCATCTTTCACTAATGCCCTTGACACGGACTTTTGGTACTTTTCACTAATGCCTTCGTCTTGACTCCTTTAGCATTCTTCACTAATGCTTTTGACTCGGACGTTTAGCACCTTTCACTAATGCTTTCGTCTTGACTCTTTCGGCATCCTTCTGTAGCACCTCGCATATTTCAGGTGTATACTTTACTATTTTATGTTATATAAATTACTTTTAATAATTTATATAAGAAATCTCAAAAATTAAATAGTGTGAATTATCCTCACAACCAACACAAGACTAGGAAAAGTCTATGTGTTAAAAAATACTTTAGTTTCACCACTAGTCATAATTCATATGAATTATTGCCACTTTGCCAATTTAAGGTAAACATTTTACCTTTATGTAATACGCGTACCCGAACCTACGTTATTAAGTTTTAACAACATAGAAACACCCTATTAGACTTATCATACTTTTAATATACCTAGTTGGAGTATGTTGATAAGTTTTAACATTTTCGGAAGTATTACATTTTTACGTTACCCGGTTTTAAGTTTCATGACTTAAGGGCTTAACATTAGTAATTACCGGGACCAAACTATACCCTAAAAACTAAAGTTTATCACAAAATCACACACAAACTACCACCTCATAGGGAGGTGGCGTTTGATGGCTTCTTCACAAGCCATTTGGCCTTTTCTCATCACTCATGCAATCTTACTCACCCCCCCCCCTTGTCCCCCACTTAAACCTTTCACCTCATCTCTTATCATTTCACATGAAAATCAAACACAAAACTCTCTTGGTCCTCCCTCCTTGTCGTCCACTATCAATCCCCAAAACACCAATCCATGCTTTGTTTTGTACTTCAATAATTACTAAGAAGATGGAGCTAGAGTTGATTCCTACATGATCCTAGGGTTATTTTGTTGATATCAAGGGTGAAATAAGAGCTACAAAAGAAGGTTAGGGCTGAAGTAAAAGGGTTTATTACAAGGGTAAGAAGTTTAGTAAAGATTGGGTTAAGAGGTTGAAGACAAGAGTTGAAGATTGAAAGGGGTTTAGGCTTTATTGTTCTTGTAACCATTCAACCTAAGTCTTGTAAGAAGTTTGTTTAAATTTCTTGTCATTCAATATGGTTGTAATGATATTTATAATTATTTGATGTAATTTGATGTAAGTAGTACATGTAATAAGGCTTGCTTGATTTTGTACATAAAATTGATGGGTAAAAACTAGTGTAGAAACTCATTAAGACAACTAGTAAGAAACTAGTGAGTTATCATGAGTTTTATCATAAAAATCATAAACTTTGGACTTGATTAAGTTTAAGAAGTTGTTAGAAGAAGTAAAAACTAGAATTTGAGCTTTTGAATCACTTGAAATGGACTTATAGATAAAAGGTTATGGTTAAAAGAAGATGACTAGATGAAAATTGGTTATTAAGTCAAAAGTCTTCTGAAACAAATTTAAAATGCGATTTTAACCCTTTTCTGCTCCGAATCAGCAAAAGTGTAACACACAAAAGTTGGTCAGAATGATTTTTTCTACAAAAACTCGGGGGCACATAAGCAGAAAGTGAACGAAAAATACTAAAAATGGCAAATACTAAACGGACCTGTTGTTGGCTAGAAAACAACCATGGTTAAGGGAACTTAGTTGTATTTTGATTCTTTGAGACCAAAACAAAGCCAAGGCTGATGTCTTAAGCTATTTTAACTTAATTATAGCCACTAGATATGACCATGATTGTTGTTTCAAAGTTGTTTAACCGTAACTTAGCCGCACGGCTAGCTTGGGTTTGTTAACCCGAAACTTGTTTTCAAAAACTTGTTCATTAGATGGAATTTTACTAGACTTTGACAAAACTATATAAATACCATTTTCACAAGTCTTAACTCCTATTTAAAACCATGAACTTATTAATCTAAAAACTATTTTTGAAACCTTTATATTCCACAACATCATAATATGACACGCCGTAATCACAACACTCATTGAGTGAATAGCATTTACACATGATAAATGTTACGCTAAACTATTTCACGACACACAACTCATAACACTATCACACAAGTTCAACAATAGTCGTTGACTACACACGACACATGTTTTATACAACATTTGTCTTGTCAAATACTTACTTATAAATGATAAGTACTACAATAGTAGGGAATTTCATTATCATAAAGAGGCCTCTTCGGGGTATCGTATCGACGAGTTGTGGATTTATGATTTAAATTGTCCTGGCTCCTCATGCGATTACTACACGACCTCTTAATTTTGATAGCCTGAACGATGGTACGAGGTCATTTATAAAAAGGCTATAAGCCAAACCAACACGTAAGGGATACCTTAACTTAATATCCATGTACAACATCATAAGCCAACAAGTTACATCTTGTACACTTATATTGAAAACTATATTAAAAAATAATTACTATACTTTCATAGGTAATCACTAAAGATCGCAATCTCGACATACACTGTTGTTGCTATAAACTACTACTGATAACCACGGTGAGTTCATAGCCCCAACTTTTGTTTAACTGTTTTATAAACTACTTGGGGGAAATACATGCTAAAATGTTTTATTATGGACAATTACTTGTGAATGCCTTACTACATTATGCATGCCTAAGTTGTTTTTTCCAAAAGTCCCCAACATCATGGACCACTAATCACTAGGAGTGAGCGCAAATATTGTGGATAGGCCTATCGGGATTGACGAATCCCGTTTGTGTTAGCCGGATCGGTAACCAAACGCACTTTATTTGAATTACCTAGGTATATGGCAAAATACCTACCGGGGCAAGTTACTTATATATATATATATATATATATATATATATATATATATATATATATATATATATATATATATATATATATATATATATATCGGTGATATATATACAACTTGGTCGATTAGTGAGTTCCATGAGCTTTGAGCAATAATAACTATCAAGAAGATAATTGTACACATTGCAATTATACTACGAACTATTGTCCACTATTGTTTTCAAAACTATGAATTCACACAACCATTGTGTTGACCTTTCGGCATGTTTTATATCAGGTCCGTAAGATATGTCTGGCACACGAATGAAGGCACACGGAATGGGCATTTTGAAGACTATGCATATTATCATTCGAAAAATTTCAAACTTATTATGTACATTATGGGACCTCTACTCTGATATTATGAATAAATTCGAATGATAATGTATTTTAAAATGTCTCATTTTAGAGTCGTTTTCTGTAATATGTACTTGGTGCTAATCAGTAATATCCTCGATTAGCTTCCGCTGCTATTCAAAAACTGAGGTTGTTACAGATTGGTATCAGAGCTACAGTTATAGAGAACGAGGGTGCATTATATACCTAGACTATAACTACTATGTACCGATTCACTGATTATAGTCTTCATATTTGACATATCAACGTTTTTCATTGTTATGAACGTTTAACTAACTTCGAACATGGATACTCTTATGCAAACATTATGTCTGTACCACCATCTCCAGATTACGATATTGTTATTCCAAATCAAGCTATACCAGCTCAACAAGAGCAAGTACTTTCGGCTCCCATCCAAGCACAAAATCCCCCGGATCAAGATGATGATTATCTCAATATTGTGGACTATGGGGATGACAAGGATGAGGAACCATATGAAGATTTAGCTGATGAAAATGAACCCGAGGATGACCAGGGCAAGATCGGAAGAAGATGAAAATATGATCTTAAATGATGATGATGATGACATGGATGTGATTTCCGATAATGACGAAGAAGAGGAAGACCCTTTTCAAGCGGATGTCATACTCAAAGGATCTCCACCTCCACCATCACCAGTGTCACCATCTACTCCAACAAACTCTAAAATTCCTGTTTCGGTTACTCCCGCTACTGGGGGAAGGCCTTACATCATTAGGGGCCCTTCCTCTACTTACGAAGTCGGAGGACCATCTAATGCTTTTCCAAATTTCCAAAGGTATGAAATGGGATGCCTACGACAAGATGTCACGACACTTCAAAATCATGTCCACTTTTTGACAAGGGCAATGCATCGTCGTGAAAGGGAAATCTCTTCGGCAAGAGTTGAAACCGTTAATGCCCGACAACGAACGTCTGGCAATCACGGATATGAGAGATATCGAGATTGCCTTTCCGCGTGTGGAAGACATTGTCTTGGATCCTATAGGTTTCTAGTGGTGTTATGCAAAACAATGATATTGTTGTTGCCAGCGGGAAACAAGTGAAATGGTAGAGCGCATCCCGATCTCGACTCTTGCGAAAGACTAGTATTTGTTATAATATTTAAAAATGACTTGGTATATTCTGGCTCTTTAATGAACAATGTAATTCTTGGCCCGATAGTTTTATTCAGTAAATTTTGAACAAACCTGTCACGGGTTTCGATTTTGTAACTCCAAAATAATGGATTAACTATATATGAATGTAACTTTTGTTGTATAAATCTATCTCGTCTTGTGTTTTGATTTAATTTCCAACGTTGTTCTTCTATCATTTCTGTTATAATTGTGCTTATTATCCAACGTCATACTTACACCACATCTCTTGTTTAATTGATAGAATCATGCCACCTAAAATGAAAAGCAAAGCTGCTATTGATAAAATGGTTGCTGATAAAGTGGCTGCCGCAATTAGACCTGAGCGGGCAACTACAAACGCTGTTGCCGAGGCACTTGCAACCGCTAGGGTCGCTGTAACTAATGTTTGAGCGGGAGGATCTAATGCTACGGGACCAGCTATTTGGTGCCGAAAGAATAAATGTCGAACCAATGCCAAAGGGCTGCTCATACAGTGAATTCATGAAAGGCCAACCTACAAATTTTAAAGGCATTGAAGGAGCTGTTGGGTTAACCCGATGGTTTGAGAGATCTGAATCGTATTCTGATCGGCAACACCCTGAAGACTGCAAGGTCAAATACTCCACCAGTACTTTAATGGATGAAGCATTATCCTGGTGGAATTCTATAGTGCAACCAATTGGCATTGCAAATGCCTACAAAATTTCTGGGTGAACTCAAAACAATGATGATCAAACAATATTGTCCTCGTAACGAGGTACAGAAGTTGGAAATTGAGTTCTGGAACCACATAGTTAAGGGCACTGATATCACCACATACAATCGTCGATTCAATGAATTGGCAATCTTATGCCCAACAATGGTTCCAACCAATGAGAAATTATTGGAAAGGTACATGTGGGGAATTCCACAACCTATACAAGGAAATGTGACCTCTTTTGATCCAAAAACGATAGATGATACAATGGGAATGGCTCGTAGACTGATGGATCAAACGGTAAGAGCAGGAACTGTTCTGATTCATGACATTAACCTCAACCGCAACAATAACAACAACAACCATCCCAATAACAATACCTACAACAAAAACAAGAGAAGGTGGAATGATAGCCGAAGGGGTAACAACAACAATCCCAACCAACAAAACCGAAACACAAACCACCACAACCAGCAAAACCGTAGGTAAGAAAATGCCAGAGGTACGGTTGCTGCTGCTGGTGCCCCAGATGAAGGAGGAGGTTATCAAGGAAATGATCCTTTGTGTTACAGATGCAAGTTACATCATGAAGGCCCTTTGCACCGTTAGATGCAAGAATTGTCAAAAGACGGGGCATCAAACCAAGGACTGCAGAGGGAAGGGGCCTGCTACTGGTGCCAATACCCAACCAGTATTGACTTGTTTTGGGTGTGGAGAACGTGGACACATCAAGAGACAATGTCCCCGAAACAATGGTCAACAAGAAGGTGTAGCTCGTGGTAGGGCATATGTATTGGGTGATAAAGATGCCTGCAGGATCGAATGTGGTTACGGTGCGTTTCTACTCAATAACCATTATGCTAAAATCTTATTTGATTCGGGCGCTGATAAAAGTTTTATATCTACTACATTTGCATCTTTACTTAATATTGCACCCACTACGTTAAACACCGTCTTTACCATTGAGTTAGCAAATGGGAATCTTGTAACCACCAACATTGTACTTCAAAACTGTACACTAAACTTGTTAGGTCATCCATTCAAAATAGACCTCATGCCAATAGAACTCGGAAGTTTCGACGCTATAATTGGTATAGAATGGTTATCACATCAAAATGCAAATATCATCTGTGGCGAGAAAGTTGTACATATTCCTATCGATAATGAAACCTTGGTTATCCGAGGGGATCGAAGTGGAACTCGCCTGAACATCATTTCTTGCATTAAAACTCAAAAGTACATCAAGAAGGGATGTTATGTTTTCTTAGCCTACGTAACGGAGAAAAGGTTAAAGGAGAAACGACTCGAAGATGTACCTATTATGCGTGATTATCACGAAGTCTTTCCCGAAGACTTACCGGACTTCCACCACCTAGACAAGTGGAGTTCCAAATCGAATTGGTGCAGTGCCGCACCGCTTGCTCGAGCACCCTATTGCTTAGCCCTTTGAATTGCAAGAGTTATCCAACCAATTGCAAGAACTTAAAGATAAAGGTTTTATTCGACCAAGTTCATCACCGTGGGGAGCTTCAGTCCTATTCGTTAAAGCGGGATGGATCCCGAATGTGCATTGATTACAAGGAGTTAAATAAACTAACGTAAGAACCGATACCCTTCCAAGAATCGATTATCTTTTCGATCAACTCCAAGGTTCAAGCGTATACTCCAAATCGATTTGCGATCAGGATATCACCAACTTAGAGTTCAAGAAGAGGATAGTCCGAAAACGGCATTCAGGACTTGATATGGTCACTATGAGTTTCAAGTTATGCCATTTGGTTTAACTAATGCTCCAGCAGTATTTATGGATCTGAATGGAGTGTGTAGACCATATTTGGATAAGTTTGTGATTATCTTCATAGATGATATTCTAATTTACTCTAAGAGTAAAAAAGAACATGAAAGACATCTCAAGCTGATCCTAGAGTTACTCAAGAATGAGAAGTTGTACCCTAAATTCTAAAAATGTGAATTTTGGATCTCAAGTGTACAATTCTTGGGCCATGTAATTGATAATCATGGAATTCATGTGGATCCCGCCAATATAGAGTCCATAAAGACTTGGGCTGCCCCTACAAATCCAATGGAAATAGGTTAATTTTTAGGACTTGCTGGATATTACCGTAGATTCATTGAAGGTTTTTCCAAGATAGCAAAGCCTTTAACTAAATTGACTCAAAAGAATGTGAAATTCGATTGGGGCGAAAAAGAAGAAGGAGCGTTTCAATTTCTAAAGGAGAAATTGTGCAGTGCACCTATCTTAGCGTTACTGAGGAACACGAAGACTTTGTTGTTACTGTGATGCTTCGTATAAAGGTTTGGGAGCAGTGTTAATGCAAAGACAGAAGGTGATAGCTTACGCCTCACAACAACTTAAAAAGCACGAGAAAAACTACACCACTCATGACTTATAGTTAGGGTCAGTCGTTTTTGCTCTTCGAATCTGGAGACATTATCTCTATGACACAAAGTATATAGTATACATAGATCACAAAGCTTGCAACATATTCTGGATCAGAAAGATCTAAACATGAGACAAAGCCGCTGGTTAGAATTACTTAGTGATTCGACCGTGAAATTCTTTATCACGGGTAAAGCAAACGTCGTGGCGGATGCTCTTAGTAGAAAAAGAACGACTCAAACCTCTAAAGGTTAGATCGTGGGAATGATGATGTATCACCACTACCCTCACAAATCCTTGCAACACAAACGGAAGCTATAATAGAAGAAAACTGACCCAAAGAGATCTCTACGGATGTTAGAGAACAAAAACGATTTTGTAAAGCGTTCTGATGGAACGTTATGCTTCAAAGACAGAAGTTGGATACCACTCTATGGAGGTGTACGAGATTTGATTATGCATGAATCGCATAAGTCAAAGTACTCCATTCATCCGGGGTCCGACAAAATGTATCATGATCTCAAAAAGCTGTATTGGTGGCCTAACATGAAGAACGATATTGCCAAATATGTTGGTAAGTTCCTGACATGTTCTAAGTGTTGGATCGATGTACTCTAGCCAAACTAACTTAAATAGCTTGTAAGGGTTTAATAACCTCGGATAAATCCTAAGTTATTAACAATGAAACACTGAACTATCTCTATTAAGTACGCGGAGTTTACTCAACAAAGTTAAGAAGAATTAACTTTAACTTCAACTATTTTATTAATACTTAGAACCTGCTTATTATACAGATTCTTTAACAACTCTAATACTCTAATATCGAACTCTCTAAAACTTTAATAATGCACGTCCATTCACATCTCTAATGCCAATCTAGGGATCCTTTTATAGGGTAAGGATAACCCTAGTCTGGTTTTACAAATTACAAACCTTGTACGCCAAGTAATACTATACTAATCTAAGAACATTCTAGAATTACAAGATAATCCTTAACGATTTTGCATATCAGTCCTTTAAGCATGCAGTACTTTGAAGAATCAAGCAGTACTTTAACTTTTTACTTAGCAGTACTTTGACTTCTTCTAACACTTTGACTTTATTCAGTACTTTGACTTTCATATCCCAACAATCCTCCCCTAACTTGAATTCTACTTGATTGATTTCAAGTTCCTTTTTAGATTTAACTTTAACATCTTTGTCTTCAAAGAGAGATTGTGACTTTATCTTTTAAATTTTGTCTTTGTAGATCCTGTGCTTAGATCATCATCATCAAAGTAGTCTTTATCAGTAATTCTTTTCAACAACAAATAGCAAGCTCCATCTTTTCAGCAACTCAGTAACATATGACAATTTGTACATTAATTCATTAATTTTCAGTCTATTCTCATCATTTTCAGGTGTGTAAACTCCTGTGAGAGGTGAATCATTGAAATTTTAATGGATTTAGATGTCTCTTTACCAAAGCCATTAACTTTGGAGTAGCCAAATGTTGAGGTGTGTAAGACCATGGTACATTGATAACCATATGATTTTTAGCAAATCATCAGCTATCAACAGATTTGATTTGTCTTAACCAAAAGCTGTACCCTTTTGGACTAGTTAGTTCTTGCAACCATGGTGAACTAATTACCATATAAATGGTTTTTCCACAGCCTTTACCACAAACTATTTTTCTTGTGGGCTAGCCAACTCTTCACATTTGCTGATATGGTGAGTTGATTACCATATAACTTATTAGCAAGTTGTCAACTATATAACGGATTTGAGATATCTTTACTAGAGCCGTTTGCTCAAAGATTAGCCAGTTCTTTTGTAACCATGGTGAACTGATAACCTATTGTTATAACCATCTCAAAACCATTGTTGCTTTTAACTTTTGTTTTTAAAAATATTCTTTTTATAACAAAAGTTTTTCTTTCAAAAACATTTACTGGTTTTTGCTGCAAGCAGTACTTTGATTAAAGTACTGTTTGTCCAGCAGTACTTTGAATAAAGTACTTACTTTTCAAAATTTTATATATATAAGAAAACATCATACCAGTACTTATGCTTCATCATCAGGTATTGTTGTCCATCTGATAAACAACTCAATTAACACAAGAGCTATTTCAGTCTCATTCTTGACCTCTATACCATGATCTAGCATTCTTCTCATAAGATCTGCTGTGAGTGGATATCTTCTTTCAGCTAGCATGTGAATCATAGTTCCATCTTCTAGTTCCAAAGCATGTACTCCGATTCTTCAAAAATCTCTTTTGTAATCTCCCAGTTCTCTTGATTTTGCCGAGTTCATCATTGCTTGTTTCCTCAGGAAGATAGTTGTCGATCTCCTAATAATACAAATCCAACTCCATTTGATGGAATATGTTCAAAGTATTCTTGCACTAGTTGGTATAGTTGAAACAGATCTGCTCTATCAATAATATGCAGTATATCCCATAGTAAATTGAATACTCTGAATCTTTCATCCTCCGTATGGAACATCAAATAATCTCCATCTTTTGACTCTACAACTTCAAAAGTGATTATCTTTGTCTTCTTTACTGCAGTATCTTTGGATTTAGAATTCTTAAAATCGAAAACTCTAATATAATTCCTTAGTTTATCAACTGTATCTTATCTTAGCTCAATATTCTTTGATTTCTGTTCAGCTTCAGTTGTCCTTTTTCTTTTTAAGCTTCTTTTGCTAGTATCCTCATTCTGATTATCATCCTTAAAAGAAATAATACTTTCAACTTGCTTCTGAATAAGCTTGTCTAACATTTTCATACAAGTCTTTCATCTCAATGTAATTCAGCTTCTGTAATCCAGTATACCCTTGACCCTTTAGATATGCCATCATGACATTTCTTTCTTTAGCCTTATTCAATGGTCTTCTAGGTATAACAACTTCGGTTCCTTCAAGATTGATCAACTTCAAGCATTTAACTCACTTGTAACTTTCTAGCAGCTTCTTCATTCTTGGTTACCTCAATTGCTCTTATATCTGCCAAAGTAAGCTTTTTCTTCTTTGTTTCAACCATTTTACCTTTTCCTTTATCTTTAGGATCTATTATTGGTTGAGAAGCTTGTAGTTGTTCTTCAGTAACACCTGGAATGCTAACACCCCTTGGTTTTGATAAGTTGTGCAATATCTCAGCTATAGTTTCGTCATCACTTGCAGTGTGCACTATCTTTGGTGTATCGGCTTCTCTTCTTGTAGAATAGTTGAAGGACTAGCTTTTCTTTATGGGACAGTTGAAGGACCAGCTTCTTCTTCAAATTTAACACCCTCGGTGTAATTAGCTCTTGCCTATAAGTTCCTTGAAGAGCAGTACTTTGATCAGCAGCACCTTGATCATTAGTACTTTGAACCCCATTTCTTTCAGGCTCAGTACTTTGAATATTAACCTTTGCTTCAGTACTTTGAGGTTCATCTTCTTTTTCTTATTCAACACCTTCTTCCAAATTCTCTTGCTCTATATTCCTCCCCAATTTGCTAGAAGATTGCTGTTGAACCTTTTTGCCTGTAGAAGCCTTCTTAAAATTCTTTCTTTTCTTCTTTTCAGCCTTAACCCATAATCTATGATGTTTGACTAAAGGCCAAATAGACCTCTTAAGTTTTCTAAACTTGGTCTTCAACTGGGCTATCTGTGCAGCTTGAGCCTTAGTTGTTTTCTTGAATCTGACTAGCTCCCTTGTCAGAACATAATTATCCAGCACCAAACCTTCAGGGGGTATATCAGCTGTATTTTCTTTAGAGGATGATGAGGAAATAGGGATATCGGGTTCTGACTCAATAAGTGGAGTATCATGGTGAGATAAGGTAGGTGAAACTGCAGTACCTTCGTTTACATCATCTGAGAAGCAGTACCTTCTCTTTCATCACTAGATGCAGCCTCATCTCGAATTGCTTGAACAATCTCCATCATTGAAGTAGTCAATGGAGTGTTCCGTCCAGAAAACAAATCACTCTTCCTAGCCATGAAGGTGAAGATCTTTATAGGTTGTACCACAAAAGGTAATAAGCTTGTCGGCTTTGGTACATCATGAAGTTGTTTATTCAAGAATACTTGAATAAATCGTGGATACATTAGCCAACGTGATCCATGAGAAATGTGAGAGAGCATACCATCTAGAATTAGCCTTGAAAAATTGAAAATTTGATTTATAGCCAATCCTACTAAAGCAGATGCTATATTAGATCTAAATTGCTCCCATTAAGTACTCTTAGAACTGATACAATGAAGTAAGACATGAACCAAGTACTTCCAATGCGGGCTAAATAAGGGTTTCTTGAATGTTGTTTCTGTTAAAGACCCTTCATACCCAATATCTCTCAAAGTATCCCAAAGAAGCTGTTTATCAAAACGAATAGCACCTTCTTCATCATCAAATGACAAATTGTCTCGAATTGAAGCTTCACTAACTTTGACAATCCTTCCAGCAACCTTAGCTTGTATATATGAATCATCAGTCTCCATGTGAGTCCTAGCAGTTGCCCAAAACTGTTGAATCCAGGGCTCAATTATATCTGGTTCAACCAAAAGTGCATAACTAATTGGAGACCCCGTGAGAAAATCAATAATGTCATGAAATGCGACATTAGCTTCTGGTCTTATCCAAATTCGCCACCATGTTGTGTGTTTAGAAGCGGTGTTTCGGTTCGCCATAGATGGTTGTATAAGTGATTGATTTGATGAATAAGTATTGATGAGAGAGAGAGAAATATGGAAAAGATTGATAAGAATACGAGAGAGAGAAAATCGGGAAGTAGTTATTTATAGGTAGGATTTGAAAAATCACAGCCCATAATAACAAAGTTACCGGTTGATATTTACCCCGCTTTTAACGTTGGAACAAGACGTTGATAAGACAAGCAATGCTTTCCACGTGTGCAGTTACTTTCTTCCGAGCAGACTTCTCTACAAAAGTACTTTCATATGACTAAAGAGCAGTACTTTTCCATCCTCTTCTCTATAATGATAGAAACTCCAAATAGGCATGGTATTGCCTCCCCTTAAGCAAAGCATAAGACTGTAATGTAGCTTAGTAATTAATCATTCCAATGCTCACCACCAAGTGATTGAAACGTGAAACATCAAATCCTTTGGTGAGTAAATCAGCTACATTATCATCTGTGTGAACCTTGACAACATTAATAAGCATGTGCTCATAACAATCTCTGATGAAGTGATGCCTAATCTGAATGTGATTGGTCTTGGAGTGATAAACAGTATTCTTCACAATAAAAATAGTACTCTCATTATCAATATTGATAGGAGTATTCTTGAAGTTGAACCCATAATCTAAGAGTTCATTCTACATCCACAAGACTTGTCCACAACAGCTTGCAGCAGCCACATATTCTGCTTCAGTGGATAATGTTGCTGCAATAGTTTGCTTCTTACATTGCCAAGAGACTAATCTTCTTCCAAGATATTGGCAACCTCTAGTGGTGGATCTTCTATCATAATTATCACCTGCATAATCACTATCTGAAAAAGCTTCCAAGTGAAAAGGTGAGTCCTTTGGATACCACAACCCTAACTTAGGTTGTTGTTTCAAATAACTAAAAATTCTCTTCACTGCATTCATATGAGAGACCTTAGGTGAGACTTGATATCTTGCACATAAACAAACAGCAAACATGATTTCAGGCCTAGATGCAGTTAAGTACATAAGACAGCCAATCATAGATCTGTACAACTTGACTTCAACAGGTTGACCATCTTCATCCTTGCCCAATCAGTTGATAGACTTGATAGGTGTAGTGACTGGCTTCATAGCATCAAAATTGAACTTCTTAAGAATGTCAAAAACATACTTGTCTTGACTTATGAAATTACCTTCCTTTGATTTTTTGACTTGTAGCCCCAAAAAGAAAGTCAATTCACCCATAGAACTCATTTGAAATTCATGTTGCATCAGCTGCTCAAACTCCTTCACCATGGACTGTTTGGTAGCTCCAAATATGATATCATCGACATAAACTTGAACCAGCATGATATCCTTCTTATCTCTCTTGATAAACAAAGTCTTGTCAATGGCTCCCCTCCTGTAACCATGTTATAATAATAAAGTAGAGGAGAGCCTTTCATACCAAGCTCTAGGTGCTTGATGAAGGCCATAAAGAGCCTTAACAACTTTGTAGACTTTGTTTGGATGTGCAGGATCTTCAAAACCAGGAGGCTGTTTAACATAAACCTCCTCTAATCTTGCCATAGAAAGGCACTCTTGACATCCATTTGATAAACCGAAATCCCATATATGATGCAAAAGCAAGGAATATTCGAATAGCTTCAATCCTTGCTACAGAAGCAAATACTTCATCATAATCTACTCATTCTTCTTGTATATCCTTGTGTAACTAATCTTGCCTTGTTCTGATGACATTCCTCTTTCATCTCTCTTGACTCGAAAACCCATCGTACCAATTACTTTCTTTCCATCTGGGTAATAATACCCAAACTTTTTGAAGTTTGAATTGAAGAAGTTCTTCTTGCATAGCTTCAACCCAACTCTCTTTAGTTAATGCTTGAGCTATGTTCTTGGGTTCTTCTTGAGAGATAAATCAAGTGAACAAACATGTTTGATGATCCTTGTGATTTAGCCTGTTTTGTTTATACACAAAGCTAAGTAAAGCATTATGAGGTGTAGAAAAACATTTAGCTTTGGTTCTTGTGAGCACTCCATGAGTAGAGGGTCCAATGATTTGACCAGTAGGATGATCTTTATGAACTTTTAATGTAGGAGTCTGTGGAACTTCCAGATTATCACCCAAATTTGAAAAATCAACATCTTCATTGGAATCTGAGAAAATACCTTCATCTTCAAACTCATCATTAGTATCTTCTAAGCCAGGCATGGTAGGATCGTCCAAATCATCCAAAGTGTTGTCAACAGGCACAACAGTACTTTGTTCTAAAGTACTGTCATCCAAAGTACTTGAGAGAAACTCTTTGTTCTTTTCTTTGCTTCTTCATAAGCTCTTCTTTGATCATCATCATAAGAATGTTACTACATCTTGAAAAAGCATCGATTAATCTCATCTTGAATAGCTTGATCCTCAGACAATGAGGATTTTGTTCATCACCTTTCTTTGTTTCAACAGGTGTGGGTTCTTCATCAGGAACAACATCAGATCTAATATGAACTCCATAAACAATGTACTGCAAATCATCTTCCTTGTGGACAGATTGATTTTCTTCTCTAACAGGTACATAATTCATAGAAGGAGTCAAAACTCAAGATCAAACATCAATCGGACCTTTACCCTTCAGATTTTCTTGATCTTCTAAAAATTCAACATGAAGACAATCTTGAACCTTTTTGGTGACCCTGCTGTACACTCTAAATCCTTTGTTGTTGGTGCAGTATCTCAATAAATATCCTTCTTCTGACTTGCCATCAAATTTGCCCAGATTATCAATTGTATTGAGAATAGTTAGAGTGCATCCAAAAGGCTTCATAAATCGAATTTTGGGTTTGTTTCACATCAGCAACTCATAAGGTGTCTTCATCTGAGGCTTAGTTATAGATACTCTATTTAACACATAGCAAGCAGTACTTACAGCTTCAGCCCAGAACTGAATAGGCAGTAATGAATCTGCAAGCATTGTTCTGGCTGCTTCAATCAAAGTTCGGTTCTTTCTCTCTGCAACACCATTCTACTGTGGAGTTCTAGCAATACTAAACTCCCTCTTGAATCCTTTCTTAGCACAAAATTCATCCATAAGCTTGTTCTTGAATTCAGTCCCATTATCACATCTAATACCTCTTACTTTTAGTCTTAATTGGTTTTCAAGGGCTATTATGAGATCATGAATAGCATCAAAAGTATCATCTTTAAATCCCAAGAAAAATACCCAACTAAATCTACTACAATCATCTGTCACAACTAGACAGTACTTCTTCTTGTTTAGACTAGCAACAGAAACAGGTCTAAACAAATCCATATGCAGCAACTCTAGAGGTTCTTTAACAGTTTTTCCTCAAGCTTCTTGCATGAAGCTTTGTATTGTTTACCCTTCTTGCACGCCAAGCATGAGTGATCATTCTTGTAAGTCTTGGAAGGTAAACCTCTAACTAAATTTCCTTTGACCAATTTGTTGATATTCTTGAAATTTACATGGCCTAATCTTCTATGCCACTGATGTGCTTCTTCAAGTGTTGCCTTTACTACTAAACACGTTGCTCTTCTAGAAGAGTGAAGACTCTTCATATCCAGACTGTACACATCATTGGTTCTTGGTACTCTCAGTATTACCAAGTTGTCATCAACAAGCTTGAATTCAGGGGAAAGAATGAGACATTCTGTGTCAGTGAATAACACATGGTGTTTCTTATCACAAATCTGAGAGACTGACAAAAGGTTGAATTTGAGCTCCTTCACATATCTAACATTCTCAAAGTCTATGCTCCCTGCGTTAATAGTTCCTTTGCCTGTAATTCTTCCTCCACTAGCATCATTCCTAAATGCAACTCTTCCTCCACAATAAGATCTAAAATTTGACCGAATATCTTTGTCTCCTGTCATGCTTCCAGAGCAACCACTATCCACAATTAAATGATCTTTAAGCTCCTCTTCTGGGTTGCCCTGCACAAAGATAAAAAAGTTAGTGTCATTTAGGAACCCAAGCAATTACTGACTTGTGTTCCCCTTGTGGAGTGACATACTCAAATTCTTTGAGTATGTAATCTTCACAGTTTTTGTAGACAGAATCAAGAAATATCTTTTGTTTCAAAACGTGTGGTGGTGTTTGAGCAAAACTCTCTGTTTCAACAAAAATCTCTTTTTCTTTTTCAACAAAGTCATCTTTAACAAAAACCTCTGTTTCACTCTCACTTTCTGAAAGTACTGTTTGTTCCCCATCAGTACTTTCCTTCTTAACCCATTTGGTTTTTACTTCTGGTGTAGAGTCCCTTGATCAAGCTACCTTCTTTGAGTTGTAACGCCTTCTAGATTGATAGTAATTAGATCTCCTAGGGTTCCTATTCCAAAAAGTGTTTGGTGAAATCTGAGCAGTACTTTGAGAAGGTACTGTGTTTTGCTTATCAGTACCTTGAAAAGTGTTTGAAGGTATTGGGGGTTTTGAAAAAGGTCTTCTCTGGTGAGGGTACCTATAGTCTTGTGAGAAGTTCCTATGGTTAACCCTATGTGAATGATTCCAAACTGGTCTACTCTCTCTTGATTTTTGGTTGGCGTTCTGTTTTTGGGAAGTTGCTTAGGTGCTCTGAGTGAAAGTCACAGTCCTTAATCAAATGATCAGGACTAAAACAAACAAAACATAATTTTGACCTGTAATCCCAAAATTGCTTCTTCTATGTGTATGACCAAACCTATCCTGTCTTTTTGGTGAATGATGAAAATTGTTTTGACCAAAATTATCCCAAAAAGGCTTAGTAGTATTTTGAAAAGTTTTTCTTAAAGGTACTGACGGGTGTGTAGCAGATACTTTGAATTGAAGGTATCGCTTGACTCTTAACATAATCTTCCTTAGGTTTCTCAGCTGTTTCTTTTGAGGTTTCAGAATTAGATTGACCAATAAGCTTTTTCCTAGACTCTAGATTGTCTACTCTAAAACGAGAACTATTTGCTCTAAGGGGTTGAAAACTACCAGTGGGATGAGGGACTGCATGATAACCTTTGTCTTTCTTATATTCAGAAGGTGTTTGACTAATTGAGTCCTCATTACTAGATGTGTCTACATAGTTAATGAGTTCATCATCACTAGTTGTTATATCCTCAAAATCGCATTCATCCTGATCACTAGGTGGGTTTTCTATGCTACTAAAGTCCATACCAAAACCTAGTCCAGTTCTAATGTAAGCTCTTCTCTGTTTTTCAACATAACTAACATGAGAAAGTCCTGATTGTCCCCAAGCAGCAAACTTTTCTAGCAATTCATCTCTTTCCTTAGTTAGCTTTTCAATTTCAGAAATCTTACATCCTAGTTTCCATTCACTTAATTTTAACTGATAATCCTATTGTTCATACTTTTCAGCCCAAGCCATTTCATTATTTTCATGTGTTATTATTTTGGCTTCCATAGACTCTAAAGTAATTTGATAACCAGCTACCTCAGATCTAGCCCTTTGATAATTATCTCTTTCAGTTACATAATCAGTAAGTACTTTTTGATAAAAGTCATGACACTTAGAACATACCTCAGAGATAGGGGGTGAACTTGGTGAAGTAGCTACCATAGCAAGCAGAACAGTTTCATCTTCACTCGCCACGCTCCAATCAAAGCTTCCTAGACCATCTCTGGACTCCAAAGCAGCAAATCTAGGTTCCTCATCAAAAGTTGTGCTCCGATCAAACTTTTTGATAAGGTTTTAAAATGTACCTTTTTGAGGGGTCATTTAAGCCCTTATTTGATCACTTTTGTATCCGTTATTACTTAATATCGTTCCTTTTCACTTTTTAGGTCTCTTGAAGGCAAATTGCTGTAATGGCACTTATTTGGACGAAAAGGCGCGAATATACGAAGAAAATGGCCAAAGTCAGAATCGAGACACTCCAGCTGCTGAAAACACAAGGTGACGGCGTCACTGCTTATCTGCGACACCGTCCGAGGATTTTGTGATGGGACAGATGACAAAAGTCTTATTTTCAAGTGACGACGTCCGTTGTGTAAAAGCGTAGGCCGTCGCAACTCGACGGCCTAGATTCAATCAGACGGCGCAGAAGCTGAAGAGGAAGGCATCACAAGCACAAGGTGACGCCGTCGCAAGTCTAACGTGGCCAAGACGAAACCCTAATGACGGCGACCCGACGGCATCACAAAACATAAGGTGACGCCGTCGCATATGTAATCTTATATATAGAATCCGAATTTTTCAGTATTGGTGTGTAGTCTTTTGGAGTAAAAACCTAGAACCGAACCAAGACTGTCTTGTACAGTATTTTAGGGTTCCAAACCCTATCTTACATCAAGATAAGTTCTTTACTTCATTAATACAATTATGTGTTTGATTATTTGTGTTTATGCTTGCATGTTCTCCATGTCCGGCTAATTTATTTTTGTGTTTGCTTAGGGAATATGAAACTTAATTATTGATTATTGATTGGTTGTCTCTTATCTTAGTTGATTAATGATCTAGTAATGCGATAGGTCATTCGTTGTGTACTTAATGCTTGATTAAATCTTTGTGAACCTTAGAATATAACTCCTTGAGTAGTTGTAGGGTAAACCATCCAAAGAGTGCCTTAGAGTAAGAGTTTATTATCCCTAGTGGGTTTTGTAGATGAGACCCTTTGGTAAGTTCAAAGAGTTAGGGAACATACGCATACCCTACAACCGTAGACACACAACGCAACTAAGAATAAGGACGTGACAATTCAACCACCAATAGGAGATAATTAAGGAGTAGTAAAACCTAAGTAAACACATCTTTAAACTATCATACGAGCACACAATAATTAGACATAGACTACATATGCCTTAGACTAGATAATTAGATAAGTAGAGTAATCGGTAGCAATACCAACCCCCCAAATCCAAACCCCGAGAATCGTACCTTTCAATTTCCTAAAAAAAACATAAAAAGATAAAAAATAATATTCCTCAACCCCAACCTTAGCGTAGTAACTTCTTACTAGCATTCATATTCCCCTAGAGTACAATATCAATACCCGTTTCTTACCCTAATTACTACACTACAACAATTAGGTTCACTGCCTAGGGTGTTATAAAACTTGCTCGAAGAAAAGGAAGTTTCCTTGACCCCGAACGACGCGTGTAGCGTTATCACTTTTCAACTGCAGCCATACAGTAGGTTACTAGTTCATCATCAAACTCAGCACTCCAGTCAACCTCTGATAGATTCTCTTGAGCAACCAAAGCTTTTGTTTCAGTAATAGGAATTTCTTTTAGTTCAAGCTTTGGTTTCTCAGTCATCCTGTTTGCCTGATATTTAGCAAACCTGCATTTCGTTGCAAAGTGTCCAGTCTTTTGACAATTAAAACATTCAATCTTGGACTTGTCAAAAGTGATACACTGCTTAGGTTTGAATTCGATGCCTCTTCCTGTTTTCTTCATGAACTTCTTGATCCTTGCAGTGATCATAGCAACTTTCCACCTTATATCAATTTCTTCAACAGCATCCTCTTCAATTTGTGACAAATCCTCTTCATAGGTAACAGGTAAAGTAGCTTGCTGAGCAAAGAATGAGCATATAACTTCATCAGAATGTATGGTGCTTGATGGTGATGATGTGGGGTTGGTCATGGTTGTGATAGAATGAGCAGGATGTGCAGTACTTTGAGCAACAGTACTTTGAGTAGGGTAAACAATACTTTTAGTGGAAGTACTGCCTCTCTTTTCAGATGACACAAAAGCTATACTGTGAGACTTTGAACTTGTTTGGCCATTCATCTCATGTTCATACACCTTCAGATGATTGTAGAGATCATCAAAGTCCATAACATCCAAACCAGGTTGTCCTCTTATCATAGTAGCAATCACATGCCATGTAGATGGCAAACTCCTTAAGAACTTCAAATTGGCATCTTCAACAGATACCTCTGCCTTGTATAACTCTAGCATGCTGAGGAGATTTTGGAACCTGTCATAGGCAGCATTAATACCTTCTCTTTCACCAACAGTGAAAGTTTCAAACTGTTGCTTCAACAGATTTCGGTGCATCTTCTTGGAAGCATCATTACCTCCAAACCTTGTCTTGAGAGCAGCCCATAGTTGTTTAGCATCCTTATCATCATGAAACTTGAGTAGGTGACCATCAAGTATAGCAGATAATAGGATGTTGAGAGCCTTCTCTTGATTTCTTATTGTAGCAGCTGGTAAAACGGCCTTTGGTGGTTTAGGTTGTCCAGGAATTTCTATAGGATCTTCAACAACTTCATTACCATTGACAATTACATTCCACAATGCATGGTCTGTAATAGCAATGTACTGCCTCATCTTCATACTCCATAGATCATACTCTCCCTTCTTGATGATTGATATTCTTAGTGAGGTGATGGATGGGGGTGGTGCAGCTTCAGTCGACATCTTTAGGGTTTGTTGTTAACTAGATATTTAAGGGTTTCTTCTTAGTCAGAGTTTCCACACAAGCTCTGATACCACTTGTTAGATCGATGTACTCTAACCAAACTAACTTAAATAGCTTGTAAGGGTTTAATAACCTCGGATAAATCCTAAGTTATTAACAATGAAACATTGAACTATCTCTATTAAGTACGTGGAATTTACTCAACCAAGTTAAGAAGAATTAACTTTAACTTCAACGATTTTATTAATACTTAGAACCTGCTTATTATACAGATTCTTTAACAACTCTAATACTCTAATATCGAACTCTCTAAAACTCTAATAATGCACGTCCATTCACATCTCTAATGCCAATCTAGGGATCCTTTTATAGGCTTAAGGATAACCCTAGTCGGTTTACAATTACAAACCTTGTACGACAAGTAATACTATACTAATCTAAGAACATTCTAGAATTACAAGATAATCCTTAACGATTTTGCATATCAGTCCTTTAAGCATGAAGTACTTTGATGAATCAAGCAGTACTTTGACTTTTTACTTAGCAATACTTTGACTTCTTCCAGCACTTTGACTTTATTTAGTACTTTGACTTTCATATCCCAACACTAAGGTCAAGGCCGAGTGTCAAAAACCATCAGGATTACTACAACAACCCGAGATTCCTACGTGGAAATGGGAAAGAATCACGATGGATTTTGTTACAAAACTACCCAGAACACTGAGCGGTTATGACGCCATTTGGGTAATTGTGGACCGCTTAACAAAATCTGCTCATTTTATTCCAATCAAAGAAACTTATGATATGGATCAGCTCACCAAGCTGTACATCAAAGAAATAGTTTCTAGACACGGTGTACCAATTTCGATTATCTCAGATAGAGATAGCAGATTTACTTCAAATTTTTGGCAGTCACTTCCGAAAGCTTTTGGAGCTAAACTGGACATGAGTACTGCCTATCATCCGCAAACTGACGGTCAAAGCAAAAGAACCATACAAACCTTGGAAGATATGCTAAGATCTTGTATTATCGATTTTGGTAAAAGCTGGGACTATCATTTACCATTAGTCGAATTCTCTTAGAACAATAGCTATCATTCCAGTCTTAAATCATCACCTTACGAAGAATTGTATTGTCGAAAGTTTCGATCTCTCGTATGCTGGAATAAGGTTGGCGATGTTCAACTTACCGGCCCAGAAATTGTACGGGACACAACTGAAAATATTATTCAGATCAGAAGCAGACTACAAGCTGCTAGAGATCGCCAGAAAAGCTACGCTGATACTAGGCGAAAACCCTTGGAATTTCAAATTGGAGATGGGGTTATGCTGAAAGTCTCGCCTTGGAAAGGTGTAATCCATTTTGGAAAATGTGAGAAACTAAGTCCACGATATATTGGACCATTCAAAATCCTAAAAAGAGTTGGTCCGGTAGCATACAAACTCGAGCTACCTCAAGAATTAAGTGGTATCCATAACACTTTCCACATGTCAAACCTTAAGAAACGTCTATCCGATGAAATCCTTGTCATTCCACTAGACGAGATTAAGCTCGATCACAAGCTACATTTTATTGAGGAACCTTTTGAAATAATGGACCGTGAGGTCAAACAGTTGAAACAAAGCTGAATCCCCATCGTCAAAGTGCATTGGAATTCTTGCCGAGGGCCTGTATCCACCTGGTAAAGAGAGGACCAAATGCGATAGAAATATCCGCATCTCTTCTCGGGTACATCAAACTAAATCATGAGGGCATGATTTTCGTAACGGGGGAAGGCTGTAGCACCTCAGATTTTTCAGGTCTATACTTTACTATTTTACGTTATATAAATTACTTTTAATTATTTATATAAGTAATCTCAAAAATTAAATAGTGTGAATTATCCTCACAACCAACACAAGACTAGAAAAAGTCTATGTGTTTAAAAATACTTTAGTTTCACCACTAGTCATAATTCATATGAATTATTGCCACTTTGCGAATTTTATGTAAACATTTTACCTTTATGTAATACGCGTGCCCGAACCTACGTTATTAAGTTTTAACAACATAGTTACTATACTTTCGTAGGTAATCACTAAAGATCGCAGTCTTGACATACACTATTGTTGCTATAAACTACTACTGATAACCACGGTGAGTTCATAGCCCCAACTTTTTTTTATGTTAGGAATTGGAAATTCCATGTGAAAGTGTCGGTCACCCCAATAATGGTCTAGCATATGTTAGCTCGTAGACGTGTCGTTATTTACCTTATTCAGTAGTTAAATAGTTAGTTAGTAGCGTAGATTAGTTTAGTGTATCACCGTGGAGGAAGGACGGGTCTTTACCCACTGTATGGCTGATCCACAGCCCGTCAGGAGGGCGTATTATTTATAACTATAAATACCCCTTCCATCCTTGGAAGGGGTGGTGCTTTTCAATCTAACCTTTCATTTGTATTGTTATTTTCTCTCTCTAGAAAACACCCATCTCTTATCTTTCTCTTTCTAAATGGCTAACATGTATTTCCATCATCCAAGACCACCCGAATCATCTAAACAACATAAATATATGATCCTAAAAATTGGCATCATAGCCAGGTTGCGTTGTTTTGATGATTCGTATGGTTTTGCACTGGGTTTTATATGCGGTTTGTTCGGTTCATACATGCGGTTTTATGTGTTATTTGTGGTTTTTGAATGCATCTTGATGTGGTCATGATTTCATGCTTGGTTGAATCTTGTTTTAAATGGTTAAATCAGATTCTGGTTGAATCTAGTTATGATACGGATTGGTAAAACTGTTTTTAAGAGTGTATTGATAAAACCGTTTGTTAACTGGTTTTTAAGCTGCTTTATTTGTGTCGAATCTGGTTTTACTGTGTTATTAATCTGGTTATGCTGGTGCTATTAATCTGCTAGTGTTATTAAGTTGCTGGTGATGTTTCTGGTTTTACAACTTATTTCTCTATGCAGTTTGTGGTAAAGTTCTTCGTAGAGACTTGACGATATGTCCAGATTCAATGAATCTCATAAGCGACTTGTCTATTTATTACTGTAGCGACTTGGTGGTTTGTTGACTTTTTAGAAAGTTAAAAGCGATTTGTGTGATTGAAATGTCATGAGTTTTGACTCATGGTAGCAACTTGTGCTCATTGAAGCGACTTGTCATGAGTTTTGACTCATGGTAGTGACTTGTCAAGAAGCAATGTGTCAAGTAGCCACTTTTGACATGAAGCAATTTGTCTGGGTTTAAAGCAGTAGCGATTTGTGGTCAAATGGAAGATGCAGTTTGAGAAAGGAGATGAAGAATGCAATCACATTTTAAACCAAACCACTACACCAGTAACATGCTATCATCTAAAGCTAACTACCATATTCGAATGTAAAACATGAGCTTTAACCAACAAGATCATCATCAAACACAGATTCATGAACAACCTCTAAACCTCTAAGCCTAAGCTGAAAAAATTAACCTCATCTCATCACACGATCCAATTCAAATACAACATAACATTACAAGGAAACGAATGGATCTCAGCTTCGCTTATGTGTGGTTGTTTAAACACTTAGATCTCAAAAATCTATACACAAAAGAAATGAGTACCTCATCGATCCTATTTTTTTTTGAAGTCTCATGCCTTCAGTGAATATTCGAACTCTTGAAAGAAAGTCTAAGGTATTCATCTCAAACTCTCTTGCCATTCGAGTACATCATTAACAAATTCAAACAAGAAATATATATTGATCTCAGACTTTAAAGCACGAATATTATGACTAAAGATCTTTAAAGCATGAATTTTTTTAAAGTCATCACATATGAGTTGGTTCACTTTCCAAATCATAAGGATGAAGAACAATAACAAGGGTGTTATTTTCTCATCTCTGTTCGTTCATACATAACAAATCAAAGTATGGTAGACAATGAAATATAACAAATCAAAGTGTTACACTAGTTAAACCTACCAGATACATAAAAAATTTTGAAGATTTGAAGCCTATTTCAATTATCTCGTTGCCATCCCTGTGGCTAAGTCAAATCATGTACGTCTAGCCATCCCTATGGCGTACTCTATTCGATAAGATCAAAGAAGACATAGTCTGAGTATGTAGTGATTTTACTCGGTATGATTGTATGTGATTTATAATGGAGTGTCATCTGAGTTTAGATGAATTAGTTTGATAGATTTGAATGAATGTTGGGAAAGATGAGTTATTGGAGTGATATGTGTGGGGGCTGATTTCTATGTATTAGGGTTAGATGGTGTGAGTAGGTTTCGGAGAAGAGGCGGACTAAATAAGAGATTATTATTAGGGTTTGAGGTGATGTGAGAAGTGTGTGTTATATACCCGAAATATTAGGGCAAAACCGGTTTATGTATTTTGATGGGCCGTGTTGTACTATCACAGATGTGGGTTTGGGCTGTGTATGTTACTATTGAACTAAGACCCGTACAATTGATAAGTGATATTAGACTTTGATGTTTGCGTGTGGACGTGTATAATGGATCAAAGGTTGGGGTATGTATTGATATTTCGCAACATAAATTATGAGATGACACTTGGACTAATTTGTTTGATGAGTCGTTGGTAAAAATAATTTGCGCTATCTGATTTTTACTATCTCAAATTACAGATACATATGTGTTGATATTTCTCAAGAATGAATGGTATGTCAAATATTAAAACCGGATATGGGCTTGAATTGATATGTAAGGATTTGATTCGCTTAAGTGCGGCTTGGCTTGAATTGAAATCGGTGTATGCTTTTGTGAGTTGGACCATGCTTGAGTAGTATGTGTGATGACTTGGATATTGGATGTTGAACAGATGGGCTTCTCAAGATTTGAGGTCTATGAGATTTGGACTCGATGTGTTTTGTTGATGTAAGATTTGAGGATGAGATTCATTGTGGTATGATGATTGGTACTTTGGTGTATACATTTTCACAGAGAATTTTATGTTTCGGCTTGAACTGAAAGTTGAACAATATTGACTACGAGGTTGTTTGTACGGTATTTCTTATTTGGCGTTGAAGAGAGGTTTTTCTGGGCTCGGTTACTTATTTTGTCTTCTTTCTTTCCACCTTTTTGCGAAGATGACTTGTTTGGGCGTTTATTGAGTGTGATAAAGACTTGGCTATTTAGTTACGGTTGTGATTCTTTCTTGATTAACCCACAACGTAACTATCCCTTCGGTGTCTCACGCAATTGAGGATACGTCAAGAGGTTTTGTACATTGGGTACACAGTTTCTTCTTTACAAGGATTAGTACAAGTTTAAGTAACAAATCTGGGGAATTTCACTTCATGATCAAGTTTGGCATATCGGGTTTACTTCACCATGTTGTCACAGCAATAGCCGACAGAATGCGTGAATGATGTGTTTACCAAAGTTTTTTGGGATGGTTGATGATATTGTTGATGTTGGATAATGAACCGTTGATGAACCACTGCATGTTCCCCTAAAACAGATATTCACTGAATCCAAAGTTGTCATAACACATTCATGCTGACATTGTTTATGGTTTTGTCTTGATTTTGTAAAATCCCGCGAAAGAATCTATTTCTCGGTTTAAATCATAGACTTGTAAAATCCCGTGACAATGGAAACATACTGGTAATTGTAAAGTGCATTTCCGGATCTATCTTACGGTTTATTCTTGGTTTTGTAAAATCCCGCGAAAGAAACTATTTCTCGGTTTAAACCATAAAGTTGTAAAATCCCGTATTGATGGAACCATCCTGGAGAAAGGAAAGCGTATTTCGGGATCTTATTTGATGCTGGTGCTACGGTTTCTATTTCAAAGAAAGATAAAAGGGTTTACTTCATGAATTGGATGTGTGTTTGGATATTCGTCATGGCAGTTTGGTTATTACATGGTTTTACGAGGTTATGTGCTTTTAACCATGGTCGGGATGAAAACCATTATCATAGTTCACTTAAAATGTCAAAGGAGGCTAGATGTGAGCTTTTAACCAAAAGATGTGACAACGGGGTTAATTCACTATTATTTATTTGAGGATGAACTGAAATATTACGGGCGAGTGTACTTAGTATCTGAAGGTATTGGGGATGGTTGGATGAAGATTCTTCAAGATCCTTGTTCAAGCTTATTATCAAAAAATGAAGACTTGGAGATCTAGTTATTGTTGGGTGACTTTTTCCTTTTCTTTTACCACTTGGGGGAATTGGGCTCTTACCACCACAAAATAACTATCACATTAAGGAGTTACGTTGTAGTGCTCAGTGTCACATTCAATTGTGGATTTTCAAGAGGTGATGTACGTCTTATACTTGATGGTTGGTTGGTTGAACAGTATAGAGTACTTAGAGAGTACTTAGAGATGCTAATGGAAATCGGCACCGCTCTTTGTTACATATGCGCAAGTTTAAGTCACGAGTTCGGGGTAGTTTACTTCAGGGTCAAATTCATCATATTGGGTTTTCTCCATCAGCTGTCACGACAAAGAGCCTACTGAATGATAATGGGGTTGATTATAAGTTTGCCAAGAGAGGTTGAAAAGAGAGAGATTATGACGTTTGAACACAACAGTTCAAGCCTCGTTCCTCAAAGAAAAGAAAAGTGTACGTGTCAGTGCGCTTTATCTTCTGAAGAAGAGAAATCTTCTCATTAATGACCATTCTCATCAACATGCCTCGTACTTTTTCCACGCGCTTTCAGTTATCAAGTGAACCGGACTACTGATGGTTGTTTTCTTATTCCACTTGCTCGATTATAATGACGATGGCGACATCATTTGCTACCTTTGAGGGGGAGAAGTGTGAATAGACTACATTTGGATGATTTTCACTTGTTTAATCAAGAATGGCATCTCCGTATGCAATTCTTGAGGGGGAGAAGAAGTATGATAATTCTACATGTTGAGTTATATCTGAGAATATATGGTCATGCGGCTCCTAACTCATGTAAGAACCAAGCTTCTTCTTATCGGGACATCTTTACAGGGTGTTTCTTTTATGAGCCGCTGGTTGACATCTTCATACGGGCTGATATGATTAATGACAAAGTGCTTCTAACTGCTGGGCTGATTACTTTGATGAACACCTTTCTGTTCTTGTTTGATTGGGAGGGATTTTAGTTAAGGAGATTTGCTACATATAAGGTAATTGGAACGCATTTGGTGAGATGAAGATGTTAACTTTCTATTCCCAAATTGGACAATCTTGAAGAAGGTCGAGTCTACAGTCGGTTGTACATTCTCTGCTACATGTTAGAAGACTAAAGACGAGTTGCATTTAACGATCTAAAGACTTCTTCTTAATTCACGCATTCATCATAAAGATTTTCGGTTTAGGGGAGAGCACTAATTGGGGGTGAGTGAAATGACAAATTTAATCCCCAATTAGACTTGCTCACATTCTACTTCAGCAAGTTGATTCCCACAAGAATATAAGTGTTCTTCTCAAAAGATTTCAAGTATTTGGGCTTATAATATGATTGCTGATTCTGAAGTGTCAAAACCAGCAAGGGGGAAGGAGACATGTATCTAAACGCGAGTAAACTTGATGAACTTAATACTTCTAAGTGATTGAAGATATCCCAGGAAGACAAATGTCATTACCGCAGAGACACTCAAGGTTTGACTCATGGCGTTTAGTGTTCTTATTCCAACTATGTGGGGGAAGAGATGAAAGAGTTAGTTTCTGGTGATTAAAGAGGTACACAAGTATGACATATTCAGGGGAGATAAATGTATAACATGAGGGAGGTGTTAGCATTTATTATTTCGGTGGGAATATGTGTACTTCGGGTTCTTGAGCTTCATACACGATCATCAGGGAAGAAAGTTGTTTTGCACAAACATTTCTTCCCGGGCATGATGTGTATTTGGGAGAGTTCTTGGATATTGGTGTACTTCGGGTTCTTGAGCTTCATACACGATCAGCAGGGAAGAAAATTGTTTAGCACAAACATTGGGGAGGTGTCTTCATTCCGAGCATGATGTGTATTCGGGAGTGTTCTTGAGCATTATTCTTAGAGACTGACTGCATCAATTCGTCTACTTGGGGGAAGTGGTTTCTTGACAACTTTTTGGTATGGATCACTTCAGACTTCAGTGGAAAAGGAACTTGAGAAGATTATTTAAACATGGGATGATACGTTGATGTTCTTCTATTAGATGATATAACCCCGAACGGAGAATCTCGATTATCGTTCTTAAAAGGAGCAGCGGGATTTATGATAATGGTGTGCTTCTCTGTGCACCTGGCTAAGGCAAGCTTGAAATAGAGCTTCGAATCTGCTCATCTAATGGATTTTTGGTTTGGGGGGAAGCTGCCAAAGTCTCTCTTTCTCAAAGGCTCATGTTCTATCTTCTATTCTAGAGCCTCGGAAGCTTTGGTGGTGGAAGTTTAAGAGATGACGAATTCTATCTTCTACGACGTGCTGCTCGATAAGATGGTTATAAGAATGTTCGCGATCCGGATCCCACAATTGAATATGATTGGATGCCGAAAGGAAAGGGTAACTATATCTTGGGTTGACATATGAAGAAACGAAGCTTAATTTGACTTCTATGGAGAGTTGGCATAAAAAAATGCAATGTAAGAGGTCTCACTGCATCAGCAGATGGTTTTCTTCATCATCAAATAAAGAAACGGAGCTTAATTTGACCTCTATGGAGAGTTGGCATGAACATATGCAACGTAAGAAGTCTCACTGCATCAGGAGATGGTTTTTCTTCGAGCCTTACAGCAACAACAGAAGCAGCTCAACCACCGAACGTATCTTTGTGCAGAATTATTGTGATGATACCATTTTTAAACAATTTTTGAATAATATTGTTTTGAAAAATGGAAAAATATCGGTTTTGAAAATAAATTGGAATTAATTTTAAAAATCACCAGAATTCATTTTATCAAAACTTAAGTCACTCAATCATCGACTACGGTCATCGATTGAGGGGGAGAGTGATTTAAAATAAAATATTTTCAAATGATATTTCTTCATAAAAAGTCCGGTTTGTACAAAATAAGTGGTGATCTAAAGATTTAAAGTTATGCCATGGTATGATTCTCTTTAAAACTCAAAGATCTTTCAAAATGAAATTTTTTCTGTTCTTGTTTGATTGTGAAATTGTTTTATTTTACTTAAAGATCTCTTAAAAACTATCATACCTGACACTAACAATCTTTAATGTCGAAAATATGTTCCTTATCCATCATTTTTCAAAATTAAATCATGCCACGTCTTTCCCCAAAATTTTCTAAATGATTTAAATCAATCGGGATCCAAAATCTGAATTGGTTTGAAATTTTTGATCAGGGGAGAGATCGTGATTTAAATCTCAAATCGGTTTTAAAGGGTGATTGTTTCAAAAGCACTCCTTCCTTCATGTGCCAAACGATTTCAAATACATAATGCACATGATTGTGGAGGAGCATTTAACGAAAAACAAGAAGAGTATTTAAACCAGGCCACATATTCTCCCATGTTTTTCAAACCTTCTTAAATCACTTGGGATCCAAAATCTCAAAGGGTTTGATATTTTTGATCGGGGCAGAATTTGTGATTTAATATGAAATCTAATAAATGATGATCGTTTTGATTCAAAGTGCAAGTTCTCTTTAATATGTGCTAAACTCTTTCGTTTATCGATGCACATATTGAGGGAGAGCAAATGGTTTCTTAATGGCCTTTGTGATCGTGGATGTACTTTAAAAGAACTCTTGCCTCTATGTGATAAAATGATTAAATGATTTCAAATATCCTATGCACATATTGAGGGGGAGAATTTACCAAAGAAATTCAAATGGCTTTTTCTAAGGAAATTGTGATCAAGAAATCATTTCAAAGAACTCTTGCCTCCATGTGCTAAACAATTTCAAAATCTTATGCACATGTTGAGGGGGAGCATTTCTAAAAGATCAAAAACAATTAAGGTACAAAATGTTTTGATTTTATATCACAAGAACCTTGATTGATTTTCCAAATGATTTTTCAATTGGTTTCAAGGAAGAATGAACAATACCAAAAGACCGACCAATTTACTTTATGCATGGTGTTATAAGGAAGGTTAGGTTAGGTATTCGTTCCCACGATCCTGCCAGAGCCGGAGGGATCTACCCAGGGACAATCCACTTGATAGTGTAGAAGTCCTTAGGTATGATGAAAAAAAATGAGAAAAGTGAGAAATGGGAGGAGTGCGGACTAAGAAAGAGCTATAACTGGAATAAACCCAACAAGGTTCTAGTAATGAAGTCTTGGTAAGCACTAAAGGGGTTGAAGAATGAAAAAGAATTAAATGTGAAAAGGGTGAAAATAAATAGCCCTCCAATAATTCAACCTTAGGGCAGAAACCGGGTTCAATTCATATGCTACTGATCGTTACTAAGGTAACACTGGTATTGAAGACAAGACGTCATGGACCTAGTGACGCACTGCACCTAACTTCCCAAGCTACTCAAGTTCCTCTTAAAAGGGCTTGTTTCATTCTCACGGGAAACCTACGTAATCTATCGACTTTCTCTTAGAGATTGTT
The DNA here is from genome assembly GCA_910596185.1 of Chrysanthemum makinoi. NCBI lineage: Eukaryota > Viridiplantae > Streptophyta > Magnoliopsida > Asterales > Asteraceae > Chrysanthemum > Chrysanthemum makinoi. Next base: position 162,817,526 of record OU343221.1, read on the forward strand.
GATATTGAAAAAGGAGACCCTCTCCCTAGTCTCCGGCATAGGAAACCAAATATGCACAATTGAGTCTAGAGCCAAGATATCATCCACAATATCTCATTAGGATACAAAATTAATGAAGACTTGCTGTTTTACACAATGTGTAAAGTAAGTATATATTGAGAGTCCTACGCATTATCCTTGTGGTATTGCCAGAACATCCGAGTGATATGTAAAGTATTCACGATGAAGATGGAAATCCTTCTAGAGCCAACATCAAACAAGCTCTTGGTGGGTAACATGTGAGATTTATCCAATAGATCACGCTTGTGACAACTGGACAGAAACGGTGGGGCGATTCACTCTTGAATCAACCTTGATCAAGGAAATTAATTGACGAATACTTTTGGAATAACCGTTCGATGTGCAAACCCTCTTTTCTCTAGTACATCGAATGTGTATTAATATTTCAAACTCAAAAAGTATCTCTGATTGAAAAATACTTTTGGAAAAACCGTTCGGTGTGCAAATTTCTTCTTTTCTCTAGCACATCGAATGTGTATTCTCTTTCAAATACAAAAAGTATTTTTGATTGAAAATTGATCTTTATCATAAAACCTTCGTCGTATTTCAAAACTCTTTCTTCTAAGCAATACGCGATTGTTTTCAAATCAATTTTTCTTCAATCAGTGAATCACAATTCACTTGTTCACTCACTCCGTGTTGTCTTCTTTGAGACGTTCCGGTTTGAGAACAGCTAGAACAGCTGCGAAACCCTGTCAAGGAGATTCTTCGAAATTATACCTGATCGCAGGCAATACTTGTACTGATCGACAGGGAACTGTGGGCCGTGTACCTCAACTCAACGAAAGTGATTAAAGACACTTTTGTGTGTTTTATTGCTAACTGTTGTTTGCAGGTACATTTGGACGGTTGCAGCTGATCAGAATTGAGAAGTCAATCCAAAGCCGCATGCTCACAGCATCCACACTTAAATTGAAGAAATCATGACAAGTGCTAATCTACATGACTTGGCTCAGATATTTTTATACTATGCTTCTGCTACGCTGCTGCAAATATCTTGAACTAGTAAAAGCTTCCGCTACTCTGATGAAAAGATGTCATGATCCAGAAAGTGTGAGCATGTCGGTCCGAAAGTCACAACATCACATGAAGGCAACACTACAAAGGGTGATCCAGATATTTACTGTGGCTGATGATCTCAATGAAAGCTCGAAGATCATCAAAGATGTGGATTAGTTAAAGGCCTCCACTAAAAGTACAAATCAATGCGGACTTTTAAGAATCGCTACTAAAGCACAAAGATTGCGGAACTTGAAGAATTAAAGTCTACGAGCTCAGAACTAAAGATAAAGATAGAATGCTAGGATGCAAAATGTATTTCATGGGGTGACCTCCCTTAGGGGGAGATTGTTAGGAATTGGAAATTCCATGTGAAAGTGTCGGTCACCCCAATAATGGTCTAGCATATGTTAGCTCATAAACTTGTCGTTATTTACGTTATTCAGTAGCTAAACAGTTAGTTAGTAGCGTAGATTAGTTTAGTGTATCACCGTCGAGGAAGGACGGGTCTTTACCCACTGTATGCCTGATCCACATCCCGTCAGGAGGGCGTATTATTGGTAACATAAATACCCCTTCCATCCTTGGAAAGGGTGGTGCTTTTCAATCTAACCTTTCATTTGTATTGTTATTTTCTCTCTCTAGAAAACACCCATCTCTTATCTTTCTCTCTCTAAATGGCTAACATGTATTTCCATCATCCAAGACCACTCGAATCATCTAAACAACATAAATATACGATCCTAACAGTTTAACTATTTTATAAACTACTTGGGGGAGATACATGCTAAAATGTTTTATTATGGACAATTACTTGCAAACTGAATGCCTTGACTATATTATTGCATGCCTAAGTTGTTTATGCCAAAAGTCCCCAACATCATGGACCATTAATCACTGAGATTGAGCGCAAATATTGTGGATAGGCCTATAGGGATTGACGAATCCCGTTTGTGTTAGCCGGATCGGTAACCTTTGAGTTACCTAGGTATATGGCAAAATACCTACCCGGGGCAAGTTACTTATATATATATATATATATATATATATATATATATATATATATATATATATATATATATATATCGTCCGGTGATATATATACAACAGTTAGTCGTGAGTTCCATGAGCTTAGAGCAATAATAACTATCAAGAAGATAATTGTACACATTGCAATTATACTACGAACTATTGTCCACTACTGTTTTCAAAACTATGAATTCACTCAACCATTGTGTTGACTTTTCGGCATGTTTTATCTCACGTCCGTAAGATATGTCTGGCACACGAATGAAGGCACATGGAATGGGCATTTTGAAGACTATGCATATTATCATTCGAAAACTTTTAAACTTATTATGTACATTATGGGACCTCTACTATGATATTATGAATAAATTCGAATGATAATGTATTTTAAAACATCTCATTTTAGAGTCGTTTTCTGTAATATGTACTTTGTGCTAATACGTAATATCCTCGATTAGCTTCCACTGCTATTCAAAAACTGAGGGTGTTACAATTTCACTAATGCCTTGGACACAACACTTCTATTGAGGAAGAAAGAAGTATCAATAAAAGAACCTCAGTAGTCTTGATGATGACGAAGTATGGCAACTCATGGACTTGAGCTTGCACGACTTCAAGAGGTGGTGATCTTGCCTTTATGAGGAACCTAGAGAATTACACAAAAACAAAAGAAAACCTACATAGAGAGATCCTTAGGATCTGGGGTTAGAAGGTTACAATACTTGGGGAAAGTATATGTGGGAGTGGCAACCCAAAAGGAAGAAATGGCTCACTATTTATAGAAGAAATTTAGCTACTGTTCCATGGATCCCACGGATCCGTGGGACTCTCCCTTTTGCCCATGGGTTTTGGGTCATGGGTCATGGGTTATGGATCATGGGTATCCAAGTAGATACAATGTATCTACAAGATGCAATGCATCTAGTCCATGGGTCATGGGTTAAAACCATGGGTCATGGATAATATCCATATATGACTTAAGCATGATGTCATGTAATGGGTTATGGTTCATGCTCCATGGGTATGGGTCATGGACTTTGGGTTGTACCCAACTACATTCAATATATTTGGTCAATGGGTCAAATACTTAAGTTTCTACCCATTTATATTACCCATTATAATACATACTAGTTATGTATATATTTAACCAAATATGTAAACACTAATTGTTGTACATATGTATCATAAAATCACTTATACTTGTTTTAGTGTTTTAAGTGAAAAGGTAAGTGTGTTAGTAAACTATTTGCTCAAACCATTTACGTATTTTATTTGTTTCTTTAAAATGATTTTTCGTTTGTTATCGACAAAACATTAGAAGATCGTAAAATATAAATAAACGTTTTTACTGATTATTTGTATTAACACGGGCTACGAAGGACTAACATTGATTGGTTGGAGTGTTGGTTTTATTTGAGTTTGCCACTTCAACAACACGTGCTGCCGCGGCAACGCGGGCAGCTTCAGCAAGGCAAGCAGCCTCGACTTCACGTGTTGCTTGGGCAACACGTTCAGCTTCAGCTTCTCGAGAAATCTTAGCTTCTCGGGCAATCTCAGCTTCTCTCGCAATCTCAGATTCTCTTGCAAGCTCAGCTTCTCTTGCAATCTCAGCTTCTCTTGCGGCAGCTTCAGCTTCACATGCCGCTTGGGCAACACGTTTGGCTTCAGCAGTGCGTGCAGCTTTGGCTCTAGCAGCGTCAGCAACATGCTTAGCAATGGCAACACAAACACTGTTAGGGACCATCTTTCGGAAAGCAGTTGGATTAATGGTGGATGAGGTAGCTTTCTTCTTGACCATTTTTCTAAAATTACCAAGAGATAACACCAAAATTAAGAATCATCGACAATAATAAAAGTGATTACATATTATAAATATAATAATAGTCGAGATAATCACTTTACATCAATGAAATGATATCGTTATAAGCAGCAATAAGTGGATCATGATTTGTCACAACAAAATCATAACATATCTAAGAACATAATGATTGGCTCAGTATATACAACCGAATAATGATGAAATCACAATACAAGAATATAGGAATACAACCATGATAACATAGATAAACATCGATACATAGCAATAGTTCACAACCAAATGTTACAAGCTCAATATTCTTGTTCCATAGTTACTAACCAAAAGGATACAAGCCTTAATGCCACACATGGCAGGATTTATGATACAAAGCTACAATGAGGATAACTGTGATCTATGCGTCGCCTGATGCGTCCTCCTGACAGCGGCGTAACTCCTCGACCATAGCTGATAAATCCTGTAATTGCTGCTCTAGAGCTTGATTTCTAGCCTTGAGGTCGTCTAACATCTGCTCCAATATGGCGGTGTGTGCATCAGCAGAGGCAAGCTCGTGGTGCAGAACTCTCTCTCGACCTAAAGCAGTCTCTCTTAGAATGCTGGCATCCTGGCTGGCGGTCTCAAGTCTCCGAGTCAAATCGGTCACAGCCTCTCTCGCCTCTACTATTTGGGCGCTCATCATGTCAAACACTATCTCCAAAGAGTATTGACCGACCACGAGGTTTTCAACCTCTTCCTCTAAGCTCTCGATCCTAACCGGTGGTATCTTATCATAGTATACCATGAGCACGTTCAGCTGATCCTCATGCCTAACAAGTCTGGCTGCTAAAAGAGGAATAAAGTGGTGCACTGGCTCTCCAGTCACAGGTAGGACTCTAGCTGGTGCGGTCATCGAGCTTTCCCCAAGCTCAAAAGTACTTGGAGTTTCTTCCTCGACTCTCCAACGACGAAATAAGGGTAACAAAAATGACCATCGTCTGGCGTCGGCCTTCTTTCTAGGTCAAGGCTTGTCATTGAAAGTGGTCTGTATGTAGGGATCAGATGACTCCGGGAGAAAACACTCTCTCACACTGAGTAGCATGTGAGGCTCACTGTAGGTGTCCAACAGTGGTGATGCCAAAGGTGGTGATGAAGTAGGAACTGTAGTGGTCTGATGTGCCACGTGTGTACAAGTTTTAAAAATTTATAAACACGATTTATCCAGGTAATTACTTTAACACATACGAGCAAGTATACTCGTTTGTGATAGAAAAGGTGGGTAAGTCAAGATCGTCCTAAGGGATTAGCATAAAGTTTGTTAAATTGTTTGAGACAAGAAAGCTTGTGTTAGGTCACCATAATATAACACAAGGATCAATACGTAAGAAATAAGGTAGAGATAGATCGGTTGAACACACACAAACACACACGATAAGATAGTAAGGAAATGTTATGCGTAGATATGTATTATGAAGTGAACAACCAACCCTCAAATGAGGGTTTACAAGACTATTTCTAGGGGAAGGGAGCTAGGGCAACACATCTAGTCCATTCCTTTCTTATTGGGCTTTTGCATAGGCTCATGGGCTTTCTACATGAGCCTTGCCATAATTACTAACATAAAAGCCTAATTAAGCAACCTATTACATATTAATGACTAACACTTAAAATACAAGTTAGGAGTGATTCCAATAATCTCCCCCTAAGTGTTGGTTATGAATCCAACAATCTTCGATAAGTTGTTGGTGATGATGTAATAGCGGTTGCTTGACGTCTTCTAGCATTCTTCTTTCTTGTGAGAAGAAGTGCCGTGATTCCAAAAATCTCCCCATTGCAAGGATCTTGTTTCTTTTGAAGTTTTTAGCTTTGACGTCTTCAAATTCTTTGTTCTTTGTTCTTTGTTATGGTGTCGATGTGGTGATAATATGTTGTTGTCTGCATCTGGTACGCTTCGTTGCTCAGGTGTCTCCACGTCTTTCTCCAACATGCTCATACGCTCTTTGACGTTGGATTTCAGATGTGATGTAGCTCTCTAGTCTTTAAAATTTGTAGATTATTTGGTTGATTAAGAATCATTCTGACTTTTGAGTTGGCTTTCGAGAGAACTTTAATTGAGTTGTTGTTGGTATGAACATGAGGAGAATTTGCACGATCATTCCTCCCAGGAGCATCCATAAGAAGAAAACATAAGAACTGGTTAGTGAAAAACACCAATCGATCATTGTGATCGTTTCTCAAAGAATTGACCACTACGATTGTCCTTCTGATGAATGTCTTGATTCCATTCACCTTGGTCGTGCGAATCATCCATCCAAATCCCGTTAGGGATAGTTGGTGTTGGAATCACTCCTAAACCATAATCAAGTGTTAGTAATTAATATGTAATAGGTAGCTTAATTATGGCCTTTATATTTGTTATTAGCCTTAAGCTTATGTAGAAGGCCCATGAGCTTAGGCCCATGTCCAATAAGGAAAGGATGGGAACTAGGAGTGTTGCCCTAGCTTCCCTCCTATAAATACTCTTGTAAACCTTCATTTGAAGGTTGGTTGTTCAAGTTATTTCCTTTCATATACTCCTACGCATAACCGTTTACTTTCATACGTGTGCGTGTGTTTGGTTTATTGTTCAACCGCCTCTATATCTTTCATTGAAGCTTGTGTTGTAAATCTAGTGACCTAACAGTGGTATCAGAGCCAAATAGTTGGGTTAACACTTTCGTTTTTGAAGTTTTTTTTTGTTCGGTCTTACGCGTAAACGTGGTTCATACTTTGGATCGCTTAAAAACTCGTTTTTTACACTTTTTAATCCAAGATTCTTGTACTTTCAACGTTTTAAGGTGTTAAAACACTTGTTTTAGGAAAAAAGTTTCAACCTTTACGCGTGGATCTAAGTTTTTAAGCTTATTTTTGTTTGTGGGTGACGTTCTACGCGTAACCTGTTTAGCCATTTTAATTCATCAAGTTTCACACTTTTATGTTATTTTGGTGATATTGACGCTATTCCATAACAAAAATCTGGTTTAGAACCAAGTTTGGGCAAAATCATTTTTACGAGTAAGCTACGCGTAAGTGAAACCCTAATCTTACGCGTAACTTTATCCTTGGTTTGATCTTCAGTTTCGTGGTTTACTCCGTGGTTTCTTGCTTTGATAAGCCTGAAAACACGTCGACTTTGGATATCTTTTGCATTGTGATAGTGTAAAAGATCATTTGGGATAAAACCCTAAACTTACGCATAAGCATAAAGCTTACGCGTAGAAAATCCTACGCATAAGATTCATCCTACGCCTAAGCCTAGTCTTACGCATAAGATAATCCTACGCCTAAGTTTTCTACGCATAACTTACTGTTTACGCATAACTTTAGTCTTTTTTCCCTGCTTACGCGTAAGCTAAAACTACGCGTAACTCTCATTGTTACGCGTAACTTTGGTGTTTTTACGCTTAAGTGCTACTTGGTTATTGTGATTACTACGCCTAAGGACACTTCATCTGTCACACCCCCAATTTACCTGTTTTGCAGCGGCATGGAATTCCTGGGGATTGACTGTCATAGCATCACAATCACAGTTATATTGAACGACCTAAAGTGTCGTTTGGAAAATACATCGTTTGATTTAATAAAATAATCAGAGTTTACAAAGTAGGTCCCAAATGAAAATCAACTTGTGCGGAAATAAGTTTGTTACAATTCAAACGATGTTTTAAAGTATGTAAAACCCAAGTGAGACGCGTCGTCACCACGACTCCATGATGTGTCCAAATGCATGCCATGAAGTGAATGCCTTAGATACCTGAGATAAAACATGCTAAAAGTGTCAACACAAAGGTTGAGTGAGTTCATAGAGTTTGAGTTGAATTGAAAAGCCGTTCGAAATCGTTTATGCAGCAAAGGCATTGTAAATCGTTGAAATGTAAAGACTTTCAAAATCGTTTATGTAGCAAAGGCATTGTAAATCCACTCAGTTCCAAGTCCCGCCCATACAAAACTTGCAACCTGTTGTTCACAACCCACCGCCAGAATATGTAGAGCTTATGTTTAAACAGAAATCGTCAAATGAATTCACAAAATAGTGCATGGCTCAATGTATCGAAATCGTTTATGCAGAAAGGCATGTAAATCCACTCAGTACCAAGTCCCGCCCATACAAAACTTGCAACCTGTGTGTTCACAACCCATTGCCAAAATGTATATAGTTTATGATCAAGTGCATGATGTCAAATGAATTCACAATATAGTACCTAACTCGACGTAGAACAATAGCACATAATCAATAGCACTTAACTCGACGTAGAACAATAGCACATAATCAATAGCACTTAACTCAATTTATCAGAAGTCAACTGATTTAGAACGTTATACGACGTAGTACCGTAGCACGCAAACAAGAACAATTTATATAGTATAACCTTTGATTTAGAAACAATGGTAATCATGATAGATTTTAGCCTTAAAAATCTAAAGTACTTGTGAAAATAATTGAGCATGTATCTCCCCCAAAACAGTTATGAAAACAAGTAAAAGCAGGGGCTACGAAACTCACTTGGTAAACTGACGAAATGACAAGAGTGAGTACACTGAGGTATAATGTGATGCGTTATCCGGTACCTAGTACCAATGATATGATCTGATATGAGTTGCAATGTAATGTTATGCATGCATTTCGTATGTTATTTATACCATTTGCGAGTTTTGAAAATATTTCTTATCGTCGAAAAATACTCGTTTGACGTCTAGACCAATCAAAAATGACTTTACATGTTTTTACATTAAAATGTCATCCTATAATGGTTTTATAATGATTTTTGGTGAAATTTACACTTTTCGTCGCAAAACAATGTCGTCGGAAATATCATGAAATTAACAAAAATGGCTCCGGAAAAATAGTCGTAAAACGGTGTACGTCGACCGTTAGAGAACGAACTCGACGGTTTTGGAAAGTTTGTATCGATATCTAGAAGTTTCAGTTCAGAAGTTTTCGTCCAAAAGGTCTCGATCATAAAGATATTAAGGGGTGAAGTTGGTGATTTCGGCTAATTGTGTGCAGAAAAATTAGTTACGGCAAGTTTATGAAAAAGTGCATATCTTTGTCGTTTCAAATCCGTTTTCTACGTTTTATACGTCCTTAGCTTCGTATCAAAGTATACTAATATATTTTTGAGAAGTCGAAATAATTTGTGAAGCTTAAGGCTCGTTTTTGATCCGAACAAAATAAATATAGGTTGCTGAAAATTTCTGAAAATAATATATTTCGTCGCCAAACTTTAAAAATTCACCACGGCTTCGTTATAAGTCCGTTTTTATCCGTTCAAGCGGCCACGGATTCGTTTTAAAGTATATTTTCTAAAAATCAAGGCCAAAGTTTCGTACCAACTGTAGGTTTTTCCAGAAATTCGAAACAAGGACAGAACCTATTTATATAGTTATCAAAAATAGTTTTTCTCGGACAAAACCTATTCTAATCCCTTCAAATCAACTCCAAAACTAATCTAATACTACCATACACCTTCTTAGGGTGTCATGGGTTCCTAGACATCATCAAGACCAACCAATACCAAGGGGATAATTATAGGATGACCAAATATATATATATACTCTAAAATCATGTAAAAATGGTATAAATCACATATGTCTTGCATGTTGCTCCAAAATGAAAAGATGAATATGAAAATGAAAAGGAAACATAAAAATGATAAAATCATGCTTACAAGTGATAATGATGAGGTGAAAGTAACAAGGATTAGCCTAAACACCCTAGGTTTATATTTCAAAACCTTGAATAAGAGTGTAATCTAGATTGTTAAGCTTGAAAATGGAAAAACTTTGGATGATCCCTTCTTAATTTTGTAGGTGGCCGGTTTTGGAAGGAATGAACAAGAGAAGAGAAAACTTTCTCACACTAGATGAATAATTTAAAGTGAATGAGTGACTTGAATGAAAGTTGGAGTATAAATACATGAATTCAAAGAAAGTTTTTACCAACTTTTAGATACATCTCCCCCCCATGGCCGGATATGGGGGGATTGTGTCTTCACAATATATATATTTTTTTTTATAAAATGTATATACTTTGTGTATAATTGTTAACAAAAATATGTAAGTAAATGAATTCAAGTTAAGGTAAATGGTAGCTTTTAGGTACAAGTAAATTTTTAATAGATCAAAATAGAATGTAATGAGATAATAAAAATTGTAAAAATACTATCCTTGTGAAATTTGAGTGATAAAAATAATTATCGTATAATTTTTAAGAAAACGTCGTAATAATTTAACTTTAACGATTTATGTACCAAATAAACTTAAAACACTAGAAAAACCAAAAATATAGTTTTTATAAACTAATGTAAGTATAAAAATATGTCGGGATCATTTTTGAAAGTAACGGGTTAAATATTCAAAATAATAACTCACGCGTTAAATGTGAAATGAAATGTCGTGAATGTACTAATGAGATGCACATGATGTCAATGGAATGTAGACTAATCTTAGTCCATATGAAATGTACGTGATGTTATGATCATGAATTCGCCGCTAAACCATAAAGGTTACGCGAATTTAGAACAAGTAAACCAAGTTTACTATAAATGTTGAAATAATGAGGCATAAATTGTGTCAAGAAATGACCTGAAAGTACGGGTTGTCACATTCGCCCATCCAAAAAGGAATTCAGTCCCTGAATTCAGTTCGTGTTAGTCTATCGGGTTTAGGGTTTGATGAGGCAAACTTTCCCATTCCCGAGCAAAACCCTCAAAAGACTTTTTGGTAACCGATTTTTACTTAATCCCACAACTCATCAAACAAGAACTGTCATACGATTAGGCTAAATCGGTTTAGGTAACAACTTGTTTCTAGCTCGATCTTTGCAACTCATCAAACAAGAACTGTCACGCGGATCAAACTGAAAACAAGTGGTTTGAAGAAAATCTTTTGAAAATTTGGCTCGATTATGGAATTGCTTACACATATAAGCCTACTACTCCCTTCATTGCATGATTCTTCCCGAATTAGACATAGGTGATCAGGCTATGTATAATTTAGGAGTAACTATGCAATGCTTGGACTAATCGACTCATATGATGTTTGGTGTTGAGTCAACTGATGTTAAAATTGTGATGAACATCGAGGAGAGAAGACATGGAGAAGTGTCGTTAAAATGATAGTTAAAGTAAAAGAATTAAAATCCTCGTAAATGATAACAAATCGGAAAGAAAATAAAGTACAATAGATGAGAATATTTTACAACGAGTAGTTTAGCAAAAGTAGTACATCTTAGGTTATAAAGATTCGGGTACGATGGAAAACATAAACTTAGTACGACATGCTACATAAGGAGAAATAAGACTGTTAGTTTCCGAATTTCTTCAGTCTTCTCATAGTTGTTGTGACCATGCGAGCTTCTCCTCCTCCTTTCTAACATATATACATTCCCATAAGCACCTTCGACTTGTTGACCTTGGTTTTGAGGACATTGATTCCGATAGTGTCCTTGCTCCCCACATCCGAAGCATGTGACTACGGCTTTGCCCTTACATTCCTTAGCAAGGTGTCCTACTTTGTGACAGCTAAAACATATACCACATGGACCATTATGATGTAGCGTGCATTGGCGGCATCGTGGTAAGTTTCCTGCATAAGCTCTTCCCCTGGTTGGTGCAGTAACATAGACCCTGGCGACTTCTTGTCTTCTATTATGTTGTTGGTGATGGTTAGTGTTATGGTTTTGGTTGTCGTTATCATAACCTCCTTGGTCGTCTTCCCATTTTCTTTTGTTGTTGTTGATTTGGTTATCGTCGTTGTCGTTGTTGTTTTGGTTATTGTTGTAGTTGGTGCGGTTGTTGGGGTTGTTGTTGTTTTGGTTGGTGTTGGTGTACTTGCTCTCTTCACTACCTGGTCCATGAGCTTTTGAGTCAATCGAATAGCCTCCTCAATCGTTTGCGGGTCAGAAGAAGTCACGTCTCCTTGAATAATTTCGGGAAGTCCTTCAATGAAAGCCTCCAGTAGCTTCTCATTATCTGAAACCATAGATGGGCATAACACGGCCAATTCTTGGAATCTCTGAATATAAGTGTCGATATCATACCCAATAGTTTTTAGTTCATAGAACTCCGTTTCCAACTTTTTCACTTCCGTTCGAGGACAAAACTTCTTAGTCACCACACCCTTGAATTCCTCCCAAGTAAGCTTGAAAGCATTCTCTATTCCAATCGGTTGAGCATAAGAATTCCACCAAGACAATGCTCCATCGAGTAATGCTCAAGCAAACTTAACCTTATCTGTCATCCGGACAGTCACAAAGCAAAAACACGATTCCAATTTTTCAAACCATCGAACCATGGTCTGTAGCTCCTGGCACCTCGAAACTTAGTGGGATCTCCACTCTTGAAATCCTTGTAAGAACAGCTCTTAACTCCGGTCCTCCCTGATTTCAAATAGCAGTAAAGAAGCCTAATGCTTCAGTTACCGCGGTCTCACAAACAGCTACCACCTTTCAACTTATCCTCGCTACACTATCCCTTACCAACTTTTGAATAGCCGCTGGGTCATTATGTTCTGGCTGCCATATCTTCAAAATAAGAGGAAAGTGGGTGACGTAGCAAAATCCGATGTTAATAATAAACGCTCCAGAGAAATGTGATAAGAAATGATAAATTTGAGGTTATGTTTCAAAATGATCGCTTAAAAGATGGGTTATGAGATGTTGTGAGTGCTTCAATGTATGATGGTTTAGAGACTTAATGTGTGAATAAAGTGTAACTCGACATGTTAGTGGTGAAACAAAGGAATGAGAGCCGACGCAAAAGTTTATCTCTCAAGATTCGTCGTTATCGATGATGAATCAGCTGATATAAAAAATTGTGATAGGGAATGACAAGGAATTCTCCACGTTAGAGTATGGGGAAAAGATAATGGAATGGGCATTTAAGGACATCCATGTGACAATCGTTTTGAAATGAAAGTAAATAACTTAAAAATGTACGATAAACGTGATGCAGTGAACATGCACTTGTAATGAAATGATGAGATGCTATGATGATGTAGTTATAGTCTAGGGTCAATGATGCAACCTAGTTCTCTATAACCGAAGCTCGATGCCAACTGTCACACCCCCAATTTACGTTTTGCAAATGCATGGAATTCGGGATTGATCATTGTAGCATCACAATCACAAGTATATTGAACGACCTAAAGTGTTTGGAAAAAATACATCGTTTGATTTAATAAAATAATCAGAGTTTACAAAGTGTAGGTCCCAAATGAAAATCATATTGTGCGGAAATAAGTTTGTTACAATTCAAACGATGTTTTAAAGTATGTAAAACCCAAGGGAGACGCGTCGTCACCACGACTCCATGATGTGTCCAAATGCATGCCATGAAGTGAATGCCTTAGATACCTGAGATAAAACATGCTAAAAGTGTCAACACAAAGGTTGAGTGAGTTCATAGAGTTTGAGTTGAAATGAAAAGCCGTCCGAAATCGTTTATGCAGCAAAGGCATTGTAAATCGTTGAAATGTAAAGACTTTCAAAATCGTTTATAGCAAAGGCATGTAAATCCACTCTCGTCCAAGTCCGCCCATACAAAACTTGCAACCCTGTGTGTTCACAACCCACGCTGCACAGAATATGTAGAGTTTATGTTTAAACAGAAATCGTCAAATGAATTCACAAAATAGTGCATGGCTCAATGTATCGAAATCATTATGCAGAAAGGCATTGTAAATCCACTCAGTCCAAGTCCCACCATACAAAACTTGCAACCTGTGTGTTCACAACCCATTGCCAAAATGTATATAGTTTATGATCAAGTGCATGATGTCAAATGAATCCACAATATAGTACCTAACCTCGACGAGAACAATAGCACATAATCAATAGTACTTAACTCGACGTAGAACAATAGCACATAATCAATAGAACACTTAACTCAATTTATCGCGAATAGTCAACTGATTTAGAACAAGTATACTTACGAAAATCGTAGTACCGAAGCACGCAAACAAGAACAATTTATATAGTATAACCTTTGATTTAGAAACAATGGTAATCATGATAGATTTTAGCCTTAAAAATCTAAAGTACTTGTGAAAAAATAATTGAGCATGTATCTCCCAGCGTTATGAAAACAAGTAAAAGCAGGGGCTACGCAACTCACTTGGTAAATCGACGAAATGACAAGAGTGAGTACACCGAGGTATAATGTGATGCGTTATCCGGTATCTAGTACCAATGATATGATCTGATATGAGTTGCAATGTAATGTTATGCATGCATTGTGTTGGTTATACCATTTTAAGCGAAGTTTTGAAAATATTTCTTATCGTTTAAAAATACTGTTTGACGTCTAGACCAATCAAAAATGACTTTACATGTTTTTACATTAAAATGTCATCCTATAATGGTTTTATAATGATTTTTGGTGAAATTTACACTTTTCGTCGCAAAACAATGTCGTCGGAAATATCATGAAATTAACAAAATGGCTCCTCAAAATAGTCGTAAAACGCAAGTGTACGCTCGACCGCTAGAGAACGAACTCGACGGTTTTGGAAAGTTTGTATCGATATCTAGTTTCAGCTCAGAAGTTTTCGTCCAAAAGGTCTCATCATAAAGATATTAAGGGGTGAAGTTGGTGATTTGCTAATTGTGTGCGTAAAAATTAGTTACGCAAGTTTATAAAAAAAAGTGCATATCTTTGTCGTTTCAAATCCGTTTTCTACGTTTTATACGTCCTTAGCTTCTCAGATCAAAGTATACTAATATATTTTTGAGAAGTCGAAATAATTTGTGAAGCTTAAGGCTTGTTTTTGATCCGAACAAAATAAATATAGGTTGCTGAAAATTTCTGAAAATAATATATTTCGTCGCCAAACTTTAAAAATTCACCACTTCAGCCAAGTTTATAAGTCCGTTTTTATCCGTTCAAGCGGCCACGGATTCTTTTTAAAGTATATTTTCTAAAAATCAAGGCCAAAGTTTCGTACCAACTGTAGGTTTTTCCATAAATTCGAAACAAGGACAGAACCTATTTATATAGTTATCAAAAATAGTTTTCTGGACAAAACCTATTCTAATCCCTTCAAATCAACTCCAAAACTAATCTAATACTACCATACACCTTCTTAGGGTGTCATGGGTTCCTAGACATCATCAAGACCAACCAATACCAAGGGGATAATTATAGGATGACCAAATATATATATACTCTAAAATCATGTAAAAATGGTATAAATCACATATGTCTTGCATGTTGCTCCAAAATGAAAAGATGAATATGAAAATGAAAAGGAAACATAAAAATGATAAAATCATGCTTACAAGTGATAATGATGAGGTGAAAGTAACAAGGATTAGCCTAAACACCCTAGGTTTATATTTCAAAACCTTAAATAAAAGTGTAATCTAGATTGTTAAGCTTGAAAATGGAAAAACTTTGGATGATCCCTTCTTAATTTTGTAGGTGGCCGGTTTTGGAAGGAATGAACAAGAGAAGAGAAAACTTTCTCACACTAGATGAATAATTTAAAGTGAATGAGTGACTTGAATGAAAGTTGGAGTATAAATACATGAATTCAAAGAAAGTTTTTACCAACTTTTAGATACATCTCCCCCCCATGGCCGGATATGGGGGGATTGTGTCTTCACAATATATATATTTTTTTTTTTATAAAATATATATACTTTGTGTATAATTGTTAACAAAAATATGTAAGTAAATGAATTCAAGTTAAGGTAAATGGTAGCTTTTAGGTACAAGTAAATTTTTAATAGATCAAAATAGAATGTAATGAGATAATAAAAATTGTAAAAATACTATCCTTGTGAAATTTGAGTGATAAAAATAATTATCGTATAATTTTTAAGAAAACGTCGTAATAATTTAACTTTAACGATTTATGTACCAAATAAACTTAAAACACTAGAAAAACCAAAAATATAGTTTTTATAAACTAATGTAAGTATAAAAATATGTCGGGATCATTTTTGAAAGTAACGGGTTAAATATTCAAAATAATAACTCACGCGTTAAATGTGAAATGAAATGTCGTGAATGTACTAATGAGATGCACATGATGTCAATGGAATGTAGACTAATCTTAGTCCATATGAAATGTACGTGATGTTATGATCATGAATTCGCCGCTAAACCATAAAGGTTACGCGAATTTAGAACAAGTAAACCAAGTTTACTATAAATGTTGAAATAATGAGGCATAAATTGTGTCAAGAAATGACCTGAAAGTACGGGTTGTCACATCATCAACAAAGGTTCATTCGACTACAAAGATCCATTTTTACCAACACAAGTTTTCAACATGTCACAACCACCATACTCTAATTATTTCCCTTACACTTATTCTCAACGTCAACAGCAACTTACTCCACAACATCAACAATGGAATCAACAACAAGCAATTTATCAACAACAATTTAATCAACAACATACTCCACAACTTGCTGCAATTCCACAACCTCAAATGGTTCAACCACCACCAAGTCTTCAAGTTCAACCATACACAAATGAATTCAATCAACATCCATCAAGGAACACTATGAAGGAACCCACTTGGTTTGCAAAGATGTGTGAAGCTTTAAGCAGCCAACAATCAATTCATGAGGGTGGATCACTTGATAGACCTCCAATGCTCACTCCAGGAAACTACGATCAATGGGTGATTAGGTTCTTTAGGTTTTGTGATCTGAAGAAGCCACATGGAAAGTTCTTAAAGAAGGTTATCTTGAAAGGTCCATTTCAGATGCCTATTGTTATCGTACCCGCCGATCCAAATGCTAATCCACCAAGAGATGAACAATCCAACATTGCTACAAGGTTTACTGAATGCAGAGGAATTTCTACACTATGAAGCTGATGAACTTGCAATGCAATATATCCTCTTAGGATTACCTAACCCAATTCTTCGAAGTGTTGATGCTCAAAAGATCAAAGGAAATGTGGGATCATATTCATCTTCTTATGGAAGGATCTGTACTCAATCGGGAGGATTTGGAATCCAAAATTTACTTGGCTTATGAACACTTCATGATTGAACACGGAGAGACACTAGAGTCTTATCATCATCATTTTTTAGACATCATCAATGATTTGGATAAACACAACATCATCATGCCAAGAATTGCAGTGAATACTAAGTTCTTGAGTAGTCTTGGTCCTGATTGGGAAAAGTATGTCATCTTTCTCCGTCAAGCGAAGAATTTGCATCATTCTACATATGGATTGTTGTACGATTACTTGAAGCCTCATGAAAAGGAAGTTGATAGGGAAAGGATTCTCCGTGCTCAAATTGCTCCACCGACACATCCGGAAAATCAACAACTTGCCTTATATGCTCAAAACAGTTATTCTCCTCAACCAGCAACTCAACCAACTGCTACAATCACACCATATGATCCTTCACAGCCTCAATCTCAACAAACTCAATTGGTTCCATACAACAACAACAATGCTTAAGCACTTGTCAGTGAAGCAAATGAGGAATCTCATCCGTTTGAAGCACTGCAACAAGGATTTGCTATGATTGCTAATGCCTTTAGCCGTTATACTAACAAGTCCAACAACCGTATTCGTTCCTCATCTAACACAAGGAATCAAGCTGTTGTGAACAATGGACGAGTTGAAGTTCAGAATCGTGGTTATGGTCGCCAGATGGGCGGTGGTCAAGGGTTTAATGTTGTGGGTAGGAATAACAATAGAGCTCAAGTGGTGGAACAGGAAAATGCTCAAAATGGGTTGAATGGTCTTCGATGCTACACTGCAATGAGAAGGACATTTGGCTAATGCATGCCCAAAGCCTAGGACTAGGGCGTGCTTATCACAAAGAAGATCTTCTTTTGGCTCTTAAGGATGAAGCTGGTGGAACTCTCACAGATAAAGAACAGAGCTTTATGGCAAATGCAGACTCAGATGATGATATGGAGGACTTACAGGCCAATGCAAATTGTTATGTTGATGGCTATATGCATGAGTTACACATGAGTGACACAGCCCAGTATGACACTGATGGCTTGTCTCGGTACCCGACCAAACCATATTTATCTCTGATCTCATATCTCCGCCAACATCTGAATCCGCCAAGGCTCAGAATGTTCAAAATGAGTCGTCCACATCTCATTCCGACGATTTTCAACTAGACCCCGTAGTTATATTTGACGATCAAGATGACCTTATGGTTTCCATTGATACTCAAATTGACTCCGTGGTTATACTTGAGGATCTAAGTAATGATCATGTTGTGACTCACGTTGAACACACCGAACTTTTGCCTCATCCAGATTTTACTCTTTTAATACAAGACCAACAAACCATAGTGGAAAAATGTCATGCCATTAATCGGACTTGAAAAGCAAAAATGCATCTGTTAACAAGGATTTTGAATGTTTACAAAAGCAACTCAACTTTTTCAAAACTCAAGAAAAACGTGAAAACGGTTTTGAAGCAGCCTTTGCCAAATCTCATCAAAACGAAAAATATTTAGAAAGACAGATGCGTGATCTAGCCGCTTCGAAGAATGATTTTTTGTCTGAAATAGAACAACTGAAACATGAACATAAAAAGCAAATTAACGCTCTCACCTTGGAAAACCAAAAAGCTAAGGCTGAGTTGTTAACTTGTCAAAAACAGTTCTCTGCATACAAAAAGCATTCAATGAAACGAATAGATGATCATCTTGAAGAAATCATCGGCTTGCAAAACAAACTTAAAGAGTTTAAAACTGTTGTTTACAAACATGGCGAGTCGGTCACGGCCATTGAAAAGTTTACTTTAAAACCCAATCCAAATGGATATGGACCGAATCTTGCTGACAACAAACCTAAGCTTTCAACCAAAGCATTCAAACCAAACTGAAGTTTCCAAAGGCAGAATATAAAATTGATAACTCTATGATGAGTGTTGTTGAATATCATCGTCAAGAGGAATTAGATGCAGAAGACGAGAGTCGATCAAAATTAGAAAATGTTGTTTACAACAAACCTTTTAATTATAAAAAGCGGTCACTTTCGTCACACCAACAGATTCTTCTAACACACCAAGGATTATCATAAAACGCGTCGAGTCTTCTAATGTAAATCTCAAACCAGATTATGCACAAACTTATGGTCCTTTACCTTCCATCAGTGAAGTAAACTTAAAACCTGAAAATCGCAAAATTCTTCGATATTTTGACCTTTTCATGGCTGACCTCAAAACTTTACAACATGAGATAGAATATCATTCTTAAATCAAAGTTCAACACTTTCAATCGCCTCTAGCGCGAGAACAAAGAGACATTTTTCAAAAAAATCTTTTACCAAATGTTAAAATTTGAAAAGTTGTGCATTGTCTTGGGAAAGGGACTTTCATAAGGAACTTGGATTGATGAAGGTCGTTTTCGAGAAAACAAAAACATCTATTTCTAACACTAAACGTAAAAAGAAATTGTTGAGAAAAGATGTTGATCGACTCTTGGAAGATGTCATCTATGCTGAGGTCCATAATGTTGTGCTATTGAATTCTTTGTCATATGCATTTGATTATATCTCTGGCGATACTGTTGATTCTGTGGTAAATGTTGAGAACACTGATAATGTGCTTCAGATCGAGTCCTTAAAAGTTGAAAACAAACGATTATCAAACGAACTTTCAAATGCAATACGTCGTCTTAATTGGTGTCAAAAAGATATTCACGATCAACAACTTGCTTTTCAACACAAAATCGCCCAGTTGCGTGCAAAATCTTCTGATCCTACAATTGAGCAACTGGATGATCAAAACGTGTCTTTTAAGTGTCAAATCTCAAAATATGAACAAGAACTTGTAAAAGTTAAAAAGGAATATGGTGTCATATTTGATTTACTCAAAAAGACTCGTGATGAAGCATCAAATGAACTTGATCATTATCTTGCACACACTAAAGAAGTTATGCATTTTGGTGGAAATATTCGATCGAAAATCAAGATCGATTCACACTATCCTCAAGTTAAGAGAAATGTTAGGAAAGTATGAACAACTTCCGCCACCGTGATTAAAAGAATAGCCCCGAACACTTAGTAATCGTGAACCTAGAATCACTATTGCCAAATCACAAGTTGCTAACGTGCTTCATTCTACTGAAACAGAAATAGTTGCGTCTTTTCCAAACGTCCGCACTTCACAGCCTAAGAGCACTACATCGAAGAATAGGAAGTTGCGACCTAAGATAAGATCAATAAAGAATGCTAAAGTAAAAGAACACCCTAGGACTATGAATAAGACTCACGTTGCTTCCACTATAGATATTGCATCTGGCACATGTAATAGAAATAGTGATGTAACGAATGCTAAACCTTTAAGCACTTTTGATATTCAGTCAGATGCACCTTGTGTTATTTGTCGTAAAAGTATGAATTCTGATAGTCATGATAAATGTGTTGCTAAAGCTATCATCTCTCGTTTAAGGAATCCTAAGAACCGGAATACCTATAGGCCCACTAATCTTTCTAAGTCTGTTCTTGGTAGACCGCCCTCTTTAGATTCTAAGAAATGCTTTGCTGTCCCTGTAGCTCCAGTTTCACCTCGTAGGAATGTAGTATCACCTAGTGCATTCACTAAGACTAAAGCAAACAATAGTTGGAGATGGCAGAAATGGATATATAACACACTAGGATTTAAATGGATACCTAAAGCTATTGATGTGTGTATATCTACTATAACTGCTACGAACCCTCTAACATTTCAGTTTCCACATCTACTTCTATTCTATCTGTGTCGTCTGTGTGTAATGCAGGTGATACAGATCATTCTCTGGATTGTTGATAGCGGATTTTCCCAACACATGACAGGCAACCTTAAACTGTTATCAAACTTTATTGCAAAGTTCATTGGCACTGTCAGGTTCGGGAATGATCACTTCGCAGCTATCATGGGCTACGGAGACTATATCAATGGGAACATCGAAATTAGCAGGGTTTATTATGTGGACATTTGATCCGACACTTCCAAAAATTATCCCGATATATTTTTATAATCATATTAAGACTATAAAAATATAATATTATGAGTTTACCCAGTGTTTTAAATTTATTTTGTATATAAATTGTTATATTTATATAATTACGACGGTTTTCTTAAATACTACACGATAATTATTATTTCACTCAAATTTTGCAAGAAATGTATATTTATAATTTTTATGACCTCAATATATTTTATCTTGACCCGTTAAAATTTATTTTTATCTAACGCTACCCTAAATACTCAAATGTGTATACAAGTTACCACTTATCTTCAATTAACTTTACACAATATTACATTATACATAATAAATAAAAAAAAATTGTATTATCTAACATTAAAACCCCCTTCTCCACACAAGGGGGGTGAGTCATTTAAACCTCCCTAAATATCTTTACATATACTTATATTATACTACTCATATCATACACATACAACTTAATTTTCCAAAGTGTAAAAGATCTAATTCTTCCTTTCTCTCTTCTCCACAAAACCGGCCACCATAAGGAATCAAGAAGAGTTCATCAAAAATTTTCAAGACAAGTTTTATACACTCTAGTTACACTCTTGATTAAGGTTGTGAAATAAAAACCTTGGGTGTTTAGGATTAATCCTTTGTTCATAAACCTCATCAAGTTAACTAGTAAGCATCTCATATTCATCTTCATATTTCATATTTATTTTATATTCATTTCATCATATTTGAGTAAAACATGCAAGTTATGTGATGTCTATACCACTTAAATTGTTTATAAGCACTATAAGTTTATATATGTTATCCTATAATTACTCCTTGAAATATATCACTTTTGGTGATGTCTAGGAACCCATGATACCCTAAGAAGGTGTATGGTAGGATTAGAATATCTTCGGAGTTGTTTTGAATTGGTTAGAATAAGTTTTGCGCGAGAAAAACTCATTTCGACAACTTTATTTAGAGGTCTGATCATATTTTGAAATTCTGGAATTTTCGACAGTAAGTAAAAATTTTTCGGCTAGATATTTGGAAAATATACATTAAAACAAAAACGTGGTCGCTTGAACAGGTTAAAACGGAGTTATAACGAAGAAGTTATGATATTTTCAAGTTTGACGACGAAAACTATAAAAACCGGAAAATTCAGCATGTTACGTCCACTTTTTACGAGTCAAAAATGGGTCTTAAGCGTTATGAAATGTGTCGATTTATCAAAAATATATAAGTTTACTTTGATATGCAGCTAGGACAATTTGGAGAACAAATATTTTCGAGAACAAAATTTGGAGAACAAATATTTTGGAGAACAAAAATTTGGAGAACAAAATTTGGAGTACTTTCTCTTATAACATGATGTCTTCTAGTCAAAGTAAGTTCGCCTAGCCTAATTTCCAAAATGTCCAACCGTTCGTCGAGCGGAGTTGTAATGAATAAAATACGGTCACTTAAACTTTTCCGAAAACCACCCTTAAACGATATTTTGGATACAAGTACCATACTTTACCTATATTTTTCTCCATGATCGAGACCTCTAGGATGAAAACTTAAATGCTAAAACTTTGAGATAATGATACAAGTTTCCCAAAACCGTCGAGTTTGTTTCCTGACACTCGACGTGCACCATTTTACGACTAGCTTTCCGAGGCCGTATATTCACTTTCATGAAATTGTCAAATGACATTATTTTACGACGAAAAGTTATAATTTCATAATAAATCACAAAACGATTATCGTAGGATGTTGATTCAACGTATATACTTGTAAAGTATTTTACAAACATGACGAGATGTCATAAACATATATTTCGACGATAAATTCTATTTTCAAAAACGTACAAGTGGTATAGATTACATATGGATTTGCATGCACGACATTGTTTCATGACTTATATTAGAGCACATCATTCATTTTAGGTCGCGGATAGTTTCCGAGCCTCATTTTCGTACACTTCATTTTGTTAGCATATCAATCATACCGGTGAGTTCATACCCGCTCTTACTCGCTTTAAATTCTTACAAATTCTTTGGGGAGATCTATGCTTAAATATTTTTTTGTTACTCTTGCGAATACTCAAACCATTTATACAATTGTGTTACACTATACTTCTTATACTTTTTGGACATTATGTGTGGTTTATTGCGATATGTGCCTTAATGTGCTAAACTTGTTTCCAATTATGCTTCAACATACATACTTTAGCAACTGGTTAACTCCTGCGGGAGCCGGCAGAGAGGTATTGATAGTACTATTCAGCCCCCACCCTTGAGTCCCTGATGACTTGACCTGGGGTGAATATAATCCGTATTCAATGAGACACAACAAACAATGTAACTTGTCAAGAGGTTCAGTTCGCTGTGATTCTTTGCATTAAGTACTTGTATATATCGTATGCACATATGTCCTACTTACAAACAAGATTGACAATTCTATTTTAGGCAATGGGTTGTGAACACATAGGTTCCGAGTTTTGTATGGGCGAACTCGAACTAATGGATTTACAATGCCTTTGCTGCATAAACATTCTTTAAAGACTTTTTCAAATCATTTTTAACAAACTTATGAACTCACCAACCTTTGAGTTGACACTTTTTAGCATGTTTATCTCTGGTCGTAAGGCGATAGCATTTCATGGAGCTTTTGGGTCACATGGCATACATTGGAGTCTTGTGTTTTTATCAATTACTATTCGACATGTTTTGTAACTCTTTATGTATTATCCAACTTTGGGATCTCATGTTTTGTAAACTTTAACTTTATTTAATCGAATGGTAAACTTTTCAAAACGTCTCATTTTAGAGGTCGTTTTCTGTATCCATGCTTTGTGCTATGATGTCATACCCCAAAGACACTATCGTTCCGCTGCGATATTTTGGGGGTGTGACAAAAGCCTTGCCTCCCGCTAGGTTTAATGAGTTGGTCCACCGGATTGGTATGAGGTGTTTGACTCAAGAGGAATTGGATGAACTCCCAAAACAGTCTTAAAAACCTGTCAAACACCAAAATCTCTTTTGTAAATATTTTTCAAAACAAAATACAAAAATATAAAATCTGATAAAACAACAAAATATTCTTCTATCTATTTTCTTTCAACATTGCAAGTACATTTCTTCCGTCAACACTATAATCTTTTAAAATTCAGTATTTTTCCGATCAAGTGTTGAGGGGGAGAAAATAAATTCTTAACTGTTTCAAAAACATCAGTGTACTTGCATGTTACTCTATTCTAGTTGTTTCTTGTATCAATGGTGGTAAACTTTTCTGGTTAAACTGACACTCCTCGGTATAAAATTATAACCTTTCATTATTTTCTTAAGTCAAGGGGGAGTGTCGTCAAAGTTATTTCTTAAAATCTTTGTTTGGTAACCATAATGGAAGTTAAATGGCTTTGGATGAAAAAGTAAAAGGTGGAGGGACCAAAACTCCCAAAAGCTTAAAGTTATTTTTAATAAAAACACCAACCTAACCTTTTCATCACATTTATTACTCCTAACCAACATATCCTACGCATATAATTCGTTCAAGAAATCTGTGTTTTGGATCATCATTTTGTAAGTTTTTTCATAATCTTAACGTGTTTTTAAACATTGGTTTTGATTTTTACATGAATCCAACGGTCAAAACGTTGTATAATCTTGTTTTTATGTTCTACGCGTATGCGTATGAACACATGATCAAGATTGTGTGTTTATGGTTAAAATGACAGTGTCAAAACGTTTCTAATACATAAATGATACCATTTTAATCATCAAAACTCACCCAGAATCACGAATTGAATGATTTGTGAAATTAGGGTTTATGCGTGGTTTTGGGTATTTTCAAATGTGAAGGTTTTTGGTCAAAAAGATTGCTTTGTGAGGTTAATATCATGTTGAATTGATGATATCCAGGCCCTATAACTACCCAGAAACACTAATTATGTCAGAATTAGGAATTAGGGTTTAAAGTTCTTGAGTTTGGGTATTTTTGATTCACCACGAATTAGATGTTAAAACTTGGTTAATAGACTCTCACAACATCTTAGACTTACCAGAAACACTTTGGTGCATAACCTATGGCTAGATGTCATACGCGTAAATTTTGAACTTTAGTGTTTTTTTTTGGCTACGCGTAAGGTTTTCTACGCCTAACTGTTTGAATGAGTTTCATGCTATGATCAGTTTTTTAAATGACTATACATGTTAAGATTGATGATATGATGATTTTATTTCAGGCTTGCTACGCATAAAACTCAAAACCAAGGTCTTTGTTTCTCTACGCATAAGGATCACCTTACGCGTAGAAAGTTATGCGTAAGAGAAATTTTTACGCGTAACTGTAACGCGTAAGGTTCTACAATGGGACTACGCGTATCCTGTGAAGGATATGCATAAACAATGACTCTACGCGATAAGGTTTACTCTTTACGAGTAATCCTTACGCGTAAGGTTTTATATACGCACGCTTAAGTTTTACGCATAAGGTTCTCCTGCTCCTACGCTGTAATATTTCTTACGCGAAGTCAGATCCTACGCGTAAGCTTGCGTCTACGCGTATACTTATCTTGTTTACGCATAAGCTACTATTCCTACGCATACGCCTTGATCAAACATTCATTTTGAATTATTACGCGTGCAAACTTGTAAATAAATGAATCATAACGTCACGAATCCAACAATGTCACTAATATACTTAAACGTTTGATATGTTGTGAACTATAAGTGATAACATAAACTTTAAAACTTAAAGTTAACTAACACACGAAACATTTCACGACGTCATTGGACTATTGGACAAACAAGTGACTTAGGACTCGTAACTATCTTTAACACTGTATATTCAATAATTAGACAATAAAAACCTTCTGTTGACTAACATTATGTCTTTCGATATGTTGGTTCTTTTGGCTAATGTTATTTCAGATCACGACATGGTGCCGCTCAAATGAATGTGGCTGCACCTGAGGTTCTCACAATTGCTGATATCTTCCCTAATGGCTATCCAAGAAAGATTGTAAAGAACAATCTCAGAGTTGACTTTGAAACCCTCACATGCTCGGAATCTTCTTGCTTGATTGCTGTGGATATTCTTAGGAATCATCCGTACCAGAACATGCTCACACTCGCTACTGCATCGGAAATCTACATACAACAATTCTTGAATTCAATGCAAAGGATCAAAGGTCAAAGTGCGTGACTGACGCTCAATCACAAACAAATCACCATCACACAAGCGATCTACGGTCATTCTTCTAATTCCAAATCGAGCCAACCGACTTCTATGCCACACCTAACAAGAGACAGGTCTGAAATTCTCGATTGATATTGGCTATGATGAAGCTTCAGGAATAACCACTAAGCACTCTCATGTAGAGCTTAAGAACATTCCTCAACCGTGGAGAACCCTCTACATCATCATCACCAACTTAGTCTCTGGTCGTGATAGTGGTTATGAGCATCCCAAGCTCATGGAACTACAAATCTTCTGGTCATTAATCAACAAAAAGGACATCAAAATTGAAGCACTGCTATGGGAAGACATGATGTCATTTCAGAAGAAACTTGGCTCAAAAGATTCCCTATGTCGATACACGAAATTGTTGATCCGTGAGAGCACTTGGACTTCATCCCGACATTCCACAAGGGCTCAATGACCCAGATAATCACGATATGTTGACTGAGCCTACACTATCAGTCATAATCAAGGAATCGTCTACAAAGAAACAGGGTGCTGCCTGATCACCTTCTGACTAATGAAATCACAAAGCTTGTGTTGTAAATCTAGTGACCTAACAGGACTTGAAAAGAAAAAATGCACTGTTAACCAAGGATTTTGAATGTTTACAAAAGCAACTCAACTTTTTCAAAACTCAAGAAAAACGTGAAAACGGTTTTGAAGCAGCCTTTGCCAAATCTCATCAAAACGAAAAATATTTAGAAAGACAGATGCGTGATCTAGCCGCTTCAAAGAATGCTTTGTTGTCTGAAATAGAACAACTGAAACATGAACATAAAAAGCAAATTAACGCTCTCACCTTGGAAAATCAAAAAGCTAAGGCTGAGTTGTTAACTTGTCAAAAACAGTTCTCTGCATATAAAAAGCATTCAACGAAACGAATAGATGATCATCTTGAAGAAATCATCGGCTTGCAAAACAAACTTAAAGAGTTTAAAACTGTTGTTTACAAACATGGCGAGTCGGTCACAGCCATTGAAAAGTTTACTTTAAAACCCAATCCAAATGGATATGGACCGAATCTTGCTGATTACAAACCTAAGCTTTCAACCAAAGCATTCAAACCAAACTCAAGTTTCCAGGCAGAGTATAAAATTGATAATTCTGTTATGAATGTTGTTGAATATCATCGTCAAGAGGAATTAGATGCGGAAGACGAGAGTCGATCAAAATTAGAAAATGTTGTTTACAACAAACCTTTTAATTATAAAAAGCGGTCACTTTCGTCACACCAACGGATTCTTCTAACACACCAAGGATTATCATAAAACGTCTGAGTCTTCTAATGATAATCCCAAACCAGATTATGCACAAACTTATGGTCCTTTACCTTCCATCGGTGAAGTAAACTCAAAACTCGAAAATCGCAAAATTCTTCGATATTTTGACCTTTTCATGGTGACCTCAAAATTTACAACATGAGATAGAATATCATTCTGAAATTAAAGTTCAACACTTTCAATCGCTTCTAGCGCGAGAACAAAGAGACATTTTTCGTAAAAATCTTTACCAAATGTTAAAAATTTGAAAAGTTGTGCATTGTCTTGGGAAAGGGACTTTCATAAGGAACTTGGATTGATGAAGGTCGCTTTCGAGAAAACAGAAACATCTATTTCTAACACTAAACGTAAAAAGAAATTGTTGAGAAAAGATGTTGATCGACTCTTGGAAGATGTCATCTATGCCGATGTCCATAATGTTGTGCTATTGAATTCTTTGTCATATGCATTTGATTATATCTCCGCGACATCTTGATTCTGTGGTAAATGTTGAGAACACTGATAATGTGCTTCTGATCGAGTCCTTAAAAGTTGAAAACAAACGATTGTCAAACGAACTTTCAAATGCAATACGTCCGCTTAATTGGTGTCAAAAAGATATTCACGATCAACAACTTGCTTTTCAACACAAAATCGCCAGCTTCGGCAAAATCTTCTCGATCCTACAATTAAGCAACGGATGATCAAAGCGTGTCTTTTAAGTGTCAAATCTCAAAATATGAACAAGAACTTGTAAAAGTTAAAAGGAATATGGTGTCATATTTGATTTACTCAAAAAGACTCGTGATGAAGCATCAAATGAACTTGATCATTATCTTGCACACACTAAAGAAGTTATGCATTTTGCTTTGGAAATATTCGGTCTGAAAATCAAGATCCGATTCACACTATCTTCAAGTTAAGAGAAATGTTAGGAAAGTATGAACAACTTCCGCCTACCGTGATTAAGAGAATAGCCCCAATAACACTTAGTAATCGTGAACCTAGAATCACTACTGCCAAATCACAAGTTGCTAACGTGCTTCATTCTCTTGAAACAGAATAGTTCGTCTTTTCCAAACGCCCGCTCTTCACAGCCTAAGAGCACTACATCGAAGAATAGGAAGTTGCGACCTAAGATAAGATCAATAAGGAATGCTAAATTAGAAGAACACCCTAGGACTATGAATAAGACTCACGTTGCTTCCACTATAGATATTAAGCCGGCACATGTAATAGAAATAGTGATGTAACGAATGCTAAACCTTTAAGCACTTTTGATATTCAGTCCGATGCACCTTGTGTTATTTGTCGTAAAAGTATGAATTCTGATAGTCATGATAAATGTGTTGCTAAAGCTATCATCTCTCGTTTAAGGAATCCTAAGAACCGAATACCTCTAGGCCCACTAATCTTTCTAAGTCTGTGCTTGGTAGACCGCCTCTTTAGATTCTAAGAAATGCTTTGTTGTCCCTCAGAGCTCCAGTTTCACCTCCTAGGAATGTAGTATCACCTAGTGCATTCACTAAGACTAAAGCAAACAATAGTTGGAGATGGCAGAAATGGATATATAACACACTAGGATTTAAGTGGATACCTAAAGCTATTGATGTGTGTATATCTACTATAACTACTACGGAACCCTCTAACATTTCGGGTTCCACATCTACTTCTATTCCATCTGTCGCCTCAGTGTGTAATGCGGTGATACTGATCATTCTCTGGATTGTTGATAGCGGATGTTCCCGACACATGACAGCAACCTTAAACTGTTATCAAACTTTATTGCAAAGTTCATTGGCACTGTCAGGTTCGGGAATGATCACTTCGCAGCTATCATGGGCTACGGAGACTATATCAATGGGAACATCGAAATTAGCAGGGTTTATTATGTGGACATTTGATCCGACACTTCCAAAAATTATCCCGATATATTTTTATAATCATATTAAGACTATAAAAATATAATATTATGAGTTTACCCAGTGTTTTAAATTTATTTTGTATATAAATTGTTATATTTATATAATTACGACGGTTTTCTTAAATACTACACGATAATTATTATTTCACTCAAATTTTGCAAGAAATGTATATTTATAATTTTTATGACCTCAATATATTTTATCTTGACCCGTTAAAATTTATTTTTATCTAACGCTACCCTAAATACTCAAATGTGTATACAAGTTACCACTTATCTTCAATTAACTTTACACAATATTACATTATACATAATAAATAAAAAAAATTGTATTATCTAACATTAAAACCCCCTTGTCCACACAAGGGGGGTGAGTCATTTAAACCTCCCTAAATATCTTTACATATACTTATATTATACTACTCATATCATACACATACAACTTGATTTTCCAAAGTGTAAAAGATCTAAGTCTTCCTTTCTCTCTTCTCCACAAAACCGGCCACCATAAGGAATCAAGAAGAGTTCATCTAAAAATTTCAAGACAAGTTTTATACACTCTAGTTACACTCTTGATTAAGGTTGTGAAATAAAAACCTTGGGTGTTTAGGATTAATCCTTTGTTCATAAACCTCATCAAGTTAACTAGTAAGCATCTCATATTCATCTTCATATTTCATATTTATTTTATATTCATTTCATCATATTTGAGTAAAACATGCAAGTTATGTGATGTCTATACCACTTAAATTGTTTATAAGCACTATAAGTTTATATATGTTATCCTATAATTACTCCTTGAAATATATCACTTTTTGTGATGTCTAGGAACCCATGACACCCTAAGAAGGTGTATGGTAGGATTAGAATATCTTCGGAGTTGTTTTGAATTGGTTAGAATAGGTTTTGCGCGAGAAAAACTCATTTCGACAACTTTATTTAGAGGTCTGATCATATTTTGAAATTCCGAATTTTCGACATGAAGTAAAATTTTTCGCTAGATATTTGGAAAATATACATTAAAACAAAAACGTGGTCGCTGAAAGTTAAACGGAGTTATAACGAAGAAGTTATGATATTTTCAAGTTTGACGACGAAAACTATAAAAATCGGAAAATTCAGCATGTTACGTCCACTTTTTACGAGTCAAAAATGGGTCTTAAGCGTTATGAAATGTGTCGATTTATCAAAAATATATAAGTTTACTTTGATATGAAGCTAAGACAATTTGGAGAACAAATATTTTGGAGAACAAAATTTGGAGAACAAATATTTTGGAGAACAAAATTTGGAGAACAAATATTTTGGAGAACAAAAATTTGGAGAACAAAATTTGGAGTACTTTCTCTTATAACATGATGTCTTCTAGTCAAAGTAAGTTCGCCTAGCCTAATTTCCAAAATGTCCAACCGTTCGTCGAGCGGAGTTGTAATGAATAAAATACGCTCACTTAAACTTTTCCGAAAACCACCCTTAAACGATATTTTGGATACAAGTACCATACTTTACCTATATTTTTCTCCATGATCGAGACCTCTAGGATGAAAACTTAAATGCTAAAACTTTGGGATAATGATACAAGTTTCCCAAAACCGTCGAGTTTGTTTCCTGACACTCGACGTGCACCATTTTACGACTAGCTTTCCGAGGCCGTATATTCACTTTCATGAAATTGTCAAATGACATTATTTTACGACGAAAAGTTATAATTTCATAATAAATCACAAAACGATTATCGTAGGATGTTGATTCAACGTATATACTTGTAAAGTATTTTACAAACATGACGAGATGTCATAAACATATATTTCGACGATAAATTCTATTTTCAAAAACGCACAAGTGGTATAGATTACATATGGATTTGCATGCACGACATTGTTTCATGACTTATATTAGAGCACATCATTCATTTTAGGTCGCGGATAGTTTCCGAGCCTCATTTTCGTGCACTTCATTTTGTTAGCATATCAATCATACCTGGTGAGTTCATACCCCGCTCTTACTCGTTTAAATTATTACAAATTCTTTGGGGGAAATCCATGCTTAAATACTTGTTTTTACTCTTGCGAATACTCAAACCATTTATACAATTGTGTTACACTATACTTCTTATACTCTTTGAACATTATGTGTGGTTTATTGCGATATGTGCCTTAATGTGCTAAACTTGTTTCCAATTATGCTTCAACATACATACTTTAGCAACTGGTTAACTCCTGCGGGAGCCGGCAGAGAGGTATTGATAGTACTATTCAGCCCCCACCCTTGAGTCCCTGATGACTTGACCTGGGGTGAATATAATCCGTATTCAATGAGACACAACAAACAATGTAACTTGTCAAGAGGTTCAGTTGGCTGTGATTCTTTGCATTAAGTACTTGTATATATCGTATGCACATATGTCCTACTTACAAACAAGATTGACAATTCTATTTTAGGCAATGGGTTGTGAACACATAGGTTGCGAGTTTTGTATGGGCGGAACTCAGAACTGAATGGATTTACAATGCCTTTGCTGCATAAACATTCTTTAAAGAATTTTTCAAATCATTTTCAACAAACTTATGAACTCGCCAACCTTTGAGTTGACACTTTTTTAGCATGTTTATCTCAGTCGTAGGCGATAGCATTTCACGGAGCTTTTGGGTCACATGGCATACATTGGAGTCTTGTGTTTTTATCAATTACTATTCGACATGTTTTGTAACTCTTTATGTATTATCCAACTTTGGGATCTCATGTTTTGTAAACTTTAACTTTATTTAATCGAATGGTAAACTTTTCAAAACGTCTCATTTTAGAGGTCGTTTTCTGTATCCATGCTTTGTGCTATGATGTCATACCCCAAAGACACTATCATTCCACTGGATATTTTGGGGTGTGACAAAAGCCTTGCCTCCCGCTAGGTTTAATGAGTTGGTCCACCGGATTGGTATGAGGTGTTTGACTCAAGAGGAATTGGATGAACTCCTAAAACAGTCTTAAAAACCTGTCAAACACCAAAATCTCTTTTGTAAATATTTTTCAAAAACAAAATACAAAAATATAAAATCGGATAAAACAACAAAAATATTCTTCTATCTATTTTCTTTCAACATTGCAAGTACATTTCTTCCGTCAACACTATAATCTTTAAAATTCAGATTTTTCCGATCAAGTGTTGAGGGGGAGAAAATAAATTCTTAACTGTTTCAAAAACATCAGTGTACTTGCATGTTACTCTATTCTGGTTGTTTCTTGTATCAATGGTGGTAAACTTTTCTGGTTAAACTGACACTCCTCGGTATAAAATTATAACCTTTCATTATTTTCTTAAGTCAAGGGGGAGTGTCGTCAAAGTTATTTCTTAAAATCTTTGTTTGGTAACCATAATGGAAGTTAAATGGCTTTGGATGAAAAAGGAAAAGGTGGAGGGACCAAAACTGCCAAAAGCTTAAAGTTATTTTTAATAAAAACACCCACCTAACCTTTTCATCACATTTATTACTCCTAACCAACATATCCTACGCATATAATTCGTTCAAGAAATCTGTGTTTTGGATCATCATTTTGTAAGTTTTTTCATAATCTTAACGTGTTTTTAAACATTGGTTTTGATTTTTACATGAATCCAACGGTCGAAACGTTGTATAATCTTGTTTTTGTGTTCTACGCGTATGCGTATGACACATGATCAATATTGTGTGTTTATGGTTAAAATGACAGTGTCAAAACGTTTCTAATACATAAATGATACCATTTTAATCATCAAAACTCACCCAGAATCACGAATAGAATGATTTGTGAAATTAGGGTTTATGCGTGGTTTTGGGTATTTTCAAATGTGAAGGTTTTTGGTCAAAAAGATTGCTTTGTGAGGTTAATATCATGTTGAATTGATGATATCCAGGCCCTATAACTACCCAGAAACACTAATTATGTCAGAATTAGGAATTAGGGTTTAAAGTTCTTGAGTTTGGGTATTTTTGATTCACCACGAATTAGATGTTAAAACTTGGTTAATAGACTCTCACAACATCTTAGACTTAACAGAAACACTTTGGTGCATAACCTATGGCTAGATGTCATACGCGTAAATTTTGAACTTTAGGGTTTTTTGGCTACGCGTAAGGTTTTCTACGCCTAACTGTTTGAATGAGTTTCATGCTATGATCAGTTTTTTAAATGACTATACATGTTAAGATTGATGATATGATGATTTTATTTCAGGCTTGCTACGCATAAAACTCAAAACCAAGGTCTTTGTTTCTCTACGCATAAGGATCACCTTACGCGTAGAAAGTTATGCGTAAGAGAAATTTTACGCGCGTAACTATTACGCGTAAGGTTCTACTAATGGGACTACGCCAGATCCTGTGAAGGATATGCATAAACGATGGACTCTACGCGCATAAGGTTTACTCTTACGAGTAATCCTTACGCGTAAGGTTTATATACGCATACGCTTAAGTTTTACGCATAAGGTTCTCCTGTTCCTACGCGTAATATTTCTTACGCGTAAGTCGGGATCCTACGCGCAAGCTTACGTCTACGCGTATACTTATCTTGTTTACGCATAAGCTACTATTCCTACGCATAAGCCTTGATCAAACATTCGTTTTGAATTATTACGCGTGCAAACTTGTAAATAAATGAATCATAACGTCACGAATCCAACAATGCCACTAATATACTTAAACGTTTGATATGTTGTGAACTATAAGTGATAACATAAACTTTAAAACTTAAAGTTAACTAACACACGAAACATTTCACGACGTCATTGGACTATTGGACAAACTAGTGACTTAGAACTCGTAACTATCTTTAACACTGTATATTCAATAATTAGACAATAAAAACCTTCTGTTGTCTAACATTATGTCTTTCGATATGTTGGTTCTTTTGGCTAATGTTATTTCAGATCACGACATGGCTGCTCAAATGAATGTGGATGCACCTGAGGTTCTCACAATTGCTGATATCTTCCCTAATGGCTATCCAAGAAAGATTGTAAAGAACAATCTCAGAGTTGACTTTGAAACCCTCACATGCTCGAATCTTCTTGCTTGATTGCTGTGGATATTCTTAGGAATCATCCGTACCAGAACATGCTCTCACACTCGCTACAAGACGAAATCTACATACAACAATTCTAGAATTCAATGCAAAGGATCAAAGGTCAAAGTGCGGTGACTATGACGCTCAATCACAAACAAATCACCATCACACAAGGGATCTACGGGCTGTTTTTCTAATTCCTGAAATCGAGCCAACCGACTTCTATGCCACACCTACTGAAGAGACAGTTCTGAAATTCCTAATTGATATTGGCTATGATGAAGCTTCAGGAATAATCACTAAGCACTCTCATGTAGAGCTTAAGAATATTCCTCAACCGTGGAGAACCCTCTACATCATCATCACCAAGTTAGTCTCTGGTCGTGATAGTGGTTATAAGCATCCCAAGCTCATGGAACTACAAATCTAGAAGGTCATTAATCAACAAAAAGGACATCAAAATTGAAGCACTGCTATGGGAAGACATGATGTCATTTCACAAGAAACTTGGCTCAAAGATTCCCTATGTTAGATACACGAAATTGTTGATCCAGAGAGCACTTGGACTTCATCCCGACATTCCACAGAGGCTCAATGACCCAGATAATCACGATATGTTGACTGAGCCTACACTATCAGTCAGAATCAAGGAATCGTCTACAAAGAAACAGGGTGTCGTGCTGCCTGATCACCTTCTGACTAATGAAATCACAAAGCTTGTGTTGTAAATCTAGTGACCTAACAGGACTTGAAAAGAAAAAATGCACTGTTAACCAAGGATTTTGAATGTTTACAAAAGCAACTCAACTTTTTCAAAACTCAAGAAAAACGTGAAAACGGTTTTGAAGCAGCCTTTGCCAAATCTCATCAAAACGAAAAATATTTAGAAAGACAGATGTTGATCTAGCCGCTTCAAAGAATTCTTTGTTGTCCAAATAGAACAATCGAAACATGAACATAAACAGCAAATTAACGCTCTCACCTTGGAAAATCAAAAAGCTAAGGCCGAGTTGTTAACTTGTCAAAAACAGTTCTCTGCATATAAAAAGCATTCAACGAAACGAATAGATGATCATCTTGAAGAAATCATCGGCTTGCAAAACAAACTTAAAGAGTTTAAAACTGTTGTTTACAAACATGGCGAGTCGGTCACAGCCATTGAAAAGTTTACTTTAAAACCCAATCCAAATGGATATGGACCGAATCTTGCCGATTACAAACCTAAGCTTTCAACCAAAGCATTCAAACCAAATCCGAAGTTTCCAAGGAGTATAAAGTTGATAATTTACGGTATGAGTGTTGTTGAATATCATCGTCAAGAGGAATTAGATGCAGAAGACGAGAATCGATCAAAATTAGAAAATGTTGTTTACAACAAACCTTTTAATTATAAAAAGCGGTCACTTTCGTCACACCAACGGATTCTTCTAACACACCAAGGATTATCATAAAACGTCTGAGTCTTCTAATGATAATCCCAAACCAGATTATGCACAAACTTATGGTCCTTTACCTTCCATCGTGAAGTAATCTCAAAACTGAAAATCGCAAAATTCTTCGATATTTTGACCTTTTCATGGTGACCTCAAAATTTACAACATGAGATAGAATATCATTCCAAATCAAAGTTCAACATTTTCAATCGCTTCTAGCGCGAGAACAAAGAGACATTTTTCAGAAAAATCTTTTACCAAATGTTAAAAATTTGAAAAGTTGTGCATTGTCTTGGGAAAGGGACTTTCATAAGGAACTTGGATTGATGAAGGTCGTTGAAAACGAAACATCTATTTCTAATACTAAACGTAAAAAGAAATTGTTAAGAAAAGATGTTGATCGACTCTTGGAAGATGTCATCTATGCTGATGTCCATAATGTTGTGCTATTGAATTCTTTGTCATATGCATTTGATTATATCTCTCCGATAACGTTGATTCTTTGTAAATGTTGAGAACACTAA
Organism: Chrysanthemum makinoi; assembly: GCA_910596185.1. Lineage (NCBI taxonomy): Eukaryota > Viridiplantae > Streptophyta > Magnoliopsida > Asterales > Asteraceae > Chrysanthemum > Chrysanthemum makinoi. The sequence continues at coordinate 162,853,765 of OU343221.1, forward strand.
TAATGTGCTTCAGATCGAGTCCTTAAAAGTTGAAAACAAACGATTATCAAACGAACTTTCAAATGCAATACGTCGTTTTAATTGGTGTCAAAAAGATATTCACGATCAACAACTTGCTTTTCAACACAAAATCGCCCAGTTGCATGCAAAATCTTCTGATCCTACAATTGAGCAAACGGATGATCAAAACGTGTCTTTTAAGTGTCAAATCTCAAAATATGAACAAGAACTTGTAAAAGTTAAAAAGGATTATGGTGTCATATTTGATTTACTCAAAAGACTCGTGATGAAGCATCAAATGAACTTGATCATTATCTTGCACACACTAAAGAAGTTATGCATTTTCTTGGAAATATTCGGTCAAAATCTAGTTCGATTCACACTATCTTCATATTAAGAGAAATGTTAGGAAAGTATGAACAACTTCCGCCTACCGTGATTAAGAGAATAGCCCAGAACACTTAGTAATTGTGAACCTAGAATCACTATCTTGCCAAATCACAAGTTGCTAACGTGCTTCATTCTAACAAACAGGAATAGTTGCGTCTTTTCCAAACGTCCAAGACTTCACGGCCTAAGAGCACTACATCAAGAATAGGAAGTTTAAGCGACCTAAGATAAGATCAATAAAGAATGCTAAAGTAGAAGAACACCCTAGGACTATGAATAAGACTCACTTTGCTTCCACTATAGATATTAAGGCTGGCACATGTAATAGAAATAGTGATGTAACGAATGCTAAACCTTTAAGCACTTTCGATATTCGATCCGATGCACCTTGTGTTATTTGTCGTAAAAGTATGAATTTCGATAGTCATGATAAATGTGTTGCTAAAGCTATCATCTCTCGTTTAATGAATCCTAAGAACCGAATACCTCTAGGCCCACTAATCTTTCTAAGTCTGTGCTTGGTAGACCGCCCTCTTTAGATTCTAAGAAATGCTTTGTTGTCCCTGTAGCTCCAATTTCACCTCCTAGGAATGTAGTATCACCTAGTGCATTCACTAAGACTAAAGCAAACAATAGTTGGAGATGGCAGAAATGGATATATAACACACTAGGATTTAAGTGGATACCTAAAGCTATTGATGTGTGTATATCTACTATAACTGCTACGGAACCCTCTAACATTTCGGGTTCCACATCTACTTCTATTCCATCTCAGTGTGTAATGCGTGTGATACAGATCATTCTCTGGATTATTGATAGTGGATGTTCCTGACACATGACAGGCAACCTTAAACTGTTATCAAACTTTATTGCAAAGTTCTTTGGCACTGTCAGGTTCGGGAATGATCACTTCGCAGCTATCATGGGCTACGGAGACTATATCAATGGGAGCATCGAAATTAGCAGGGTTTATTATGTGGAAGGCTGGTGCGTTGCTTTGCTTTGCTCTGTGTTTGTCATTAGGTTTGTCTGCTGTTTGTGCCTTGGTTCCTTTTGTTTGTCCTTTGCTTTTGTGCCTTTTGATTGGTACTTTCTTCGGGTCTCTTGTTTTTGTATATGCTTTGTTGGGCTTGTTTGCGCGCTTTGTTTGTTTTTCCTTCTATCTTTTACCTTTTCATGCATGTTGTTTACTGCCTTTTGCTCTCACCTCTCTTTTCTCTTTTCTCACCCGCATACCTGCACTTGCCGGAGGTCTCGTTGGAAGCAGTCTCTCTACTCTCGGGTCTATCCTGGGATTAGGGGTACGATCTGTCTACATTATACCTCCCCCATACCCTGCCCCGGCGGGATTGGGTTCGTTGTTGTTGTTGTATTATGTGGAAGGCCTCGGTCACAATCTGTTTTTAGTAGGTCAGTTCTGTGATGGAGATTTGGAGGTGGCTTTCAGGGAGAAAACTTGTTTCATTCGTGATCTACAAGGAAACGACCTTATGTCTGGCTCGCGTAATTCCAGTCTTTACACTATCAGTCAGAATCAAGGAATCGTCTACAAAGAAACAGGGTGCCGTGCTGCCTGATCACCTTCTAACTAATGAAATCACAAAGCTTGAAACATACAAAAGGTATCAAGTAGCAGTACGAGAAGGCAAAGGTGGTCATCTCGATGAAAAGCCTTCTGGAACACCTACTAGGAGAACCGAAGAGGAAGTCTTTGGAAGTGCTTTGCAAGCAGAGTCGAGGATGTTTCCTGTGAGGAATCCTCCACGAAAGGGGCAGTTCCGCCAAGGAAGCTGTTCATATTCCCGTATCTAAGCCTGAACCGCAGAGAAAGCTAATGGACGAGGACTCGGAGGCTCTTGAATCGATGAAGAGACTTTCTACTCAATCTGCAGAATCGAAACACCTCCTTCAGCTGCTAAACCTCCAAGTCCATCAGCTGACAATGGAAAAGGGAAAACTCATATACTTGTGCCTTATGAAGAAGAAGAGCAACTGGATACTTCATACAGGAAGAAGTTCAAATTACTTAGACTCCAACACGTGGCAAAAAAATTTGCAAAAGAACAAATGGGTGGCCCCGGAGGGTCAAGTGGTGCAGCTCAACCTTCACAGGTCGATGCGGTTAATCAACCCGATAAGGGGATGCCACCACTTTGGTACAACAAATGACACGTGTCGAAGATACTCTTGAGTATGATTTTGAAGAACCGTAATCCGAGAAGTTAGAGAAGGTAAAGCTAATGAAGAAGCTGCACCAAAGCCAAAGCCGATGAACAAGCTAAGTCTAGAAATGAAGAAGATGTTGAGTATGATACGTTTCTTCTAGATAGTCCTGCACGATCAAAGGAAGAAACTTCGAACCACCAAAGTACCCGAGTCTCCTCACATCCCATCATCATCAGATTCTTCTTCTCACTCTTCACCACCACCATCAAAGAAATCAACCAAATCATCATCCAGATCAAGAAGAAGCCAACTCGATCTTGGATCTCTCAATCTAAGAATCGAATCGTTAAAGCCAAACGAAGTCGAAAAGAAAGATATTCTCTACAGAAAGTTGACTTTCCTCGATCAGATAACGTATCTTCATGATGAGAATGACAAGATGCAAGTTCAAAGGGAGTATGTACATAAGCTTATGAAGGATGATCTTCAAGGGAGCATAGACGAGATGATAAAAGGATACACTCACAAGTTCTTAATGGAGGTCATTCCGAAGCCGACAAAGGAGATGTATACGGACAACTTTATCTGAATCTTTTACATTTAGCCAAGCAAGCCATGAAATCAACTCCGATGAATTTGAGCATAAATCCAGTTGAAACTACAATCTTCTCAGATGATGAATTAGTAAACCGGCTGGTAGCGCAAATGTCAACACGCTCTGCAACGTTTGCCTCCCATGAAGCTAAACTGTTTGAAGCATTGCTTGAATACCAACTCAATTCATCATTCAGAGAAGAGGCTATAAGGCCTAAGCATTCAAGAGATGATGAAGACAAAGATCAAGATAAGGATAAGGAGCCTAAACGCACAAAGAAGTCGGGTGAATCATCTTCGATTCAGACTCAATGCCGCTCCACCACAAAGGACTCCACTCAACAAAGATCTCCTCCCGCTCTTCTGGCTGATAAACCTCGGATTCGAGTTACCACCCAGACTCAAAAAACCGGTGACCACTTTGAGTATACGGGTGGTGACGATGAAGAATTCCATGAGCCCCAACAACAACCCGCCTCACCCGAAAAGTACAAAACCGGAATCCTCATCTAGGCCTAAGAAAAAGAAGAAGAAGACGCCCAAGGCTGACGTCCTATCCTGGCTAGATGAAGATAACACAGAGGAATTTGAATGGTTTTCTACACTTGTCAATTCCACTCCCTACCCTGAAGAAGGTCAAGATCTGGTAGACGGTACTACTTTGGAGCATGCTAAAATCCTGCAAGAAAAGTTCAAAGTAAAGAAGATGACGAAATCCGAGTTGAAGCGAATCAAGAATGAAGCTTTTCAACTGTTAAAAGATAGCTCAGAAAGTGCCATCGAGGTCGAATATCACCTTGATAACATTGCTCGCGCTATGTCTAATAACATGGATTGGCTCAACCCAGAAGCAAACATCGACTTTACGAAGCGGGACAACCCTCCTTATTACACCGACTGGTCTAGACCACTACCAATAATTGGCCAACCAAATGAGCCTAGAATTCCATTCCGACACTTCTTCAACAAAGACATGGAATTTCTTCTACACGGTGGCGATGGCTCAAGGAAATACGCTACATCCTTGACACTTTCATTCCCAGCAGCCGAATACTCAAACAGCATAGCTATCGAGGAAAGAGCTAATCACTTGTTCTCCAACAAAGTGGAAGCATACGACCGAGATTCAATGTACGGGATTCATCGTTGGCGCCTAACGCCGAAGAATCTACTACAGGCTGCCAGTCCGTAACTCTCAACATGCGTGTTCAAGACTAAAAACATCGTTTCCATTAAACACGTTGATCTTTCGTCCAAATGGGACTACACTTATCTCAAGAATATTGTGGTCAAAAGACAAGACGAAAGGGATTATGCATTCTCTGACTTTGAGAATTTGTCTATCAACGACATCGAAGATATGTACCTTGCCAAAGTACAGGGTCGTATGAGACAATTGTCCACTGAAGTACAACGTGAATTCATAAAGACAGGTGCTCATCTTCATCGACGCATAGTCATCAAAGAACGTGTAGAAGATCTCCACTGGCGCTTGAATCTTATCGACCGTGTCAACTTCACTTCACCGCAGCTTGATCTTCCCGACATCAACCAGCTTTCACAATTTACACTCATCAGCAAACCATTCGGCGTCGTTTACCGCAGTGAACTTCAAAGAAATTGCTTGATGGCATGTTGTGATCTTTTCAAATTTGGAGATCACACTTTGAAGTTGGTTAGGGACGGATTGGCTTATCGGTTGAAGGATATACATCAGAAGATTGGGTCTCCTAAGCGATGGAATTCTCAGGATCGAAGGGATGTGAAGAGGATCATCACAATGATTGATGAACAGTTGTATAGAAGGGATCAGAAGATTGGAAAGCTATGTTGGTGGTCGACCAGGAGAAACATCATCGGCTTTCAACGCCCGATTCACACTCCTGGCGACATCTCTGGACTACCTGGAACCCCATGAACTGCTTCTTTCATTTAAAATTTGGATGTATGATTTATTATGTCAATGGCTTGTGCACACATTACAATGTACAACCCGTACTTGTAAATAAAGGACCCTGTGGTACGCTTCAGTGCCACAATCCTTATAAAAGGAGCGAAAGCTTCTTACTTTTGAGTAAAACCTATCAAACCTTTCATTTTACAAGGTTTTGCTCAAAAGAACAAGTACTTTCCCTTATGATTTTCAAAACCTCAACCGTTTATATCACTCGTTGAGGGGGAGTACTTGACTTAAAACTTTGTTCACAAATTGTTCACAAGTGGTCATTCTTCCCGCAACACTCGAAATGGTCATATTTACTCTCAACTTTTCAAAAATAACATTTTATATGCCATTTTTGAGGGGGAGAAAAATACGTGATAAGAAATATGTTGTGTTTTGCTATATGAACTCTCGTATAAAAAGACTTTAACCCATGAATTGACGAGCTCTTAACTGCTAGTAACTCGAAAAGACTTGTCCGGGATGGGTAATAATTTCAAGCTAGTTCGCTAGTGATGTAAATGTGTCTCGCAAAGGACTTGTCTGAGTAGAATGTACTATTCGAGAAATTCTTGGTAGACATGACCTCTGACGGGTTTGACAACCTTTCGAGGATTGTCTACACCTTCAAGGTAGTTATTAGAGCTAGTTGTCACCTAAAAGCTGACAATGCAACTTTTTAACTATGCCACGTAACCGTGTCTCGCAGGGGAATGTCTATCTTGAGTTGATCAATTCAAAATGTGCGAGCTCTTTCCTCACTGTGCATTTAACCGTTAAAACTCTTAAGCACATGTGGAGGGGAAGTATTTATGCAAAATCTCATCTCAACAGTGGTTCAAAAATGTTTTTATTCATAAACACTGAGCGAGATTTTTCAAGTAAATGGTTTTATGGCAACATAGGTTAGTCATGGAGTTATAAGGTGACTAAGGTTAGGAATAACCGTCCTATGATCCGCCAGAGCCGGAGGGATCTACCCAAGTACACCACAAATAGTTAGTATTTAGAAGTCCTTAGGTATGAGTGTAAAAAGGAGAAAATGAGAATCGGAGAAAGAAGGAGTTGAAGAATTAAAAAGAAATGTAAAGAAAAGGGTGAAAAGAACTAGCCCTCCAGATTATTCAACTTAGGGCAGACACTGGGTTCAATTCATATGCTACTGCTTGTCACTAGATGACACCGGTATTGAAGATTAAAAGTCGTCATGGACCTAGTGACGCATGCACTAAACCTTCTTAGCCACTCAAGTTTCTCTTAACAGAAGCTTGTTTCATTCTCACAGGGAACCCTACGTAAACTATCGGTTGTCTCTTAGAGATTGCCGGTATTGAAGAAGCAGACCCTCTCCCTAGTCTCCGTTCAGGAAAACCAAAATGCACTATTGAGTCTAGAGCCACGAGATTCATCAAAAGATCTCTTAGGTACACTTGACATTTCATCACTTGACATTCAACAATAAGAATTTCAGTGGTACATTATCGAGTCCTTCACAGATCTTAGCAATCTGTCAAGAACATTTATGAGAGGTTCACATTTGTGATCCTCGGTGATTGAATGGAAACTCTGCCGGGTCAACATCAAAAGCCCGACAGGCAGTCGCCGAAACTCCTCGTGGATTGCGCTTAGTGGTCTCAAACGGTCTAAAGTCGTGAGGTGATGCTTCGGTGTACCTCAGCGACTCATCTGAATCGTAGGTGTACTTCGATACATCGTGTTATCTCACTTGTGGGACTCCGATTCAGAAACGGCCTTTGTAAGAATTAGAGTTGTGTTTTCACACTATGTTGTCAACACTCTCGAAGTTCAAACTTGTAAGTGCCGGAATCCGCTTATTACTAACCGCTTTAATGTTTACTTCTTATGGAAGCTCTGGAGCGGAATGATCGTGCAAATTCTCCACTTGTTCACACCAACAACATCATCAAAGAAGTTCTATCTTAAAGCAACACAAAGTCAGAATGATTCTTCATCAAATCAAAGAATCTACAAAGTTAAAGACTTAAAGAACTTCATCAGCACTGTAATCCAACGTTAAAGAGTGTGTGAGCATGTTGGAGAAAGACGTGGAGACACCGGCAAAGAAAGGCACTGGACTTGATGCGATAACAACATACTATCACTTTCATCACAAAGAACAAAGAACAAAGTTAAAGATGACGTCAAAGCATAACTGTTCAAAGAAAACTATCTTGCTACACTGGGGAGATGGTTCAAATCAAGGCAATTCTTCTCACAAGAAAGAAGAATGTCAGAAGACATCAAAGCTACTATTACATCAACGCCTTCACCGTTTTTCATCACCAACACTTGAGGGGGAGATTGTTGGAATCACTCCTAAACCATAATTAAGTGTTAGTAATTAATATGTAATAGGTAGCTTAATTATGGCCTTTATGTTTGTTATTAGCCTTAAGCTTATGTAGAAGGCCCATGAGCTTAGGCCCATGTCCAATAAGGGATGGGAACTAGGAGTGTTGCCCTAGCTTCCCTCCTATAAATACTCTTGTAAACCTTCATTTGAAGGTTGGTTGTTCAAGTTATTTCCTTTCACATACTCCTACGCATAACTGTTTACTTTCATACGTGTGTGTGTGTTTGGTTTATTGTTCAACCGCCTCTATATCTTTCATTGAAGCTTGTGTTGTAAATCTAGTGACCTAACAGTTGGCATTACATTGAACAAGTTCAAGTAATGACCCACATCTTCAGGACCTGATTCTTGAATGGAATCTCCTTAGCAGGATTTCCAGCACTTACAAGTTTGAACTTCGAGGGTGTTAACAACATAGTGTGAAAACACATATCTAATTCTAGCAAAGGATGTTCCTGAACGAAGTACATCTACAGTTCAGGTGAGTCATTGAGGTACACCGAAGCATCACCTCACGACTGTAGACCGTTTGAGACAACACAAAGAGTAACCCACAAGAAGTTACCAAAGCGGCCTGCTATCAGGGCTGTTTGATGTTGACCCTGGCAGGAGTTTCCATTCAATCACTGAGGATCACAATTGTGAATCCCCTCATAAATGTTCTCGACAGATTACTAAGATCTATGAAGGACTCTAAAATGTATCACTTGCGTCCTTAATGTTGAACGACAAGTGATGAAATGTTAAGTGTTCCTAAGAGATCTTTTGATGAATCTCATGTCTCTAGACTCAATAGTGCGCTTTGGTTTTCTTGAGTGGAGACTAGGGAGAGGGTCCCCTTCTTCAATACCAACAATCTCTAAGAGAAAGTCAATAGTTTACGTAGGGTTCCTTGTAAGAATGAAACAAGCTTCTATTAAGAGAAACTTGAGTGGCTAAGAAGGTTTAGTCTATTGCGTCACTGAGTCCATGAAGACTTCAATCTTCAATACCGGTGTCATCTAGTGACAGCCAGTAGCATATGAATTGAACCCGGTGTCTGCCCTAAGTTGAATAATTTGGAGAGCTATTTCTTTTCACCATTTTCTTTACTTTTCTTTTTAATTCATCAACTCTTTCTTTCTCCGATTCTCATTTTCTCCTTTCTCATAATCATATCTACGGACTTCTAAGTACTAACTATTGGTGGTGTCCTTGGGTAGATCCCTCCGGCTCTGGCGGATCATAGGATGGTTATTCCTAACCTTAGTCACCTTATAGCTCCATGACTATCCTATGTTGCCATAAAACCATTTTCTCGAAAAATCTCTCAAAGTGTTTATGAGTGAAAACATGTTTGTAACACTTTGAGAGTTTTGCATTTTCAGAAATACTCCCCCTGCACATGTGCTTAAGTGTTTTAACAGAAATCTGCACAGTGAGGGAAGAGCGCGCACTTTTGAATTGATCGACTCAAGATAGACAATTCCTCGCAAGACACGATTACGTTGCATAGTTAAAGAGATGCATTGTCAGCTTTTAGGTGACAACTAGCTCTAATAACTACCTTGAAGGTGTGGGAAAATCTTGAAAAGGTTGTCAAACCCGTCAAAGTTCATGTCTATCAAGAGCTTCTCGAATAGGTACGATCTACTCGGATAAGTCTTGTAAGACAAATCTTTTCGATGTATGACAGTTCAGATTTCGTCAATTCATGGGCTAAGTCTTAGCACGCGAGGATTCAATTGCAATCCAACATATTTGTATATCACAATTTTTTTACCCCTCAAAAATGGCATATAAATGTTATTTTTGATGAAATTCTTGATATCAAATATGACCATTTCGAGTTTTGTGGGAAGATTTCCACGAAGAACATTTTGTGAACAAAGATTTTTGCAAATACTCCCCCTCAACAAGTAATACTAACTTTTGAGGTTTTGAAAACATAAGGGGAAGTACTTGTTCTTTTGAGCAAAACTTTGAAAATGATTAAAGTTTTGATAAGTTTTACTCAAAAGTAAGAAGCTTTCGCTCCTTTTATATGGATTGTGGCACTGATGCGTACCACAGGGTCCTTTCATTACAAGTTCGGGTTCTACACTGTTATGTGTGCACAAGCCATTATAATATACAAATCAAACAATCCAAATAACAATCAAGAGTTTTTTGGGGTACCAAACAATTACTCAAGTAGACCAGGAGTTCTCTCTTCCCGTTGAAATGTTGTAATTGGGAAACTCTATCTTTCGCCCGCATAACTCTCCAATCTCCGCATCTAATCCCGATGAAACATCCTTTCATCCAGCCTCTTAATTATCCTTTTAGCTTCCTTCTTTTCCTCTGTCTTCCACCTCTTCTTTGACCCAATATCTGGCTTAATATCCTTTAACCGATACGCTAACCCATCTCTAACCATCTTCAACGTGTGATCGCATAACTTATGAATCTCGTCGTATGCCATGAAGCTATTATGGTGTAGTTCACTATGGTAAACAACTCCAAACTTAGGTTTCTTCACAATGGTGTACTGAGACAGTTGGTTGATGTTGGGAAAGTGTAACAACGGTTGTGTATGGTTGATCTTCTTCTGGTATGATTTGACTACAAGTTAGAGATCTTCAACACGTTCTCGAATCACCCTGCTTCGAATGAATATCAAAAGGACTGTGATGTACTGAAGCTGAACATTCGTGGAGAATTGTCTCATCCGTCATGGTACCTTAGCAAGATACATGTCTTCGATGTCGTTGAGCGACAATCTCGGAAAATCAGCCTCAGTGAAGTCATATTCTTGTTCGTCTTGTTGTTTGGCTTTGATTTCCTTCAAGAATGAGTAACCCCATTTCTTAGCCAATGAGACATTCATAATAGCAATGATCTTCTTATCACTATAAACCTCCTTGTTCGACCTTTGAACTTGGCAGCATAATACAAACTTCTCCTTGATGGCCAATGGTGAATTCCATACTTAGCATCAATATCATAGTCCACCACTTTGTCAACGAACAGTTTGGTGGCCTCTTCCTCAATGGCAACATTGGTGGAGAAGATTGCAGATGTACTGTTAAAGGTTAGTGATGTAGCGTACTTCTTGCTGATGTCGCTACCGTGTTGTAGAAACTCAAGGTCGTTGTTAAAGAAGAAGCAGTAAGAATCTTTGGTTGCTATGGTCGGCCAATGGTAGGTAGTGGTTTGGTCCAATCTGTGTAATACAGAATCCTTTCTTGAGAAGTCGATGTTCACCTCGGGGTTTAGCCAGTCAATGTTGTTAGACATGGATTGAGCAATGTTGTCGAGATGGTATTCGACTTTGATAGCAATGCCGGATCTGTCTTTCAGCAATTGGAACGCGTCGTTCTTGACCTGGCGTAATTCCCTCTTCATCATCTTCTTGACTTTAAACTCTTCCTGGATAATCTTGACATGCTCCATAGTACGACCATCTACCGGGTCTTGACCTTCCGGTAATCGAGGCGCTGCATCAACAAGCTTACTAAACCAATCATACTCTTCCGTGTCATCTTCGTCTAACCAGGAGACGACCAAATCTGATTTCTTCGTGTTTGGCTTGGAAGAGGATTCCGACTGTTGCTTGGATGATGGTGGAGGTGATGGTTGTTGTTGAAAATGATCACAGGTTTTCTCCAATGGTGGTGGAGACTCAGTATCCCGAGGTTTTTCAGATGCAGGAGGTTGCTGAGTAGCTTGAGTTGTAGATGTGGTGGTAGTCTTTTGCTGTGGTGGTGGCATAGATGATGAAGACTCGCCAGTTTTCTTTTGTCGTTTAGCGTTCAGGTCCTTGTCTATGTCATCATCATCTCTGTAACGCTTCTTTATACCAGCCGCTTCCTTGCATGTAGTCTTCAGTTGATGCGCAAGGAGAACCTCAAGAAACTTCAATTCATCAGATGTGAGTGTCGAAGATCGAGCAGTCATCTGAGTTATCAACTGTGATAGTAGATCAGTTTCTGTTACATGAGGAGGCTTGACTGGTCGAGTCTGCATTGTCACCGTCTTTGTAATTGTCTGTCTGATCAGTGTTCTCAAAGTTGGATAAAGTTTTTTGGAGAACATGTCTTTAGTTATTCCAGGAACATATTGGAGAAGAAAATGATGAGTGTATTCCTTAATTTTCTCGTTCATTTCTACTTGAATGTCTCTGTTCAGGAATATCTTAATTTGATCTCTCTTCTCAATGAATGTGTTCATCTCTTGACCAATTAAATTGACCTTGTCAGCCAGCAATTTCAGTTTTCTATCTACCATACTATGTTTTCTTGCTTGTTTCACAGCTTTTTGGATCTTGGTCTTGGCACGAGATGCGCATGTATCTTCAGTTTTCTTAACTGACTTGGATGATGATCTTGTTGTTGTATCTTTTGATGGTGGTGGAGATGAGTGGGATGATGATTCAGTTGTGGATGGGTCATTGGGTTGCTCTGAGTGTTGCTCAGGATTGTGTTCAGGATTATCTTTGATGTAGCTGTTTGTTTCAATTCTGATCCTTTCTTCTTCTTCCTTCTTAGCAAGCTCCTCTTTAGCACGTACTTCTTTAGCAGCCTTTTCCTTTTTAGCCTTTTCCACATCTTCATCAGTAACCATCTAAGTAGCTTCTTGTTCATCTTCCTCAAAATCAAACTTAACTTCATAATCCTGCTGCTGCTGCTCCGTAGATTCCTTTGTGGTGTCACCAGTTCTCTTATCGGGTTGATTAACCGCATCAAGAACTGATGTGACCGGAACACCACCGCTGGAACCTCCAGGGCCTTTTAACTGTTGAGCTTCAAAATCTTTGGCAGCTTGCTACAACCTCAGTCGCTTCAGAGTTTTCTGGTAATCTCTATCTTCATACATAGGTTCATTCTCTTCATCGGAATCTTCCTCTTCTTCCTCTGCCACTGGTTTCTTTCCTTTATCGAATGAGGGACTAGGGGGTTTGTCTTCTGACTTTTAAGTAGATAAGTCATCTTGTTGCGATTCAGAGTAGTAAGTCACCTCATCTGACTCAGTTTCAGAATCGTCGTCATGTGGAATATCTTCAGGTTTGACTTGAGGATGAACGATCTGAGTTGGGACTCTTTTCTTACTGGGTGGGTGTCTTTTCTTGTACTTAGTTTTACTCCCTGTGCTTCCAGTGCTACCTGATCTTCTAGTCTTTTTAGTAGCCACTGCAGTAGACTTTTCATCCATAAACCCAACCTTACCAGCTCTCACTGCTTCTTTGTAACGAAGGTACGAGGGAAGACCCTTGATTATATCAGTGATCAAGCAGTCAAGTTGTTCCGCACCTTGTTTACATGTTGAAGAGTCCTTGAATCTAACAATGTTTAAATTAGGCTCATACAACACTGAGTGAGTCTTGGGGTCATTTATTCTCATTGCGATATCCAGATTCTTCCCGAGAATGTTTTGGATCAACAACTTAGTATATCTGATAAAGGAAATCTTTGACCCAGGCTTCTTAAGATGCTGCATCATGTCCTCCCATATCAAACTTGCGTAGTCAATGTGTTGCTTGTTGACCATTCCCCAGAAAGTTTGAAGGTGCATCAATTTAGGATGTTCATGACCGTTGTCTCATCCAGATACCGACTTGGCGATCATGATGTAAAGTTTCCTCCAGGGCTGAGGGATGTTCTTTAGATCAATAGTGGAGTGTTTGGTGATGATTCCTGCAGCTTCGTCATATCCGATATCAACCATGAATTGCATTACTGCCTCTTTAGTGGGAGTTGGCACGTAATCGGCAAACTGAATAGCTGGTAGAAGAAGAATAGTACGAAGATCCGCTATCGTGACTGTGACTTCCTTGTTGTTAAGGGTCACTTTGACTGCATCTTGACCATCAATCTTCTCCATAGTGTGCCAAAACTGATGGATGTAGATCTCTGTTACTGTAGCTAAGTTGGATAGCATAAGGCGGTAGGGATGTTCCTTAAGAATGTCTACAACTACTCTGTACGACGATTCTGAGCAAGTGAAGTATTCAAAATTGAGTTTGAGGTTGTTCTTTCCAATTTTTTTGCAATAATCCGTTGGGAAGATATCTTCCATTGTGAGTTCATTGGATGCATTGAGATTTTCCATGTTGACGTCCATTTCATGATTTGAAAGGTATTGAGACAAAAGAACCAACATATCGAAAAACATTATGTTAGTCTAAGATTGATTTTATTGTCAAATTATTGATTGAAGTTGTTATGTTTAAGAATGTTGCGTGTCCAAAGTCACATTAAGTCCAATAGTCCGAGGTTGAAGTGATAAGTTACGTGAGTATGTTAATTTTGAATTTTAATGTCCAAATTTCACTTAATCACACAACATTTTAAGTTTTTGTAGCTTATGAGTGACATTTTGGTTTCGTGACATATGAGTAACTTATTACAAGTTTTGTACGCATAACATTTGAAAATAAAGTTACAAGTTGGCTTAGGCGTAAGCAAGTGAGCTTATGCGTAAACATGAGGACCTTAGGCGTAGGCCTAAGCTTAAGCGTAAGGGCAAACCTTAGGCGTAAGAATATCTTACGCGTAGAAGTATACCCGCAGCTTATGAGCTTACGCGTAGGCTTAGGCAAAGGAGTTATGCGTAAGAGTAGCCCTTAGGCGTAGACATCCAAGTTTACGCATATCCTTCCAGGATACGCGTAGTCCCACTGTAGACCCTTATTCGTAAGTGTTACGCATAAGATTGCTCTTATGCGTAACCTTTACGCATAAGGTATTCCTTAAGCGTAATCCAAGAACACCTTAATTCTGAACTTTACGCGTAGAAGCCTGTAACAAATTAAACATAACAAACTGATTAAAATTTATCCTAAAACTTTCAAGACCACAAAACATGTCAGATTCCAAATCAGTTATGCCTAATAAAGCTTAGGCGTAAAGTTGTACTTAAACCCTAAACCCTAACCTTACGCATAACAGATTTAACCATGGAAAAATCACAAGTTTGATTCTGCACTATCCTAGGTGACCAAGAAACAGGTTCCAACAAGTGATAACATCAACTACCCATTGAATCAAAAGTTCTTGTTCATACGACTTATAAACCCTAGAAATTTCAATTCTACAATTCTGTTGTTTCTGGGTAGGATTCAAGAGTGTATTTGAGTAATTAATCATGTTAACAACCTATCCTAAGCATCCAATCAAGTAAAACACTCAAACAAAGAAACGCCCAAGTTTTAGTATAAACCTTAAAATTCGAAAGTCATTAAAACAAGTTTCTGGGCATATTTTGTTGATAGAAATGGGTAAGGAACATATTTTTGAACATTGTGATACTACCCATAACATCAAAAACACATTTAATTTCCCTTGTTCATACGCTTACGCGTAATCACAAAATCAACCATACGTAAAACTTTAACCGTTGGATTTGTATAAGATTAAAAAGGATTGTTTGTAATCATCATTAAAAACTTTTACAACTTACAGATTGTGATTTTGACGAACGGATGTGATTATTGATTCTTAGGCGTGGATCTTGGTAGATGAGATAATAAATGTAGAAGTAAATGTGTTTGAATTAAGTTAGGTGGGGTGTTTTGTTAAAATGAGTTTTCAAATTTGACAAGATTGGCCCCTCTACCTCAACCATTTTCTACCAAGACCCATTAACTTCCACTTAGTTTAGACAAAACATATTTTTGGAAAGAAACTTTAACGATACCCCCCCTCGACTTTTGTAAAATTTTAAAACATTTGAGTCCGAGGAGAGTATTTAACAAGAAACGTATCCACCATTTCTGAAGAAACAACATATTTTGGTAACATGCAAGTACAAGGTTTTATGAAACAGAAAAATATTTACATTCTCCCCCTCAACACTTGTTCGGAAAAAATGATGAAAGGTTTGATGGAACAAATTGTTGACGGATGATTTGTACGTGCAATGTTTGAAAAAAATTTAGATAGAAGAATATTTTTGAATTTAATAAGATTTTATATTTTTATATTTTGTTTTTGAAAAATTTATTTACAAAAGAGGTTTTGGTGTTTGACTGTTTTCAAGAATGTGTTAAAAGTTCGTCCAGTTCTTCTGGAGTCAAACACCTCATACCAATCCGGTGAATCAAATCAGTAAACCTTGCTGGAGCTAAGGCTTTAATGAGAAGATCCGCTAGTTGGTGTTCAGTACCTACAAAGTATAATTCAACGATACTCTTTTCTACATGCTCTTTGATGAAATGATATCGAAGATCGATGTGCTTTGACTTCGAGTGTTGAACAATGTTGCACGAGATCGCAATAGCACTTCGATTGTCACAGTACACCGGGATCCTGTCAAATACATAACCATAGTCCTTGAGTTGTGTTCTCATCCAAATGACTTGAGCACAACACGCAGACATGGCTCTGAAATAAGGTCATGAGTTCTGAATCTGGATTAGACAGAGGTTCATTTTGTTCAACTTGAGGCTCCACATATTTATTACTTAGATCCTCAAATATAATCACGGAGTCAACTTGATTATCAATATTAACCATAAGGTCATCTTGATCGTCAAATGTAACTACGGGATCCATTTGATTATCGTCGTAATGAGATGTAGAAGGCTCACGTTGAACACTCTGTGCCTCGTCGGATGTAGATGCTGGAGGAGATATCAGATCATGTATAAGTATATTAGGATCCGGTACCTGAGACAAGCCATCAATGTCATACACTGGGCCTGTGTCACTCATGTGGAGCTCTTGCATGTTTGCCATTAACATCACAGCTACATTAGCTTGCAAGTCCTTTATGTCATCATAAGAATCTGCATCAGCCATGAAGCTCTGTTCCTTGTTGGTAAGTGTTCCACCAGCTTCATCCTTGAGAGCCAAGAGTAAAGCCTCCTTGTGATAAGCGCTACCTCTTTTTCTTGGCTTTGGGAAAGCATTAGCCAGATGACCCTTCTTGTTGCAGTTGTAGCATCGAAGACCATTAACCCCAGTCTGAGCATTTCCCTGATTAACCATTTGAACCCGTTGTTGTGGAGCACCCATGTTATTACTTCGATTAACATTAAACCCTTGACCACTACCCATCTGACAACCATTTCCATGGTTCTGAACCTCAACTCTTCCATTGTTAACAACAACTTGATTTCTTGTGTTTGATGAGGTACGGATGCGATTGTTGGATTTGTTTGCAAATCTTTCGAAGGCTCTAGCAATCATTACAAATCCTTTATTCAATGCATCAAAGGCCTCAGCATCCTCATCTGGAGTTTCAATGTAAAATGTTGAATCAGTATTGTTGTTGTTGTAAGGAACTAGCCGAGTTTCTTGTGCTTGCTGTGATGGATCATATGGTTCAATCTCAGCAATTTGTTGGGGTGGATTTGTGAAGACAGTTGGTAATGTTGGAAATTGAGGATAACATGCTTGAGTATACAAAGCAAGCGTTTGATTATCCGGGAGTGTTGGAGAAGCAGAGACTCTACGAATAATTATGTCTTTGTCTACTTCCTTTTTATGGTGCTTCAAATAGTCATACAACAATCCATACGTTGCTTGATGAAAATTCTTAGCTTTACGGATGAATGTAACATACTTTTCCCAATCAGGACCGAGACAGTTGAGGAACTTTGTATTGATTGCAATCCTTGGCATAATGATATTATGTTTGTCCAAGTCATTGACAATGTCTGAGAACCAATGATAGTATGACTCTAATGATTCCCCTGGTTCAATCATGAAGTTCTCATATGATAAGTAGATTTTTGATTCCATGTCTTCTTGATTGAGTTCAGTGCCTTCCATTATAAGATAAATGTGTTCCCACATAGCTTTAGCAGTCTTCTGAGCATCAACACTACGAAGTATCAAATTGGGTAGACTGAAAAGGATATATTGCATTGCAATTTCATTAGCTTCTAAGTGAAGAAGTTGTTCAGCAGTGAGTTGATCTACTCTGAGAATGTTGGTAACGTCATCTCTTGGTGTTGTAGCAGTTGGATCTCCGGGAATAGTGATAGTAGGCATCTAAAAAGGACCTTCAAGAATGACCTTCTTCAAAAACTTACCATGTGGTTTCTTGAGATCACAAAACCTAGAAAACCTTATCACCCATTGATCGTAGTTTTTGGGAGTGAGCATGGGAGGTCTATCAAGGGATCCAGCTTCATGAATGGATTGTTGGCTGCTTAAAGCTTCACACATCTTTGCAAACCAAGAAGGTTCCTTTTGCTTTGTGACATTCATAGCATACTTAGCTGGAAACTGATATTGGAAGTAGTTACAATGTTGAACTTGTTGACAAGGGTTTGGTTGAGGGATTTGTGGTGGAAGAGGATGTGCTCCTTGAGGAAAGTACACTTGAGATGGTTGTTGAAATTGTTGTTGAGGATATTGTTAAAATTGTTGTTGTTGTTGTTGTTGTTCAGGATACTCATGAGGAAAGTAGTTAGAGTATGGTGGTTGAGACATCTTTGAAACTTGTGTTGATGATGGATCTTAGTAGTCGAATGAAACATGAATTTTGTTGATGAAGTATACTTAGGCGTAAACCAGACTTAGGCGTAAACTGTGAGTCTTACGCGTAACATCCTTTTACACGTAAACTAGTGCTTAGGCGTAAATACTCCTTACACGTAAGTTTAGGTTAAACGTAATCTCGGGCGTAAACTAAATGCTTAGAAGTAAGAACCTTAGGCGTAAGATTAACTTATGCGTAAGAATAACTTAGGCATAAAATTTTACTCGTAAGCGTTTAAGCTTATGCGTAAGTTTAGGGTTTTACCCAAAAATCCTTTACACTTATCCAAGTGTAAAAGATATCCACAAGTCGAAGTGTTTTCAGGCTTATCCAAGCAAGAAAACACTGAGTAAACCAACAGCTTCGAAGATCAATGAAGAAAAATCCTTAGGCGTAGGAAACTGTTAGGCGTAGGAATGACTTAGGCGTAAAACTAGGGTTTTCTTAGGCGTAGGAAAGTACAATTTTACCAAGCTTGATTTTTATGCACTAAAACGTTTTGTAAACCTAATTTGAATGATGAAAAAGCTTCAAAATCACCAAAATAACACAAAAGTATGACACTTGATGATCCAAAGAACTTTTCAACCTTACGCATAAGAAAGTACACGATTCAAAAAACAAGTTTATAAAGTTATTTAAACACGTAAAGTTGAAACTTTTTGCTAAAAACTGAAGCTGTAACACTAAATAAACCTTAAACCACAAGAATCTTGAGTTTACAAGTGTAAAAATCAAAGCTTTTATGTGTATCAAAAGTGTAGTACGATAAACCTTACGCGTACGAAACCAAAACTTCAAAAGCAATATGTTTCACCTAACTAGATGGCGATTGATACCACTGTTAGGTCACCATAATATAACACAAGGATCAATATGTAAGAAATAAGGTAGAGATAGATCGGTTAAACACACATAAACACACACGATAAGATAGTAAGGAAATGTTATGCGTAGATATGTATTATGAAGTGAAAAACCAACCCTCAAATGAGGGTTTACAAGACTATTTATAGGGGAAGGGAGCTAGGGCAACACATCTAGTCCCTTCCTTCCTTATTAGGCTTTTTCATAGGCTCATGGGCTTTCTACATGAGCCTTGCCATAATTACTAACATAAAATCCTAATTAAGCAACCTATTACATATTAATGACTAACACTTGAAATACAAGTTAGGAGTGATACCAACAGCTTGTCAAGGCTTTCCTCTAAAGTGATGCTTTTATAAAAACCAAATTAAAGAAACATATACTTGTGTGAAGTCCATAGTCAATTATCAAGAGTGTTCATGAAAGCTTGGTGTAAACTTGATGCAATGCACAAATCATAAGCAAATGATTTCCAATCCATGGTTTATGTTTTGTAAAAATCATTTTAAGAATAAAAACACATAGGTAATCCTTTCGATCCTTAACCTAATGATTATTCTTTAGAAAATCCATTTGTTTGTAAAAGATTCTTTTTTAACATGTTCTTACGAACACTTTCGGCTTTTACGTGATGAAATCGTTTCTAGTCTTGTTTTAATAAGTAAATATGATGAGTGTCAATCATCATATCCCCATACTAGTTTGTCACTAACGTTTTGGAATAAAACATAAGAGAAATACTTTCGGTCCTTTATCTTGAAAATGTTTTACCAACAAATTAAACAAGACTATAGTTATTCCAACTAACTCATTAAACAAGAACATTTACATGCATCACATATATAAGAACACTCCTACAATTGCCTACATCCTTACACACAAGTATACTCAAGAATTACTCCATTATAACCATAACATAACACAAGTAGTAACCATGTAATTCATATAATTCATAAGAATAGAGATTCATGTCAAAGTTCATAAGAATACCTAACCTTCGAATTACAAGAACTAGAAAATTGTGGAATTATAGCAACCACGCGCCTCTAATCACCTTATACTACCCGTATGACTCCAAATTACCACCAAATGGTTGAGAATTGTTCTTACCAAGCTCCTGGATGTTATACAGATTAAATAGGACTTTTGGGATGAATAAAAGTGTTTGTTAATAGTCTTGGTGTAAGCCTATTACTCTTTAGAGTGTGTCACACTAAACTACTAAGTCTAGGTGCAATATATAGCTAAGAACTCTTCACCAACAAGCCAAAAACGTCCACTAGGAGTTATTAACAAGAAATGATCGGACTCCAATGATTAATAGAAGTGCTGGCAAACATAAATGAGAAAATTTGTAATTGCAGCTTTCCCAACTGGATCGGTTGTGAAGCAACTGATCGGTTGCATTTTGACCAATTCCAGCCGATTCGGTTGCGGGCTCCAACCGATCAGCTGGATGCCTTCTGTACAGCATATTTTGACTTTTCTTGACTTTTCTCGACGCATGCCTTTTTCCTTGCTTTCGATGCTGATTTCCAAGATAAAAATTATTTGATGTAGATACTTAGAAATCCTCGTGCTTCCAAACATCGAGTCCTTGAGTCTTCTCACCTATCTTTTCTTTCTCGGGAATTATCCAAATGTACATGATAAAGATTTAAAACGTACACTTTTAAGGGGTCATTTAAGCCCTTAATCGCCCACTTTTATATCCGTTACTGCTTAATTTTGTTCCTTTTCACTTTTTAGGTCTCTTGGAAGCAAAATGCTGGAATGATGCATATTTGGACGAAAATGAGTGAATATATGAAGAAAATGGCTAAGTCAAGATCCAAGACACTCAAGCTGATGAATTTGAAGATGACGTCGTCCCAAAAAAAGGGCGACAGCGTCCCTTTATACGTAATTAAATTTGTGACGGCTCAGTAGACTTTTTGCTAAAATACACCTGACGGCGTCAGGCTTTGAAGAGGAAGGGTGTCACGAAGACTTTTCAACCCAGACAGCCTAGATCCAGAATCAGACAATGTCATTACTGAAGCCCGACGGCGTCACAACTACAACGTGACGGCGTCCCACCTATAAGGCGACGCCATCGCGAATGTAAAATTATATATAGAAATCAAATTTTTAGAATTTTAAGAGGTAGACTTGTGGAGTAAAAACCTAAAACGATTGTAGTCAGGTTTGGACAGTATCTTAGGGTTCTCATACCCTATTTTACATCAAGATAAGTGTTTTACTTCATTAATTCATTATGTCTTCGATTGAATGTGTGTATGCTTGCGTGTTTAACATGTCCGGCTAAATTTCTTGTGTGTTTGCTTAGATCTATGAAACCTAGTTATTAATTATTGATTGGTTGTCTCTTATCTTAATTGTAAATGGCTTAGGAGTGCATTAGGCTATCGTTGTGTTTGAATGCTTGAGTAATCTTTGTGAACCTTAGTTTATGAGTCACTTAGTGGATTTGTAGGCTAAACATCCAAAAATAACCTTAGAGTTAGTTTATGATTGACCTAGAGATTTCGTAGGTAATAAATTTAAGGTAGTCTCAAAGAGTTAGGGAAAAAAGCATACCCTACGACCTTAGAAAACACAACGCGTTAAGAATAAGGATGTGACAATTTAACCACCAATAAAAGATAACTAGGGAGTAATAGTATCTAGGTAGACACATTTTTAATCATCATACGAGCACAAATCAATAGACATAAGACAACCCATAGTTTAGATAATTAGATAGTAGAAGTAATTGGGAGAAGTACCACCCCCAAATCCAAACCCTGAGATTTTACCCTTAGCTTTATAAAAAGTTATAAAAAGATAAAAAGGAATCTTCCTCACCTCAACCATAGCGTAGTACACTTCTTACTAGCATTCCTATTCCACTAGAGAACGATATCAATACCCGAGGCTTACCCAATACTAAACTACAACGATTAGGTTCACTGCCTAGGGTGTTGAAAACTTGCTCGACGAAAAGGAAGTTCCTTTGACCCCAAACGCGTTGTACGCACATCAAGTTTTTGGCGCCGCTTGCGGGGAATAGAATAGCTAGTTAGATTTTAATCTCGTTTAGGTTCCCTTGTTTGATTCATATCAAGTAAAAATTTTTCTCATTTTTAGCTTCCTTGTAGTCTATCCCCCTTTTTCGTGACTTTGTTCGTAAACCCCATAACTCACCATGATTTGCATCTTTCGCCGTAGAAACTTTGCACTACCCGCTCGCAATCCCCTTCCCAATCCCGAAATAGAAAATGCAATCCCACAAAATCTTTCACCCGTTCACCACTGTGGAAATCACCTAGGGCATAATGAAATAAATTGGCAACAACGTATTCCTTTCTATGACTCAGATTCCGATGAAGAATTTGACTATGGTGAGGCACTTGATAACGGGGAGGTCATCGATGAAGTTAATTTTGAAATAGAAGAGGACCCCTCCCAATGTTTTGACCCTAGGTGTAGAATTGAGGTTGATGGCCCCTTTAACATGCAATTCCCTTGTAAAATAGGATTTGAAAGTCTTGATGCTAACTTGCACTCATTCTTACCTTTAAACTTAATCTTAAGAAATCTATATAATAAAATTAAGGTAAATGAATTAGCCTATCAAGGGGACAATGTTGTTGATGCGGTCACTTACTTGGATGTGTTTGTTGGAAGTTTTGCCTATGTGGTTGAACTCATGGTCTTAGAAGATTTAGGAGAATTCATTGATGGAAGCCTCACTCAAGTAATATTTGGAACATCATTTAAGAGAATGACTAGGTTGAATGAACGGATGATTGATGGCTTAGTCACATTCTCTTATGGAGTTGAGGATTTTGTCTATCAAATGCCCCGTACGCATCCTAGGTTTAAGCACAAAGATATAGAGGCATGCAATCGGATGACTCCCATTTCGATACTTAGTAAAAGAGACAAACAATGAGGAATTAGGCATACTTATGAAAAAAATGAAAGGTACTATAAAAAAATGCCTAGAGTTAGGAGATGAGTACAAGAAAAGTGAAAGAACATCGGAATGGCTTATACATGGGCACGTAAGCGTGCACGAGACAACGTAGGAGCACGACTTCGCGTCTAGCTACAAGAGTCATAAATAAAGAAAAGCACTTCGTGGGAGGCAACCCATGCTTAATTGTTTGCTTGTTTGTGTGTCATATATCTTTTCATTATTGTTTGTTCTCATGTTTGAATTTGTGAAAATAATTTATTTTGTCTTTAACCTCGTCTTAACTACATATAAAGGCATTTTACAAAAAGGATAAGTATAGGGAAGATTACACACGTTTTTGAAAGAACGTGAACATGAGAACTACGATTAGTGAAAATGATATATATGTGAACATGAGAACTACTAATCTAAGGGCGATCCTCACATTTTGGGTGGAATTTAGGTGGTAAAGGGTTTTTTGTGCTAGTCATGCAACTTCCTATCCGTGAGACGCTTTTGTTAAGACTAATGGCCCACTCCTATATGTCATGAAAAATTAAAAACTTGGTGCCAAAATTACCCTAACCAACATTTTCTCATGGTTTATTACACAAATACACTTGGACAAAGCAAATAATCAAGGATAAGCATAGTTTCAAAGTTCCCGTTTTATTTTTCCTCCCTACACTTAAACTGAACATTGTCCCCAATGTTCCCCGAAAGTATCAAAGTTATGATAATGGAAGGTAATGAAAAACGAAAGAAACTAATACTCCCCTGATTAGCTCGGTAGGATCCGTATGTGAAGTAGTGGTTAAATCCTTTCCAAGAAGAATGTGTGCGTGAAAAGCTCCTTCCAATCTTTTGTTTCTTCTTCTTGATGAATGAAACCTGCACATTTGAAGAAAACAAACGAAACTTTTGCGTAAAATCGGCGGTAATAATATATATAAGACTCTACTAAACTAGGATATAATGCTTGTGGAATGGATGTTTACAGAATTTCTGGAAAATTCCAAAAATTTATAAGTAGCTCAGAAAACAAGAAAAAGTAATCTGTTGTTTTACTCCTTCCGACGCCGTCAGTTGCGATCTGACGCCGTTATCCCGACAAAAACGGTTCGCGATTTTCTGGAAAAAAAATTCTGGAAAATTTACATCTTTAGAATCTTGAAAAATTTCTGCAAAACATCCATTATGACTCGATACAAGCATTTGACTCGAACAAAACGTTTCTTTTGAAAACGTGTGTAATCCTCCCTACACTTATCCCTAATGTAAAATACCTTTATATGTAATTAAGACGAGGTTAAATACAAAATAAAGTATTTTTACAAATTCAAACATGAGAATAAACAATTAATAAAAGATATACGACACACAAATAAAAATAAAAAACAAATACACATGGGTTGCCTCCCAAGAAGCGCTTGTTTTTGTTTGAGTCACGAGCCTGACTCTACCCTTATTTAACGGATAAAGGGGAGGTTTTCCCTACACTTAAGTTTAAGTGCGGGTGATAGTAGTGATACATACCCTTAGGGTGGAAATTTGCTACGTGAGGAGAGGGTGATGGGTGATTTATATGCTCAAAGGAGTGTACTTCATTCATTATAACCTTACCTAAGTCTATTGGTGTAGCCGGTGAATCAAATCTCTCTCCTAAAAATGGATCATCTTCTATCAACTTCAAAAGATTCTTAGTTGAGGATCCATCTTGACCTAATAAACCCGGTTTAAACCCCTAGTGTTTCTTGTTATCAACCATGAATGGGTGATATAAATGTGTAAGGTAATGGGTTACTCCTATATTAGCTTCCACTCTACATGGCCTAGAGTCTACCACCTTTATCAAGAAACTACCTGGGCTATCTATTTTGATGGGTGGATTGGGGCCTAATTCAGTTCCAAGATTCACATCTAAAGACGGAAAATTGGCTAAGGTTTTTGGTTGAGGCTCCGCAAAATTAGGAACTTCCTTAGGACTAAGGGAGAGGTTATGACAACAAGCATGTGATTCCTTGGGGGGTTTCGTCCTGCTTACTGGAATTAAAGAGGGTATGTGTGTCATCCCAACATTTTTCGGTATCGCATATACCTTTTCTAACTTTTTAGGTATATTGTTCATTGCGATTTCTTCACGGATTTCCAGCATGAAGTTGTCAGCTAGGCCCAAGAAAGTGTCATGAGTTTTTCGCATTTGAGCTTTGAGGCATTTTATTTCCTTTTCTTGCTTGTGGACAAATGTCAACATTATGTCCTCGAATTCATCTTGCCGGAACTTTCTTGGGAGCAAAAATTCCTTGACCGCATTCACATGCTTATCAGCATGAGTGGTTACTTCCATTAACGCCTTCACTTGGGCCTCCATATTCATAATTGCTTGTACTCGGGAAGTTGACCCGTTCTCCCAACCTTCCTCTTCATATTGAGCTAGGTCCTCAATAACCTCCCAGCATGCCTCAGCATTGAGGTTACTTAGCCTTCCACCGGTGGCATAATCAATGGTTCGTTGGAGGGAAAGACTGACATGATCATAGAAGAGTTGGACTTGGAGCCAGAGATCAATGCCATGATGAGGGACTTTATGAAGTAAGTCCTTGAATCGAGTCCATGCTTCGTAGAGAGATTCACCTTGACGTTGTTGGAACATCAAGATGTCATTCCTAAGCTTAGTGGTTCTCCCCGGTGGGAAGAATTTAGCAAGGAACCGAGAGGTGAGATCATCCCAACTTGAGATGGAGCCGGCGGGAAGTCACTCAAGCCAATTACTAGCTTGGTCCCGTAGAGAAAATTGGAAGAGACACAGGCGCGTGGTCTCCCGAGTAGTAGCATCAAGGTCGATGGAATCGACAATTTTAAGGAAATCCCTTAGATGCTGATTTGGATCTTCAGAGCGAAGTCCATGGAATGCACATCCGTTTTGCACCAACCGGATGGTGTCGGATCGCAGGGCCGTAGTTTGGGCTTGGTCGGGAAGCTCAATGGTGTTCCTATAGCCTAGGTGGCTTGGTCTCGAGTATTCACCAAGAGTACGGGCTCTTGGCGGGTCAATTGGTGGTGGGTTGATGAATGGTGGGTGGTTATCACCTTCCATGATGAAAAGTGATGGGATTATGAACAAAGGTCACGAAGAAGGGGGATAGACCACGAGAAGGCTAAAAATAAGAAAAAATTTACTTGATAGGAATCAAGAAAAGAAACCTAAACGAGGTGGACTACAAACTAACTATTCTATTCCCCGGCAGCAGTGCCAAAAACTAGATAACGCTACACGCGTCGTTCGGGGTCAAAGGAACTTCCTTTTCTTCAAGCAAGTTTTATAACACCCTAGGCAGTGAACCTAATCGTTGTAGTGTAGTAATTAGGGTAAGCCACGGGTATTGATATCGTTCTCTAGGGGAATAGGAATGCTAGTGAGAAGTTACTACGCTAAGGTTGAGGTTGAGGAAGATTATTTTTTATCTTTTTATGTTTTTTAGGAAATTGAAAGGTACGAATCTCGGGGTTTGGATTTGGGGGTTGGTATTTCTACCGATTACTCTACTTATCTAATTATCTAATCTAAGGTGTATGTAGTCTATGTCTAATTATTGTGTGCTCGTATCATAGTTTAAAGATGTGTTTACTTAGGTTTTACTACTCCTTAATTATCTCCTATTGGTGGTTGAATTGTCACGTCCTTATTCTTAGTTGCGTTGTATGTCTAAAGTTGTAAAGGGTCTCGTCTACAAAACCTACTAGTGATAATAAACTCTTACTCTAAGGCACTCTTTGGATGGTTTAGCTTACAACTACTCAAGGAGTTATATTCTAAGGTTCACAAAGATTTAATTCAAGCATTAAGTACACAACGAATGACCTATCGCATTACTAGATCATTAACAAACTAAGATAAGAGACAACCAATCAATATTCAATAATTAAGTTTCATATTCCCTAAGCAAACACAAAAGTAAATTAGCCGGACATGGAGAACATGCAAGCATACACACAAATAATCAAAGACATAATTGTATTAATGAAGTAAAGCACTTATCTTGATGTAAGATAGGGTTTGGAACCCTAAAATACAGTACAAGACAGCCTTGGTTCGGTTTAGGTTTTTACTCCAAAAGACTACACATCAATACTGAAAAATTCGGATTCTATATATAAGATTACACATGTGACGGCGTCACCTTATGTTTTGTGTTGCCGTCGTATCACCGTCATTAGGGTTTCGTCATGGCCATGCTAGACTTGCGACGGCGCCACCTTGTGCTTGTGACGCCGTCCTCTTCAGCTTCTGACGCCGTCTGGATTGAATCTAGGCCGTCTGAGTTGCGACGGCCTACTCTTTTATAACTTGACGTCGTCACTTGAAAATAAGAGTTTTAGCTTCTGTCCCGTCACAAAATCCTCCGACGGCGTCACAGATAAGCAGTGACGCCGTCACCTTATGTTTTCAGCAGCCTGAGTGTCTCGATTCTTGACTTTGGCCATTTTCTTCATATATTCGCACATTTTCGTCCAAATAAGTGCCATTACAGCAATTTGCCTTCAAGAAACCTAAAAAGTGAAAAGGAACGATATTAAGTAATAACGGATACAAAAGTGATCAAATAAGGGCTAAATGACCCCTCAAAAAGGTACATTTTAAAACCTTATCAAATATCCCTACACTTGGTGTTTGCTTGTCCTCAAGCAAATGTGCTTTTAGCCAATTAATTTATAAGTTAGGGGTCATGAAGCATTGGTTTAAAACAGTCCACAACACATATAAGCCCTGTCATAACAAGCACAAAAATAACATACTAGCACCTCACATGGGGTGTTTGGATACTCACATCTCTCGGGTGTATATGAAATATAACAAGTTGGAAATGGAAGATAAAGACTCATTAACCGGTCCTAGTACATAGATTACCATAGGCTTGAGAATAGATCAAACCTCCATCGCTTTGGCGTAAGCACCTAGGAAAGACTATCAAAGAGGTCTTTAAAGGGTTGTAATGTTAGGCTTACGGTAGGGAAACAAAGGGTTTGGTGGGATAGGCTATTTAGTGGTGGCAAGTCAAAAATCTCTATGTTAAATGCATACGAAGAATGGCGTTGCTAAGCCAAGACTCGACACTCTAGACTCTAGCTAACTGAAACAAACAAACATAAATTTAAAGGATAGATGTAGGATGGTAGCCCGTTTTTTTTTTTTTTTTTGAACACTCTATTTTTTTCTTTTTCTCTTTTTCTATTTTTTTTCAATTTTTTTTCTTCATACACTTTTACTCTACCATCCTCTACGGTAACATCAAAATGATAGGGATTTATAGGTACATCTCTACACTTGAGTTTTTATTACTCTAACACTAATTTGACCTGAATTGAAAAGATCAAAAACACTTGGGGTATGTTATTACGCAAATAATGGAATTTAACGTTCCCTTTCAATCATTTTATAAACTTTAACTTTTTCCCATGAGTCCCAATCGTCCCAAAACTGTGTACAAAGGATATGACTCGACTTAGCAACTCATGCAAGCAACCAGATAATTGAACTAAGGGTTTAGGGTGATAACAAAAATGCACTAAAAGTGAGTGCATACAGGGTAGGCTAAAGCGATTTGGGTGTATATTTGGGGGTGGGGTGTAAACAATGCTCTTCATTGATATTCCTGAAAAACCGAAACATCACAAGAACCGCGAAAAGGATAGGCTCTGAGGGGTTAACTAGGGGTATCGTGTACTAAAGATGAGTACAACGCAAAGGGTGTGGGGGAATTACTCAACCGATGTGGAAGAAGTAATTATATTACGGGTATCAAACAAGGGTTATCCTAATGCCTCTTATCATTTCGTTATTCCTAACTACACAAGTGTAGTCTTACTAGCGATCTCGGAATGCATTCACAAAACAAGTTCTAGAATCTAATATACTACCGGTTCACACTCTAAGCATTAAAGATGAATGCTTTAATTCCTACTAATCTAAGGGCGATCCTCACATTTTGGGTGGAATTTAGGTGGTAAAGGGTTTTTTGTGCTAGTCATGCAACTTCCTTTTCGTGAGACGCTTTTGTTAAGACTAATGGCCCACTCCTATATGTCATGAAAAATTAAAAATTTGGTGCCAAAATTACCCTAACCGACATTTTCTCATGGTTTATTACACAAATACACTTTGACAAAGCAAACAATCAAGGATAAGCATAGTTTCAAAGTTCCCGTTTTATTTTCCCTCCCTACACTTAAAATGAACATTGTCCCCAATGTTCCCCGAAAGTATCAAACTTATGATAATGGAAGGTAATGAAAAACGAAAGAAACTAATACTCCCCTGATTAGCTCGGTAGGATCCGTATGTGAAGTAGTGGTTAAATCCTTTCCAAGAAGAATGTGTGCGTAAAAAGCTCCTTCCAATCTTTTGTTTCTTCTTCTTGATAAATGGAACCTGCACATTTGAAGAAAACAAACGAAACTAGAATTGGAGAGGTTATGACAACAAGCATGTGATTCCTTGGGGGGTTTCGTCCTGCTTACTGGAATTGGAGATGGTATGGGTGTCATCCCAACGTTTTTCGGTATCGCATATACCTTTTCTAACTTTTTAGGTATATTGTTCATTGCGATTTCTTCACGGATTTCCATCATGAAGTTGTCAGCTAGGCCCAAGAAAGTGTCATGAGTTTTTCGCATTTGAGCTTCGAGGCGTTTTATTTCCTTTTCGTGCTTGTGGACAAATGTCAACATTATGTCCTCGAATTCATCTTGCCGGAACTTTCTTGGGAGCAAAAATTCCTTGACCGCATTCACATGCTTATCAGCATGAGTGGTTACTTCCATTAACGCCTTCACTTGGGCCTCCATATTCATAATTGCTTGTGCTCTGGAAGTTGACCCGTTCTCTTAGACAACTGGAATTTCCCAACCTTCCTCTTCATATTGAGCTAGTTCCTCAATAACCTCCCAACATGCCTCAGCATTGAGGTTACTTGGCCTTCCACCGGCGGCATAATCAATGGTTCGTTGGAGGGAAAGACTGACATGATCATAGAAGAGTTGGACTTGGAGCCAGAGATCAATGCCATGATGAGGGACTTTATGAAGTAATTCCTTGAATCGAGTCCATGCTTCGTAGAGAGATTCACCTTGACGTTGTTGGAACATCAAGATGTCATTCCTAAGCTTAGTGGTTCTCCCCGGTGGGAAGAATTGAGCAAGGAAGCGAGAGGTGAGATCATCCCAACTTGAGATGGAGCCGGGGGAAGTCGCCAAGCCAATTACTAGTTTGGTCCCGTAGAGAAAATTGGAAGAGACGCAGGCGCGTGGTCTCCCGAGTAGTAGCATCAAGGTCGATGGAATCGACAATTTTAAGGAAATCCCTTAGATGCTGATTTGGATCTTCGGAGCGAAGTCCATGGAATGCACATCCGTTTTGCACCAACCGGATGGTGTCAGATCACAGGGCCGTAGTTTGGGCTTGGTCGGGAAGATCAATGGTGTTCTGGTAGCCTAGGTGGCTTGGTCTCGAGTATTCACCAAGAGTACGGGCTCTTGGCGGGTCAATTGGTGGTGGGTTGATGAATGGTGGGTGGTTATCACCTTCCATGATGAAAAGTGATGGGATTACGAACAAAAGTCACGAAGAAAGGGGATAGACCACGAGAAAGCTAAAAATGAGAAAAAAATTACTTGATAGGAATCAAGCAAAGAAACCTAAACGAAGTGGACTACAAACTAGCTATTCTATTCCCCAGTAGCGGCGCCAAAAACTTGATAACGCTACATGCGTCGTTCGGGGTCAAAGGAACTTCCTTTTCTTCGAGCAAGTTTTATAACACCCTAGGCAGTGAACCTAATCGTTGTAGTGTAGTAATTAGGGTAAGCCACGGGTATTGATATCGTTCTCTAGGGGAATAGGAATGCTAGTGAGAAGTTACTACGCTAAGGTTGAGGTTGAGGAAGATTATTTTTTATCTTTTTATGTATTTTAGGAAATTGAAAGGTACGAATCTCGGGGTTTGGATTTGGGGGTTGGTATTTCTATCGATTACTCTTCTTATCTAATTATCTAATCTAAGGTGTATGTAGTCTATGTCTAATTATTGTGTGCTCGTATCATAGTTTAAAGATGTGTTTACTTAGGTTTTACTACTCCTTAATTATCTCCTATTGGTGGTTGAATTGTCACGTCCTTATTCTTAGTTGCGTTGTGTGTCTAAAGTTGTAAAGGGTCTCGTCTACAAAACCTACTAGGGATAATAAACTCTTACTCTAAGGCACTCTTTGGATGGTTTAGCTTACAACTACTCAAGGAGTTATATTCTAAGGTTCACAAAGATTTAATCAAGCATTAAGTACACAACGAATGACCTATCGCATTACTAGATCATTAACAAACTAAGATAAGAGACAACCAATCAATATTCAATAATTAAGTTTCATATTCCCTAAGCAAACACAAAAGTAAATTAGCCGGACATGGAGAACATGCAAGCATACACACAAATAATCAAAGACATAATTGTATTAATGAAGTAAAGCACTTATCTTGATGTAAGATAGGGTTTGGAACCCTAAAGTACTGTACAAGACAGCCTTGGTTCGGTTTAGGTTTTTACTCCAAAAGACTACACATCAATACTGAAAAATTCAGATTCTATATATAAGATTACACATGTGACGGCGTCACCTTATGTTTTGTGACGCCGTCGTATCGCCCTCATTAGGGTTTCGTCTTGGCCACGCTAGACTTGCGATGACATCACCTTGTGCTTGTGACGCCGTCCTCTTCAGCTTCTGACGCCGTATGGATTGAATCTAGGCCGTCTGAGTTGCGACGGCCTACTCTTTTATAACTTGACGTCGTCACTTGAAAATAAGAGTTTTGGCTTTTGTCCCGTCCCAAAATCCTCCGACGGCGTTGCAGATAAGCAGTGACGCCGTCACCTTTTGTTTTCAGCAGCCTGAGTGTCTCGATTCTTGACTTTGGCCATTTTCTTCGTATATTCGCACCTTTTCGTCCAAATAAGTGCCATTACAGCAATTTTCCTTCAAGAGACCTAAAAAGTGAAAAGGAACGATATTAAGTAATAACGGATACAAAAGTGATCAAATAAGGGCTTAAATGACCCCTCAAAAAGGTACATTTTAAAACCTTATCAAATATCCCTACACTTGGTGTTTGCTTGTCCTCAAGCAAATGTGCTTTTAGCCAATTAATTTATAAGTTAGGGGTCATGAAGCATTGGTTTAAAACAGTCCACAACACATATAAGCCCCGCAAAAGTCATAACAAGCACGGAAATTACATACTAGCACCTCACATGGGGTGTTTGGATACTCACATCTCTCTCGGGTGTATATGAAATATAACAAGTTGGAAATGGAAGATAAAGACTCATTAACCGGTCCTAGTACATAGATTACCATAGGCTTGAGAAAATATCAAACCTCCATCGCTTTGGCGTAAGCACCTAGGAAAGACTATCAAAGAGGTCTTTAAAGGGTTGTAATGTTAGGCTTACGGTAGGGAAACAAAGGGTTTGGTGGGATAGGCTATTTAGTGGTGGCAAGTCAAAAATCTCTATGTTAAATGCATACGAAGAATGGCGTTGCTAAGCCAAGACTCGACACTCTAGACTCTAGCTAACTGAAACAAACAAACATAAATTTAAAGGATAGATGTAGGATTCTACAATTGGTTTCAGAGCCTTGTGGCTCTCGATCTAGGGTTTATAAGTTTTTCGTCTAATTAGGGTTTATATCCTAATTGATCTAGGGTTTATTGCAGCAGTCGTTAAAAATAAAGAGGCAGCAGATGGAAGGTACTGATTGAATCAGCAGATGTGAAGATGATCCGGTTTAATTTTGTTGTGATTGGTCATTCACATGTGGTAGCACACGGTATTATGCTTTTTATTGTGATTGGTCTATTCGCAATTTATTTATTTTGGTCAAGGTCATTCATGTGGGGCTAGTGTTTGTACACGCATGATTTCATGTGACATAAAAAGCAATACTGGTTTTATACTCGCATCTTGATTGGTCAAAAGTGGATTACGTGGGATTGATACTATGGGCATTTAATTGGTCATGAGTGGTCATTTCTACCGATCACATTGTTACTTCTTGCTGATATCACGTGGGCTGTTCTTGTCTCACCTTCTTGTTTGGATTTGGTGGAGATGTGCTATCAAAGGAGATTGGAATAATTGGCCACGTGCAAGTGGATCTGATTGGTGGTATTTATCATGGTGGATACACTCTATCACGTGGGATAACATCAAGTGTGGTAAGGTGCATTCTTATTACAGTGGTCATATGGTTATCTTGATTGTTTTGTTGCTGCTGATCCAATAGCTGGTCCCACTACTCTTTGTATACTGATCTCGTAAGTCCCAATCAGTTGTGTTATTATACTCATCCCGTGGGGCAATTTTAATGCAGGGCTCACAATAACAAAGTACTGGTCTTGCTATTAGTCCTCATTAAACTAGGGCCCACTAATTGGTAATTTTGTGTGTTAGTGGTTATTACTTCATGTTTTTTCATTGTGAGTGATTACGTGGGCTATATTGGAGCGCATGATATCAGTTGTTGCTGATGTTGATAGGACAGTACATGGGCAATTATATTTGCACTAATTTATGGTTATTGTTACCTCGTCTCAGTGGATACAGGCTTTTCTTGCAAATACTATTTGTATCCAATCAGTTAGTGCTGCTTGCTTATATGGTTTCTGCTGCTGTGATAAAAAAAAAGGTATTTCTGTTGATCAGTTTCTGCTGATAGCATAATTTCGGTTGACGCAGGTTGGTTTCTGATGATATAGTATTTTAGGTCTGAAGACGCCCTTGGATTTTTGAACGATGATGATGTATATGGTTTGTTTTGGAGATTCAGTGCATGATATAATTCTTGATTGGAACAGTTATACACTCTTTACAAATATTTTGGGGGGCATATGATACCATACAGTTCATGATATGATTATTAAAATAGAATAATCATAAGCATCGAGTGGTTTCTGGTTGATCCGTCTGAGCTCACTGAGACTATCGGCCATTGCATGTGATAGCCATGCGTATATTGACTACAATAATTATTCAAAGACAATTTATGGTGTCTTTTTCGCACTGAAGGAAGAAATGATATATCCTACTGAGTTCATGATTCAAGCAGATGGTTAGTATATTTTTCATGGGAAGCATATTGTTTATATACTTACCATCTACATGCATCACTTGAGGGGAAGTGTCTACGAGTTGCGCAAGTCCCCTATTAGAAAAAGAGGAAGAAGATTCATAGTGTGGAGCTTATTATTGTGATGACATGTTTTAGCATTGTTTCTTCATACATGTTGTTTTGTAATACCAAGAAACTAGAACTTAACCTAGTCAAATTCCAGTTAGGGGAAGATTGTTGGGAATTGCCGAGTTGAAGATTACAAAACCACGAGCAAGAATGAAGAATGAAGAAACAATGAGGGCCTAATATGTAATAGTTAGCTTAGCTTTTCTAGTAAGCTAAGATTAGGGTTTTTGTAACCTCCCTCTAGTATATAAAGAGGGTAGGCGTCTATGTTACAGGTATCCTTTCATTTTATTTTATAGCAGACATCTCCCAATAAGAGTCTGATCAAACGCGTAAGAGCGTAGTTGTAGTAGTAATAGTTTTCATTTTCAATAAAGAAAACCTTATTAGTGATGTTGATTGTGTTAATTATTATCTGCTGTGCATTCAACCAATCAATGTTGCTCATACCTAGTTGAGTCCGGATCTCCGATTCTACAATTGAAAAGCTAAGCTAACTATTACATATTAGGCCCTCATTGTTTCTTCATTCTTCATTCTTGCTCGTGGTTTTGTAATCTTCAACTTGGCAATTCTCAACATGGGCCACAAAACATAACGGGTTCCTAGAAGTCAAGTCACAAGGCATTAGTGAAGGGTGCCTAGAGATCGAGTCAAAGGCATTAGTGAAAGGTGCCTAAGGTGTACATTCGATATGGTGTGATTCGATGTACAAGATAGATTAGTATTGGGTCACAAGGATATTGTCATCCTTGTTGATATTGTCAAAAGGAGTAGATCTCCTTTGGGGTTAGTTGTTGGTGTAGTGTTGGGTAGTAGTTCCTTCTTTGTAATGGAACTCGGTATCTAGCCTAGTACCGGATAAAGGGTAGGCGACGTTGTGTTAGGATTGGTTCTCCTTGGTGAAAAGGACTCGGTGTTTAGCTTAGTACCGGAAAAAGTGTAAGCGCCGTTGTGAAGGCTTCTCCGCCATAAAGAGTTGGTTTCGTGTAGTGAAGCAACTCTCGAGTAGGTGACTCGGGGAGTGGAGTAGGGCAAGGAAGGTGTCTTTGTAGCCGAACCACTATAAATCCTCGTGT
Source organism: Chrysanthemum makinoi (assembly GCA_910596185.1). Lineage (NCBI taxonomy): Eukaryota > Viridiplantae > Streptophyta > Magnoliopsida > Asterales > Asteraceae > Chrysanthemum > Chrysanthemum makinoi. The sequence goes on from OU343221.1 coordinate 162,888,867, forward strand.
TGGTTTGTCTATCCTTTTACTTATCGCTTTACTTTTATTCTTGCATTACATTGTTTATTTTCTATGTAGTTGATGTCTATGTTTGTGATACATACTTGGTCTTTCATATAGTCATAAACTATATTTAACACTTTACATATTATGACACGCTTGATCAAGAAAAAGCAACCGGACTAATAATGGTGAAACTTGATTTATAATGAACCATTAATCTTGCGGAATCTTATGTGATATTAAGGGGTTGGCCTTACATGCCGTAATACGTTAAATGCATCCTCGCGTCGAGATTAGCAAATGCAATGGTTTATACTATATTTGATACAAAAGTTTTAAGTTTGAAACGGAAACGTATTCACCCCCCTCTACGTTTTCACAATTGGTATCAGAGCGGGTTGGCTCTAGTTTTTAAAACATATGGTTTTCGAAACGAGTAAGGTCCTTGTATCAAATTTTTGGTGAAGTCAAGCATAATATGAAAAGTGTTTTGTTGATTTTTTTCTTTGAAGTTTTGTTGTTAGATATCTTGTTAATCAAGCTTGAATAAAGGTAAAAATGGGTAATATAACTTCACTAAAAAGTCTACAAAGGTTAAACCTTTTCGTCTGGTCAAAACATGCATTTTTGTAATTCTGTGTGAGATCCGCGGATCCCTCAAGTTACATTGGACGGATCCCTCAAGCAAGGGATCCGTGGTACAGAAGACAGTTTTTGTCTGAATTTCAAAAATTCATAACTAATTAACCATAAGTCGTTAGAAGTCGTGCCACATATTGTTTTAAAGGTATTTGAGTCTACTTTCATTTAAAAATAATATTTAATAAACTGATTCAAAACAAAAATTTACAGAATTATTGATTTATAATAGAAAGTCATTTTTTGATCATAACTTTTGCACAAACTTTTGATCTAACTGGAGACGGATGTTTTCGTCTTTATATAACAATGTGTGCTCTTTTTAAATTAAGGTTTTGATCATATTTATAAAAGAAACTAATCAAGCTTGGTATACATGTTTAACACAAAGCGATGAAAAGAACTTTCGTATGCTATGCTAAATGATAAATTGTCTTCCTTGCATTACTTGATTATTTGCTTATCTCAAATAGCTTTTTTGCTTGTTTGATTGAATAACATATGTGGTTTCCTTACCTTGCTATTCATTCTCTTGCTTGTCGAGTTAGTAATTTTATACTAATCAATGTGCTACTTGAAGGAGTGTTTGGGATAATATCTAGTTGTGTCGAAAATGTTTGTTTTATAAGTTGAAAAATGTTTAAAACATATAACACACTAAATGGATTTTTGATTGAGTTTGTCATGTGTGCAACATAAATGTTGTATGTGCTTATATGATTTTTTGATTTCATATTTTCTTGTATCGTTTTCTAAAAACAACAAGAATGTACATCGGATCATAACCTACACTTGTGTTGATGATGTACTATCCCGTTTTTCTTTTCATGATCGCTCTCCAAGCTTCATAGTAAGATTGACAACTTGATTATTTCATCCGATATACTCAAGTAAATTATTTTGCAACGCAAATATAATTGTTCATATCCGAGAGTCCAAACTCGAGCTTTCCAACAACATATGTTGAACTAGCTCATCCAACCATCTTTTTGTTCACCATATGGACAACTTTTAACTTTTTTTGACACCTTCGTCACCTTAGTTGTTTCAAGTATAATATTAATAAAAACGAAGAAAAGAATCATCATTGTTACTCTTCGATAGGACTTTGTAGGAATATAAATTTTCCTAACTTGAGAATGAATACTGGAGAACTTATTGCACTAGAAACTCAATTTAACCTAACGGTTGAATTGCTTCCTTGATAGAAGTTGGGTATGTGGAATCTCCCGTAAAAATGGTCGTGTTTAGCCGTAATTGAGCACCGCTAGTAATAGTCTCATATTCATTCTTTCACTTGAGAAATTTATTCTCCTATGTTTTCCTAAAGTAAGTTTACAATGGAAATACTTTGCATTGTCTTAGGATTACTAATCAAATAAGTTGTAAAATTAATTTTTCTTTTAGTTAATCACAACCACTTGCCTCATCAAGCGATTATCTTGCTTTGATCGAGAAGAGCTATATGACTTCATGGACGAAGCTCATTGTATGCTAATCACCATCCTTAATGACTAGATTGTCCTAAACTAGCACCTAACAACTCTTTTGTCTTGAACACCATCACGTGCTCTTTTCTTTCAAGACACATACCTTTCATGTCATTGTTAGTGTAAATGATTTACTAATCTAGACTGTAAATCTGTTTTGGGCTTCTTGAATAGTGCTTGTTAAGCTTGCTAAACCTTTGTGTTATTTGTGAGCTCGATCTCATTTGATTGCCTATATGTGATCTCTACATGCTCTCCTTGCTTTGCTTAACGTGTATACATGTGTGCTTGCTGTAGAAATAATGTGTTTCATAATTCGAAGCATAAAGCAAAATTCTGCAACTATTCTGTTAAGAAAATCTGTCTCAGACGCCGGATCCCTTAGATGTAACTAGACGGATCCCTCATGTAAAGGATCCGTGGGATCCGGGTGGACATAAGTTCCTTTTTAGCCTTCTTGCATCAATCCAACATTCTAGACCTTATTGGACTATTTAAACATGCTACATTAGGATCACTTAAACTTTCCTTAGGCTCAGTCAATCTCACATTCACTCATGGATGACTTAGGATCACATTCGAAGTATTTTTGATTTATCATTACTTCAAAACTCTACATCTTTCTGCTCCATTGTTTACACATTGTTCCTATCATCTCAAAACACCTAGTTTGATATTTCTCTCAATTTTAGCAAATTGATTTTAGTCATCCTTACCTCAAAATAGGCCAAAAACTAGTTTTTAATTTCTTATGATTTTTAAGGAATTTTCCAAATCTCTCTTAAGTCATCATCTAACCTCTAGGATCATTTAACACCACTTAACACTCTCAAATTTCTTAGTGTCATCTTTAATCATCCAATGGTGCTCATAAAGCCCCATTTCCTTCCATAAAAGGAAATCATTAGCTACCATCAATCATTTTCTCTTGATCATTTAAGTCCATCTTCATGTAAGACACTTAATAGACTGAGTAACTTAGGATATGTAGGTGCTAGACCTTGCTAGAACCCAATCACCTCCTTTTCACCTCATCTGTTAGCCGGATCCCTAGACTTAAGCTAGTCGGATCCCTCTAGTGAGGGAACCGGTGGAACCGTGGAACAGTAGGTACATTATCTCTTTAGATAATCATTTCAAATTTCCTTTTTCCACACAAGCACTTGTTCAACACTTAGGATTATCATTTTCTTATGTGTTTATAAATGAGTTGCATTTATATGATTCTTTACATGTTCTTTCCTTTCGTTTCATGATTTTATGTGAACAATTTATCCACTTGTATAAATGTTTTCCTTTTGTACTAACTCTTTTGGATTATTGTAGGATGACAATGGTCGATTTCATCATTAAGTCTATTCATGCTCATTCGCACATTTTTTTATATTCCTAATCTTACATCATCCTAACCACAACTTCCATACCTCTAAGTCATAATGATGATTTCTATCATTATCACCGTGTCCATGGTCTAGTTCATGAACTACGTGATGAGGTATGTCTCATGTTCTACCACATCCTACTTGTGTCAACCACAACCTTAAACCACAAGCTTATTGTGTCAACCACATCCTACAAGTGTCTCACTACTACTACAATTAATGGTTGCTCAACCATCCTCCACAAACATCTATGTTGTCAAAAGCCAAGTGAATTTCGTAATGAAATGCGTCTCATCCCTAAGCACATTTTTTTTACCTTGAACAAACCTTACAACCTCTAAACCAACCATGATGATGCAAGTAGTAGGATTATTCTCTTTTTGACACTAATCCTTTCCTTGTAGGTTCATATATATACACTTTGATGTGTATGGGATTCTCGTCTATTTATGGACGAAATTTTACACTAATTCTTTTCTTTGTAGGTTCACTCATAGACATGGGTGTGTATATGGAGCACTTATCTTCGGACGAGGTTTACTTTTTTTTGTAGGTTCTTCTTGACGCCCTCGAGCTAGGGGAGCTTCCGTCGAGCATTTACAAAGTGCATCATATGACTTACTCGTCCAAGGACGAATATAACTTGCACTAACTTTTTGTTTTCTAGATTTTTAAAACACACTAGGAGAACTTGACACTCTCAATAAAGGGGAGTTTTTCGTCAAAACAAAAAAAAACATTGCAAATTTTGCAATACTTTTGTCATAGCCATCCTAAAATACTTGACGCCCTTAACAAGGGGGAGCAACCGTCAAGGGGGAGCATGCACACATTCATTCTTCAAAATTCCAGTTTGTTTCAACAAAAGAGATATTTCTTTCTCATCATTTTTTTAACACTAACCTTGATATAGGTTATGCTTCAAAATTTTGATCCATTAATCCGTTGGCAACAATGGTTATAATTCAAAGGATCTTTCTATTTTTTTGTGTGATTCTCTAGGTTCCTCTTAAAGGCGAGATCACCACCTCTTGAAGACGTGCAAGCTCAAGGTCATGAGTTTCTACGCTTCGTCATTAGTGTTTCGTGTTGAACGTATTGGCGTGGTGTGCCAATTGGAGAAATAAGGTGTTTTTATTTTAACTTCACTAGGGATGATGCAAACTCGCCATTCTTGGGAGAAATTAAGTTTAAAGGACACACCCTTTTTGTTTCGATAAAAGGGGGAGAAGAGTGTAAACGGAGAAGGTAATGGATAGGAAGTACGGACACAAGTAACTTTGACATTTCACCTATCTATTACGTTTACATATATTTTGTCATCATCAAAAAGGGGGAGATTGTTAGTGCAAATATTACGATATTTAATCTATACATTCTCATTTGTTTTGTTGATGACAAACATGTAACTTGTAATACATAACGTAAAATGTATAAGTTACTTGTAATTATATTTTGTCTCAACACCTCTCGACGACTCAAGTCCTTGTATGCTACAACACAGGTTTGTACATGTTTGTTATGTTGCGTTATGATCAAACCCCCAACAAACCATTAAAACATGTTTAGTTAAATAGTTTATGTATAACAACTAGTGTTTACATATTGGGTAAATATATACACAACTAGTATGTATTATAATGGATAATATAAATGGGTAGAAACTTAAGTATTTGACCCATTGACCAAATACATTCAATGTAGTTGGATAAAACCCAAAGTCTAGAAACATTGTACCTTGGTGGGCACTCATAACCCATTTGACTAGATGTATTGCTTCCATTAGATACATTGTATCTAATCTAATACCCATGGATCAAGCCATAACCCATTTGACTAGATGAATTGCATCTTATAGATACATTGAATCTACTTGGTACCCATAACCCATGACCCATTACCCAAAACCCATGGGTAAAAGGGAGCGTCCCACGGATCCCCAGTAATCACTGGATGGATCCCTCAAAGGAGGGATCCATGGGATCCGGGGAACAGTGGCTATTTTTCTTTTATAAATAGTGAGCCATTTCTTCATTGTTAGACACACCTTCACACATAGTTTCTCTCCACCATTTCTAGGATATTTAGATCATTAGGAAACATGTAAACCACCCTCATCTCATATGATCATAATGCTTCTAACTCTCATTTGTTGTAAGCATACTCCCGAAGTGATCCTCCTAAGCAAGCGTAGAGATCTTGCATATTTACCTACTGAAGTGATCACCCAACACAAGCATACAAGCACATGAAGATTGTAGGACCTTACTTTTATCAACCTTATCACAAATACCCACGTTTTGCTTAGAACACGTTAACACACAAACACAAACTATGCGTGAAACCAAAGAAATAAAGATGAGAAAGATGGTGACTTGATGTTATGCGTATAAACAAGATAGAGAAATGAAAACAATAAGATGTATATTGCTCCAAAGAAAACACACACACACACACTCAAGCACACCCCTCAAATGACCATTTGAGGGGTATTTATAATACAAGTAACTAGATGCCCTAATGGGTTTGGCATGAGCTTTTCGTGGGTTGGACATGGATTGGTCTTTGGATACTTAAGCTTCAAATGGCTAGCATAATCATAACGCCTAGCCATTTAGCTTAGTCCAATCCACGAGCCCGTTGACTATTCTATCACGATATTTAACACACGTTACAAAGTTCCTAATCGTGAATGACCATCACTTCTAATAAAACTATTAAGGCTAACAATCTCCCCCTAAGGGGTGGTCATTCAAATGATGCTCCACTTGATAAGGTCTTTACTTTTCTCGAGCTTGAACTTTGTGTGTAGATATAGAATAGTCTTGAATCTTTGTTCCTTCATGCTTTGTGATCAGATAATGTGGTTGTCTGCCGTTGTCAACTTCGTTGGTTAGGTATCTCCACGTCATTTTCACCATGCTCACACTTCTATATGACTTTGAGTTTCCAATGATGAAGTTCTCGAGTCTTTACACTTTGTAGATTCTTTGACATTGACGAAGAATCATCTTTAACTTTGAGTTGCCTTTGATTTTGATGAGAACTTTCATGTGTTGTTGGTATGAGCATGTGGCGAGTCTGCACGATCCATCCGCTCCAGAGCTTCCATAAGAAGAAAACATAAAACAGGTTAGTAATAAGCGGATTCCGGCAGTTACAAGTTTGAATTTCGAGGGTGTTAACAACATAGTGTGAAAACACATCTCTAATTCTCACAAAGGCCGTTCTGAACTGAGTCCTACAAGTGAGATAACGCGATATACCGAAGTACATCTACATTCGATGAGTCGCTGAGGACACCGAAGCATCACCCCACGACTGTAGACCGTTTGAGACACACTAAGCGTAATCCACGGGAGTTACCGAAGTGACCTGCTGTCAGGGCTGCTTGATGTTGACCCTGGCAGGAGTTTCCATTCAGTCACTGAAGATCACAAATGTGAAACTTCTCATAAATGTTCTGGCAGATTGCTAAGATCTGCGTAGGACTCTAGAATATATCACTTGTGCCCTTAATGATGAACAACAAGCGATGTCATGTCATGTGTTCTTATGAGATCTTTTGATGAATCTCGTGGCTCTAGACTCAATAAGTGCATTATGGTTTTCATAAGCGGAGACTAGGGAGAGGGTCTCTGTGACAACTCGTATTTTCAGGTCATATTTCAAAACATTACTCATGCTTCATCATTTATCATTTATCGTAAACTAGATTTACGAGTATTAAATTCACGTAACCGTATTGGTTTAGCTGTGAATTCATGAACATATCATCAAGGACATTTCATATAGACTAGGTTTAGTCTACATTTCATTGGCATCATTATCATCATATCGGTTCATGCATGGATTTGAATTTTTCATTAAACGTTTATTTTCCTATTAAATAAACGCTATCGCGTAAGTATTTATTTTGAATATTGATCCGACATTTCCAAAAATATTCCTAATATATTTTTATACTCATTTTAAGATTATAAAAATTATATTATTAATTTTACCCGATATTTTCAATTTATTTCGTATATAAATTGTTATATTTATATAATTACGACGGTTTTCTTAAAAACTACACGATAATTATTATTTCACTCAACTCATGTAAGAAATGTATTTTTATAATTTTTATGACCTCAATATATTTTATCTTGACCCGTTAAAAGTTATTTTTATCTAACGCTACCCTAAATACTCAAATGTGTATTCAACTTACCACATATCTTCAAGTAACTTACATATTACTACACTTAAACATAATTAAAAAAAAAATTGTATTTCTTAAATAAATACATCCCCTTGTCGACACAAGGGGGTTAGTCACTCACTACTTGCTAAAATATCTACAACTTATATCATATTATACTTATAATTTGCAAGATATTACACATACAACTTAACCATTCAAAGTGTAAACCATTTTCTTCCTCTCCTCAAGCATAGAACCGGCCATCCATACAAAATCAAGAAGGAAGCTTCAAAATTTTCTAGGCAAGGTTTTAACACTCTAGTATCACTTTTGATTAAGGTTTTGCAATAAAAACCTTGGGTGATTAGGAAAATCCTTTGATCATAAACCTCATCAAGTAACTAGTAAGCATTCATATTCATGTTTTTATTTCATATTCATTGTTATGGTCATTTCATTTTACTTGAGAAAACATGCAAGTCTCATGAGGTTTATACCACTTTTTCATTAATTTTAAGGGTTATATATATTGGTCATCCTATAATTATTCCTTGTTATTAATCACTCTTGGTGATGTCTAGGAACCCATGACACCCTAAGAAGATGTATGGTAGGATTAGAATAGCTTCGGAGTTGTTTTGAATTGGTTAGAATAGGTTTTGCGCGTGAAAAACTCATTTCGACAAGTCTAATTAAGGGTCTGTCCTTATTTTTGAATTCTGGAATTTTCGACAGTAAGCAAAATATTTTGGGCTAGATATTTGGAAAATATACTTTAAAACGAAAACATGGCCGCTTGAACGGGTTAAAACGGAGCTATAACGAAGAAGTTATGAATTTTTGAAGTTTGACGACGAAAACTATTAATTCCAGAAAATTCAGCAAGCTGTCTCGACTTTTTACGAGTCAAAAATGAGTCTTAAGCGTTGTTAAATGTGTCGACTTATCAAAAATATATTAGTATATGTTATCACGATTCCGTGGATATATAAAACGTAGAAAACGGACTTATAACGACAAAGTTATTCACATTTTAAAAAGTTGCCGTAACTTTATTCTATTAGAAAAATTAATATACTTTCTATTAAACACATACTACGTCAACGAGGGACCATGTTGAAGGTCGTTTTTAACAATGACGAAGTACTTTTTATAAAGTGATGTCTTATAGTAAAAGTAAGTTCGCCAAGCATATTTTCCAAAATGTATGACCGTTTTTTTAGCGGAGTTGTAATGAATAAGATACGGTCACTTAAACTTTGCCGAAAACCATACTTTACCTATATTTTTCTCCGTGATCGAGACCTCTAGGATGAAAACTTAAACACTAAAACTTTGAGATAATGATACAAGCTTCCCAAAACCGTTGAGTTGTTTTCTTAACACTCGACGTACACCATTTTTCGACTAGCTTTTCAAGGCCGTTTAGTCACTTTCATGAAAAATTTCAACAACATTATTTTACGACGAAAAGTTATAATTTCATAATAAATCACTAAATGATTATCGTTGGATATCATTTCAATGTAAATACATGTAAAGTAATATAAAAATGGTCAAGACGTTAAAAGATTATTTCTCGACGAGAAATATTATTTTCAAAAATTCATAAGTGGTATAGATATTATCCGAATTGCATGCATAACATTACATCATGACTTATTACATATCATATCATTCATAATAGGTCAAGTTTAGAGATTCACGCTACATTTCGGTGTATCCACTTTTGTCATCATAATCATTGTAACAGGTAAGTTCCATAGCCCCATTTTCAATTGTTTTTATACTACTTTTGGGGGAGATACATGCTCAACTGTTTTCATTTACTTTTACAAGTACTTTAAACTCTTACATATTACTGTGAGATAACTTCTATCATGATCACCATTGTTTCAAAAACCGAATGTTGTACTATATTAATTGTTCTTGTTTGAGTGGTATAGTTCTACGTCATATAAAGTTCTAAATCAGTTGACTACTGAAACATTGGGTCATGTACTATTGATTATGTGCTATAGTTCTACGTCGTATAAAAGTTCTATGTCAGTTGCCTACTGATACATTAAGTCATGTGCTATTGATTATGTGTTATTGTTCTACGTCAAGTTAGGTACTATTGTGAATTCATTTGACATCATGTGCTTGAACATAAACTATACATATTTTGGCAATGAGTTGTAAACACACAGGTTGCAAGTTTTGTATGGGCGGAACTTGGAACTGAGTGAATTTACAATGCCTTTGCTACATAAACGATTTTGAAAGGCTTTACATTTCAACTCAAACTCTATGAACTCACTCAACCTTTGTGTTGACACTTTTAGCATGTTTTATCTCAGGTATCTAAGGGATTCACTTCATGACATCCATATGGACATATCATAGAGTCATGGTGACGACAGTCACACATGGGATTTATGCATTTTAAAACATCGTTTGACTGTACTAAACTTATATTCCGCACATGTTGATTTTCATTTGGGACCTATACTTTGTAAACTCTGATTATTTTATTAAATCAAACGATGTATTTTCCAAACGACACTTTAGGTCGTTCAATATATCTCAGAATCTGTGATGCTATGACAGTTAATCCCCAGGAATTCCATTCCGCTGCTAAACAGGTAATTTGGGGGTGTGACAGATTGGCATCAGACCTTCAGTTATAGAGAACTAGGTTGCATCATTGACCCTAGACTATAACTACATCATTATAGCATCTTATCATTTCATCATAAGTGCATGTTCACTTTACATGCGGTTTATACGTACATTTTTCGAGTCATTTACTTTCATTTCAAATCGATTGTCACATAGATGCCTTTAAATACCCATCCCATTATCATTTCCTCCTACTCCAATGTGGAGAATGCTTTGTCATTCCTTATCACAATTTTTATATCAGCTGATTCATCACCGATAACGTCGAATACCGAGATAAACCTTTAAGTAGGGCGAAGTCTCTTTCACTCCTTTGTTTCACCACTAACATGTCGAGTTACACGTTATTCACACATTAAGTCACTAGACCATCATACATTTGAAGCACTTACGACACCTCATAACCCATCTTTTGGGAACCCGTCGATTATTTTGAAAAGTAACCTCAAACTTATCACCTCACATCACATCTCTTTAGAGCGCTTATTCTTAACATAGGACTTTGCTACGTCTCACCTTTCCTCTTATCTTGAAGAGTTATGGCACCGAAGAAAGCTGCACCAGACATGACACCAGCTGCTATCCAAAGGTATATAGAGGATAGTATAGCCGAGGCACTAAGGAAAGAACGAGCAACGATAGCTGCTGCTGCTGAGGCCACGGCTGCTGCTGAAGCTGCTAGACTTGCTACTGCTACAGGAGCTGCAGGAGGATCTGGAGTTCGAAATTGTACATACAAGGACTTTAAGAACTGTGATCCTATAAAGTTCAAAGGCACGGAAGGAGCCACTGCTATGGTTCGATGGTTTGAGAAGATGGAGTCTGTGTTTCTTCTATGCAATTGCCCAGATGACTACAAGGTGAAGTTTGCCACTGGTACACTCTTAGATGGCGCAATGTCATGGTGGAATTCGTATGCAGCCTATTGGTATCTAAAATGCTTACAAGCTCACGTGGGATCAATTCAAGAGGTTGTTGACAAAGAAGTATTGTCCACGCACGGAGGTGAAGAAATTAGAAACGGAATTTTATGAGTTAGTGACTGTTGGTTATGACATCGAGACCTACATTAGGAGGTTTCAAGAATTGGTTGCACTATGTCCATCAATGGTTTCGGACAATGAGAAACTACTGGAAAATTTCATTGGAGGACTTCCACAATGTATTCAAGGGGATGTAACTTCTTCCGATCCATAAACAATTGAAGAAACTATCAGGATAACTCAAAAACTCATGGCTCAAGTCGTGAAAGGGGAAAACATTATCAACAATAACCGTAACAACAATCACAACAACCAAACTAGCAACAATAAAAGGAAATGGGAAAATGACCAGGGAGGTTATGATAACGACAACCAAAACCGTAACACTAACCATCACCAACAACTGAATAGAAGACAAGAAGTCGCCAGGGTCTATGTTGTTACACCAACAAAGGGAAGAGTTTATACTGGAAACTTACCACGATGCCACCAATGCACGCTACATCATAATGGTCCATGTGGTATATGCTTTAGCTGTCACAAAGTGGGACACCTTGCTAAGGACTGCAAGGGCAAGGCCATAGTTACATGTTACGAATGCGGGGAGCAAGGACACTATCGGAATCAATGTCCTCAAAACCAAGGTCAACAAGTTGAAGGTGCTCATGGGAATGCATACATGTTAGAAGGAGGAGAAGCTCGTCATGGTCTCAACAATGCGGAAGACTGAAGAAGTTCGGAAACTAACAGTCTTAATTTTCCTTATGTACTATGTCGTACTAAGTTTATGTCTTCCATCGTATTCGGATCTTATGACTTAAGATGTACTACTTTTGATAAACCACTCGTTGTAAAATATTCTCATTAAGCGTACTTTCTTTTTGTTAGGATCCAAATATTATTGTGTTGATGATTCGGATGGTCTTGGATGATCAAAATACATGTTTTCCATAGTTAGAGAGTTAGTAGAGAGAGAGGGTGTTCTTGCTAGAGGTTTACACAAAAGTATGGAATATTCGATTGAAAGCACCACCCCTTCCATGGATGGAAGGGGTATTTATAGTTACAAACATACCGTCCTCCTATCGGACTGTGGATCGGCATACAAGGGTAAAGACCCGTCCTTCCTCCACGGTGTTACACTAGACTAAGCTACGCTACAAATTAATTAATTAACTACTACATAACGTAAATAACTACAAGTCTACGAGCGAACTTATGCTAGATAACATTTGGGGTGACCGACTCTTCACTAAGGAATTTTCTAATTCCTAACAATGTCACCCTAAGGGAGGTCACCCCATGTTTTACATTTCGAATCCTAGCATTCTATTCTTGACTTTGTTCTTGAGCTCGTAGACTTGAATTCTTCATTTCTGCAATCTTTGTGCTTTTGTAGCGATTCTTCAAAGTCCGCGTAGTTTTGTACTTTGAGTGGAGGTCTTTGAACTGATCCACATCTTGATGATCTTTGAGCTTTCTTTGAGATCATCACCACAAAGAAATCTCTGGATCACTCTTTGTTGTGTTGCCATCATGTGAAGTTGTGACTTTCGGACCGACATGCTCACCCTTTTGAATCATGACATCTTTCCATCAGAGTAGCGGAAGCCTTACTGGTTCATGATATTTGCAGCAGTGGGCGTAAGCATAGTATGAAATATCGAGCCAGGTTATGTAGATATGCACCAGTCATGATTTCTTCAATTAAGTGAGGATGCCGTGAGCATGCGGCTTTGGATTGACTCCTCAATTCTGACACAGCAACCGTCCAAATGTACCGCAAACAACGTTAGCAATAAAGCGCACGAAAGTGTCTTTGATCACTTTCGTTGAATTGAGGTACACGCCCACGGTTCCCGTTGATCAGACAAGTACCGCTGTGATCGTAGGATTTCTAAGAATCTCCTTGACAGGGTTTCGCAATGTTCTAGCTGTTCTCAAACCGAACGTCTCAAAGAAGACAACACGGAGTGAGTGAACCAAAGAATTGAGATTCACTGATTGATGAAAAATGATTTGAAAAACAATCGCGTATTGCTTGAAGAAAGAGTTTTGCAATACGACGAAGGTTTTATGAGAAAGATCAATTTTCAATCAAAATACTTTTTGTATTAGAGAATGAGTACACATTCGACGTGCTAGCGAAAAGAAGAGATTCGCACATCGAACGATTTTTCTAAAATGTATTTTTCAATCAGATATACTTTTTGAATTTGAAATGAATACACATTCGACGTGCTAGAGAAAAGAAGGTTTGCACATCGAACGGTTTTTCCAAAAGTATTCGTCAATTCCATTCCTGGACCAAGGTTGATTCAAGAATGAATATCCCCATCGTTTCTATCCAGTTGTCACAAGCTTGATCTTTTGCAAGATTTCACATGTCACCCACCAAGAGCTTGTTAGATGTTGGCTCTAGAAGGATTTCCATCTTCATCGTGAATATTGTCACATATCACTCGGATGTTCTGGCAATTACCACAAGGATAACGCGTAGGACTCTTAATATATTCTTACTTTCCACATTATGTGAAACAGCAAGTCTTTAAGAATTTAGTGTCCTAATGAGATATTGTGGATGATCTCTTGGCTCTAGACTCAATAGTGCACATTTGGTTCCTATGCCGGAGACTAGGGAGAGGGTCTCCTTCTTCAATATCAACAATCTCTAAGAGAAAGTTGATAGATAATGTCGGTTCCCCGTGAGAATGAAACAAGCCCTTTTAAGAGGAACTTGAGTGGCTTGGGAAGTTTAGTGCAAGGCCACTGGGTCCATGACGTCGTGTCTTCAATACCAGTGTTACCTTAGTAACCACTAGTAGTATATGAATTGAACCCGGTTTCTGCCCTAAGGTTGAATTGATGGAGGGCTATTTCTTTTCACCCTTTTTACATTCAATTCTTTTTCATTCTTCAACCCCTTGGTAAGCTTACCGAGACTTCATAACTAGAACCTTGTTGGGTTTATTCCAGATTTAGCTCGGCTCTCAGTCCGCACTCTTATCATATCTCACTTTTCTCCTTTTTTCAATATACCTAAGGACTCTACACTATCTAGTGGATTGTCCCGGGGTAGATCCCTCCGGCTCTGGCGGGATCGTGGGAACAAATACCTAACCTAACCATCCTTATAACTCCATACATAAAGTAAAATGGTCGGTCTTTTGGTACAGTTCATTCTTCCTTGAAACCAATTGAAAAATCATTTGGAAAAACAATCAAGGTACTTGTGATATAAAATCAAAGCATTTTGTACCTTAATAGTTTTGATCATTTAGAAATGCTCCCTCTCAACATGTGCATATGATATTGAAATTGTTTGGCACATGGAGGCAAGAGTTCTTTGAAATAATTTCTTTGAAATAATTTCTTGATCACAATTTCCTAGGAAAAAGCCATTTGATTTTCTTGGTAAAATTCTCCCCTCAATATGTGCATAGGATATTTGAAATCATTTTATCACATAGAGGCAAGAGTTCTTTTGAAGCACATCCACAATCACAAGCTCCATTAAGAAACCATTTTAAAACTCAATCAAGGTACTTTATAAATCACTTTAAAAGCTTTCGTACCTCGATAGTTTGTTTGCTCCCCCTCAATATGTGCTTCAGAGATTCGAAAGCGTTTAGCACATATGAGAGAGCAGCCTACACAATTAAATCAAAACGATCACCTTTTATCAAATTTCATTATTAAATCACAAATTCTCCCCTGATCAAAAATATCAAACCCTTTGAGATTTTGGATCCCAAGTGATTTAATACGGTTTAGAAAACATGGGAGAATATGTGGCCTGGTTTAAATACTCATCATGTTTTTGGATAAATCCTCCTCCTCAACATGTGCATTGTGTATGA
This sequence comes from Chrysanthemum makinoi, assembly GCA_910596185.1. NCBI lineage: Eukaryota > Viridiplantae > Streptophyta > Magnoliopsida > Asterales > Asteraceae > Chrysanthemum > Chrysanthemum makinoi. Next base: position 162,904,068 of record OU343221.1, read on the forward strand.
AATCGTTTTGGCACATGGAGGCAGGAGTGCCTTTAAAGGACTAAAACCAATTCCATTTAAACAGATAAGAGATTTAACTCACGATCTCTACCCCGATCAAAGTTTCAAACCTTTTGAGATTTGTGATCCCAATTGATTTAAATCATTTAAAAGATTTTGGGGAAGACGGGCTAGATTTAACTTTAAAAATGACGATAAGGACCATTTTATGACATTAAAGATTGTTAGTGTCAGGTATGATAGTTTTTAAGAGATCTTTTAAGTAAAACAAAACAATTTCACAATCAAACAAGAACAGAAAAAATTTCATTTTGAAAGACCTTTATTCTAAAGAAAAAAATCATACCATGACATAACATTAAATCTTTAGATCACCACTTACTATCGTACAAGACGGAACTTTTGTGAAGAAACATCGTTTGAAAATATTTTAATTTAAATCACTCTCCCCCTCAATCCATGACAGAAGTCAATAATTGAGTGACTTAAGTTTTGATAAAATGAAGTCCGGTGATTTTCAAAATTAAGTCCAATTAATTTTCAAAACAATATTTTCCATTTTCAAAACAATATTATTCAAAGTTTTAGAAAAATGGTATCATCACTACTTTTCCTGCACAAGATACGTTAGGTGGTTGAGAAGCTTTCGTTGTTGTTGCTGTAGGGTTTGGAAGAAAACCATCTGCTGATGCAGTGAGACTTCTTCTTACGCTGCATTTGAATGCCAACCGAGGTCAAATTAAGCTCCGTTTCTTCAATCACTTAGAAGAAAACCAACTTCTGATGCAGTGAGACCTCTTACGTTGCATTTATGCCAACTCTCCATAGAAGTCCAATTAAGCTCCGCTTTCTTCATCTGTCAACCCAAGATATAGTTACCCTTTCCTTGCATCCAATCATCTTCAATTGTGGGATCCGGATCGGGAACATTCTTATATACCAATATACTGCATACGTTAGTGAACACACATACAAATATATGGTGGTCGACATCACCCAAACAACAATCGACTAATAAAAGTCAATTCAACATATCAATCAGTTCATATAAAGCATGGGAATAATGTGTTTCATCAAACTATAATCATCTAATCCTAACAATCATATCCTAAATTCCTAGTCCTTCGACATAGGCAAATATCATTTTTAATTAAGCACGTAGGATATTAAAGAAAGCCCGTTAGATGATATACATTTGAAAACATTATCCCCCTCAATCAGTGACTCAATTTCATAAGAGGTTTAAAAGCGCTGAAGTCATTGATTGAGTTTTCAACTTATACTAAAACTCTGAAACCGATAGATTTTTAAGCAACTTATTTTACCACCATTTTTGGAAAACAACAAATATTTTTCTGAAGAATTTTAGACGGAAAAACATTTGTGTAGGAACAGCAGTCCTTCGACATACTTTCCTTAAATTGTTTTAGGATAAGTGCACGAAATATTTGAAAATTGGTTTAGCGCAGCACTTTCCTTTCTTTTGAAGAGCGGGTTGCTATCAGAAATAATAGCAAGCCATTGTTTTAAGCACGGGTTACAGTCTGAAGTAACTGCAAGCCATAGTTTGAGACATGTTTTGGAAAAGAATATTTACACCTCCTGCTCGAACTTCATCTATTGTCCCGTGCCATTATTGAATGACATTTCTAAGACCGCAGATGTTATCGATACCAGAAGACATGTCTTGGAAAACATATTTTTGGTATTTTTCGAAATTTTCTGATTTTTTATGGGTTTTTGTTGATTTTATAATTTTCTATTTTGTTTTGTTGGTTTTCTATTTTTGTATTTGGTTTTTTGAAAAATATATACAAAGATAGAATAGATGATATAGTTAAAGAAGATGATGATACGAGTACCGAGATAAGGATATCGAGCAGCCCCGTTGTAGAAGATAGAAGTCATCATCCCTAAAACTTTCACCACCAAAGCTTCCAAGACTCTTGAATCAAAGAAAGAAATTGAGCCACTTGAAAGTGAGACTTTGGCAGCTTCCCCCCAAACCAAAAAACCTTTAGCTGAGCAGATTCGAAGCTCTATTTCAAGCTTGCCTTAGCCAGGTGCACAGAGAAGCACACCATTATCATAAATCCCGCTGCTCCTTTCAAGAATAATCACCGTGATTCTTAGTTCGAGGTTATATCATCAACAAGAAGAACAGCACCGTATCATCCCACACATAAATAATCTTCTCAAATTTCCATTCCGACTGAAGTCTGAAGCGATCTATTCCAAAAAGTGTCAAGAGAACAATTCCCCCAAGTAGTTGAGTTGATGCAGTCAGTCTCTTAGTATAATGCTCAAGAACTCTCCCGAATACACTTCATGAGGGGAATGAAGAACACCTTCCCATGTTCACATTTTTCTTCCCTGATGAACGTGTATGAAGCTCAAGAACCCGAAGTACACCAATACCCAAGAGCTCTCCCGAATACACATCATGAGGGGAATGAAAACACCTCCCCATGTTCACATTTTTCTTCCCTGATGATCGTGTATGAAGCTCAAGTATCCGAAGTATACCAATACCCAAGGAAGGAATAACTGATAACATTGAAGAAGCAAGCCAAGTCACTGATTATCTCTGCGGAAGACAATCTCTGCGGATGTCAACTCCGGAATAAGTGATTATATCTCAAAATCACTGATTAAGCACTCAAGTGAAACAACAGAGCATCCCCAATGTACACAATATCTCTCCCCTGATCATTGCGATACCATCGAAATCACCACACACTAGTGTACCTCTTTTATCTTCAGAAACTTTCTCTAACATCACTTCCCCCACGTCGTTGGAATACTAACACTAAACGCCTTGATGAGTAAAACCTTGAGTTTCTCTGCGGTCATGACATTTGTTTTCCCGGGATATCTTCAGTCACTTAGAAGAATTAAGTTCATCAAGTTTACTCGTCATTAGTCAAACCTTGAGTTTCTCTGCGGTAATAACATTTGTCTTCCCGGGGTATCTTCAATTACTTAGAAGTATTAAGTTCATCAAGTTTACTCGTGTTTAGGTGCTTGTCTCCTTACGCCTTGCTGGTTTTGACACTTCAGAATCAGCAACTCTTTGAATGCCCAAATACTTGAAATTTGTTGAGAAGATTTCTTGAAGTCTTTGTGAGAATCAACATGCTGAATAATGTGAGCAAGTCTAATTGGGGATTAAATTCGACATATCACGTTCCCCCAATTAGTGCTCTCCCCAAGCCCGACAATCTTTTTGATGAATTCCCAGATTAAGAAGAAGTCTTTAGATCATTAAATACAACACGTCTTTGGTCTTCTAACATATAGCAAGAAATATAGAACAGACTGTAGACTCGACCTTCTTCAAGATTGTCCAGTTGGGGAATAGATAGTCAACATCTTCAACTCACACCAAAAAGCATCCCACCAAAAAGCATCCCAATTAACTTACATCTTGCAAATCTCCTTAACTAAAATCCCTCCTAATCAAACAAGAACAGAAAGATGTTCATAAAGGAAATCAGCAATCAGGCCGCAACGAACACACAAGATGGTAACACCAAACTACCAATCACATCAAACAAGAATAGAGAGATTGTTCGGAATCATCATGTTGATGTATACGTGAAGCATTAACCGGAAGCACTTTGTCGATAAACTCATCAATCCGAGTAAAGATGTCAACCAACGGCTCTTAGAAGAGAAAAAAAAAACTCCATGTGAAGATGACCCGATAAGAAGAAGCTCGGTTCTTACATGAGTTTAGAGCCGTATGACCATTTATATTCTCAAATATCAATCAACAATGCAAAAAATTCACACTTCTTCTCCCCCTCAAGAATTGCATACGGAGATGCCATTCTTGACTAAATAAGTGAAATCCATCCAAATGTTCTATTCACACTTCTCTCCCGCAAAAATAAGCACATGATGTCGCCATCTTCATTATAATCGAGCAAGTGGAATGAGAAAAAAATCAGTGGTAGCCCGGTTCACTTGATAATTGAAGCGCATGGAAAAAGTATGAAGCATGTTGATGAGAATGGTCATAAATAAGAAGATTTCTCTTCTTCAGAAGATAAAGCGCACTGAAGCGTCCACTTTTCTTTTCTTTGAGGTACGAGGCATGAACTGTTGTGTTCATACGTCATAAGAAGATTTCTCTTCTTTCAAAGATAAAGCGCACTGAGACGTACACTTTTCTTTTCTTTAGAGTACGAGGCATGAACTGTTGTGTTCATACGTCATAATCTCTCTCTTTTCAATCTCTTGGCAAAACATGTAATCAATCACCATTATCATTCAGTAGGCTCGTTGTCGTGACAGCTGATGGAGAAAACCCAATATGATAAATTTGACCCTGAAGTAAACTAACCTGAACTCGTGACTTAAACTTGCACATATGTAACAAAGAGCGGTGCCGAGAATTCATGCTCCATTGAATCTCTTAAGTACTCTATACTCTTCAACCAACCAACCATCAAGTAATAGACGTACATTACCTCTTGAAAATCCACAATTGAATGTGACACTGAGCACTACAACGTAACTCCTTAAAGTGATAGTTATTTTTGTGGTAAAAAGAGCCCAATTCCCCCAGAAAAAATAAACTCTCAAAAATAACTAGATTTCCAAGTCTTCGTTTTTGAAAATAAGCTTGAACAAGGATCATGAAGAATCTTCATCCATCCATCCCCTGATATCTTCAGATACTAAGTACACTCGCCCGTGATAATTCACTTCAACCTCAAATAAATAATAGTGAATTAACTCCGTTGTCACATCTTCTGAATAAAAGCTCAATTCTAGCCTCCTTTGACGTTTTAAATGAACTTTGATAATGGTTTCATCCCGACCATGGCTAAGAGCACATTACCCCGTAAAACCATGTAATAACTAAACTGTCATGATGAATATCCAAACACACATCCAATTTATGAAGTACACCCTTTTATCCCTTCTTCGAAATAGAACCCGTAACACCAGCATCAGAAGACCCCGAGATACGCTTTCCTTTCTCCAAGATGGTTCCATCGTCACGGGATTTTACAATTCTATAGTTTAAACCGAGAAATAGTTTCTTTCGCGGGATTTTACAAAACCAAGAATAAACCGTAAGATAGATCCGGAAATGCACTTTACTAATATCAGGATGTTTCCAT